>OZ026602.1:22425941-22443441 GCA_964020085.1 Micromussa lordhowensis | reverse complement strand
AATGAGTGGCAATGAATATAATAGATAACCAGCTCGTTGCAAAATCACTTATTATGCTGTGCACAGACGTTCTTGTGTTGAATTGAAATTTTAAAGTATAAATTTCCCAATCTTAAGGACGTTCGCGCCAATTGTTTCTGCGCATCCTTACTGAATGTTTCAGCAAAATTATTTGATAGCAGAGGTATACACTGTTAAAGGCCCGGTATTGCCCATTGAGCATTGCACGCTGCGATCTCTTGGTGGCCATTTTTGTGGTTTAAAACTTTGAGGTTTTTGTTTGCGGCCAGAATAGAACTCTTTAATAACAACGGATGCCTCGCTCCAGTGAAAACCAAAACAACAACAGAGGCACGCAAAGCATAATGGCCAATACTGGGCGTTTAAACACTATCCATTCCAATTCACTTGAAACGACCCAAACTTTGTACGGTGAGAGGTACAAACAGTACAAAACACTATTTTGCTGACACTAACATGATCACGTGACAGCCACTGGTATTGGCTTCGGCTTCCACTTATAGAACATTGTTTTCTTTTTAGTTGCGATGTAATTAATAGACTTTGGATGATGTCATTTATTTATTTATTTATTTATTTATTTATTTGTGTTTGTTTGGATATATTAGCACCACAAAGCTATTCTGAATTAGTTGAACATTTTCTGCCAGTGTTACAAGCACATGCCAGCCATAAATTAAAACCACATGTGACATCCCAATCTCTGATAAGTATCTATTGTGCAATTGTATACCCCTATCTTACCTATGGTTGCGTTCTGTGGGGTAATAATTACGAGGCACCATTATCACAATTGGTGAGACTACAAAACAAAGCTGTTAGAATTATCAACAATGTGCCACTTCGTGATCACATTACTCCTCATTATGTGAACCTTGGTCTCATCAAGCTTCCTGATATTGTCAAATTATATACGTGTCAACTATTCTATGATCACCTAATTAATAAGAAGTCGTCAAATCTTAACTTGTCTTTAGTATCTGAGCAACATAATTACGCTACTCGAAGTGCATCCTTACAACACCTAAATCCAGGATCTTTCAGAATAAATATAAGAAAATTTTGTCCAACTATTGTAGGATGCTATTATTGGAATGATATTCCCCTACCTATACGCAATAAGCCAACTAGAAACCTATTTAAAAAAGCACTTTTATTTTGCTCAGTATTGACAATTCCAATTTTATATGCATTTACTTTTTCCTCTCTAGTTTACTTTTATCCTAACACAAATGAAGTTAATTAAAGGGCATATACAGGGCTTGAAATTAAAAAAACCCTTAAGTCGCCATTTTGCGACTAATTAGTAAAAAATAGTCGCAAAATGTAAATTTTTAGTCGCAAGATCGTAAAATCAAATAGAAGTGACACAATCCGTGGGCATACACGACGTACTCAACGCTCAAGGGTTTGCAATGCATTATAGGGCGATTTCGAACAGGAGTAGCCATTTTGAAGTTTTCCGATGTAAGAGAGAACTGCTGCCTTTAGTATGCCTTGGAATGATCAAGCGTGGCGATCTAGTCGTCGATCAAAGAATCGTGGGTTTTTTTTTGTTAAATTAAATCGTTTCTTTCTTCCACAAGTGATGTTGTTTTCCTTTGAGGTTACTGCTAGCTGTTTTATTTCTTATCAGTCAAAGCAAAACCAAATCGCAAATTTGCGACTAGCCTCGCTGTTCTAGTCGCAAGTAAGAAAAATTAAGTCGCAAATGCGACTGTATCGGTCGCAATTTCAAGCCCTGAATTTTATAATTAGTTCACTATACTTTGCCCTTCCACTTCTTCTTTCACTGTACGTATTTTGCTAAATATTGTATTTTTGTATTTATGTGGAAGTGGAGACTTCCAGAGTGAAACTAGCATGCTATTATGAAGTACAATGTAGCTGTCGCTTGATGATGTTTAAGTAAGCATAGACAAAGGTAACACTCCAATTACTCCATGTTTTCGTTTTCCACCTGGCTCACTAATACTTATTTATCTTCTCTGCTCAAGATATTTTCATTAGCATGCTTTCAGATTGCAGGTATGTAGATATTAAGAGCCATGAAAGGGTGAAATATCTTTGAAAATTTTTAGAAATGACCACACCTCACCTGGTGATAGGTCAAGTTATAAACTTGTAATTAGTTTGTTCATGAAAACAGTTTTCTTTTAGCCGCATACCTCAAAAGTACATTACCACTATGCGTTTCATGATAAGAAATCCTGGCTATGGGTACAGCCAACTTAGCACGTCCTTTTAACTGAGTGAAACCACCAAATTCATCTGAACATTTCCTATAACCACATTTCAAGTCTTCTGATAATACAGTAGTGTTGGTCATTAGCAAACCATAGTGCACTACAGCCCACAAAAAAGCAATATTTTCAGGTGCCCAATTAAATGAGTTCATGAGCAGAACATCAGTGTGTGAGTCATAAAGGAAAATCTCGAATCCATTTTTGGAGACTTGAATTGTGGGGAACAGAGTTCCTTTATCATTGTAATGGGCCTTACAGACAAAGGTAAATGTTATGGCAGTAGCTAAAGCTTGGGAAAATCCAAATCCAAAATCACTTGAATTTTTCTTCCCTTCAGCCATGATACAACCTACAAAATGAATGCAAACAATTCAGTGCTGAAAATCTAGGGCTGTTATACCACAAACTTAACTTTCCCAAATAATCCCACCACACTCCCAATCCCCAGTGTTTCTTGACCAGTCCCCAATCATTTGTTGCCAGAAACACAAGCACACGAATATGCTGCCTGGTTCTGCATATAATACTTGTACATATTCATTTTGACATGTACAGATACAGGTCATCTGTTAACTGAATGTTGTGACTTCTGAATGGGACAGGAAACATCAACTTTACCCAATCTTGGGGTTATTGTTATGCATGTATCAAATATATGCATCATTTAGTCCCACACAGAAGTACAATGTACAATCTACCAGCTTATCTTTAAATGAATAACTTAAACTACAGAAAGATCACATTTTTAAACTTTTTAAGAATGATTACCAGCATGAAGCATGCCTTCATCCTCATCATCATCATCATCATCAGCAGGTTGGGCAACAGGTAGAGCAACAACAGCTAGAAATAAAATTAATACATGAGACAGCAGCCTCCTGAGCAGATTTTCTTTGCGTTTTGTCATGTGGAAATGTTGATAAGTGGAATAAGACTGTCATTAATTCTAACCAAATGATGTGAGTGAGGACAATGTGTGACAAAATACGTAACAGTTTTCTTCCAGAATCACTGTACGTTCCCTTCACCAATAAGTCAGAGATTAAAAACCCATAATGTATATGCTTTCTTTTCCCAGCTATACAATGTTAAGTGCTTGTCTAGAGTGTCATAGAATGGTATGTCTAGTATTGGTAGGCGATACATGACTGACAGGGAAAGTCTTTGTGAATGAAATAAAATTATCAATTTCGTGTGACAAAAAAGAGTGGGTTTTAAGTAAGATGCATTTCTTCCATATAATGTAGCAGACAACCGCCACCTCCATTCTCACATTGTCTGTCTCTCCTAATAAAATTGTATCTAACAATTGCATGCCATTCATATGGATTTTCACCATCCTCTGAATCATCGATTTTCCATTTGGGATGAAGGTGAAATTACAGGAGGTGCTGAACATGAACATGCTGGACAGGTCCAGTTGAAGATAATCAGATGTTGGTACCATTTGTACTCAGTGCACAGACCTACATGTAAATCTTGAAGATGTTTTTTGTCTATCAATTATCTATCATATACCGGACTTTTGACTTAAATTATTGAATGGTCACGATTTTTACTTATGATTCAAACCATCAATTACCTTTATTATTTTTTACGTTTTTTTATGAATACAAGAATTGTCCCAATGCCGACACTGATCTTGCAGTTATTTCCATAGAATCAGAAAAAACACTCAGCCATGTTTAATGCTACAATCATGGACAAAAGTGTTGACACATTCGAGCAAAACAAACACTTTCTATCGGCGTTCTTCCGTAATTTTAAAAAGCATATTTTTTATCAATAGCCAGCACCCCCTCTCCCCCTTTTCAATGTTGCAATACGCTCCGTGGACACTTTGACCTGGCTACAACATTGAAAAGGGGAGAGGGGGTCGAAATGTCAAAATTAGACATTGAAAAACTCACGCGTTTAACGAAACAGGTCTTTTTCGGGGGGTGTCTCAACTACTTTTGTCCATGATTGTCTGAATAATATTTTACACATTGTGAAGCTTTCCCAGTATCATCACTGTTCCGTCTACTCAGAGATATTTGGCATCATTGTTTAGCAAGTTAAAAATCCAGCCGCACACCAGTAGAGTGCAATTATTACGTCACATAGGATAATTATTGGCGAGAATTATTTCACGAAATGGCTCTCGAGGAGCCATTCACGCAGAAAGACGAAAATATGATTTGTTTTTACGTAAATGTTGTTTTTTTTACGGGTCGCATTTGCAAGACATTAGATTTCAACGGTTCACAACGGTTCACAACGGTTCACATCCCCATTTAAAGAAAATATAAGATACTTTTTATTTATGTGATGTGAATCGCTGTGAACCGTTGTGAACCGTTGCGAACTGCTTTAAACCGTTATGAATCGCTGCAAAACCAACTCAGGCGATATATTCTGCTAACAACATCAAAGAAAAAAGTGGAAAATCTGCTTTTTATGGGTGGTAACTGTTCCCGAGAACTGTGGCATTGTCAGCGATAGCTTGTGTCATGGCAGAAATCTGCTGCAGAGTTCAATCACTGGGTTTGTTATCAGCCAAATCACTCAGACAAATCTCAGACAAATTTCGCGAATCGAAATCTACACGGACGTAAATTTGGGTCTTTACCTTGCCGTATTGCCTTACAAACACGATTGGTTGTTTTCTAACGTTTGTGGACTCAATTTGTGCTTAGCGAGACCGCTAAATATTGCAGCGCACTAAAGCGGCCGCTAATGCGCGGAGACTGGAAACAAGTCTGCGGAAAATTATTCTGCATTGCTCTTAAGCCTCCAAATCCTGACCTAAACTACAAATAGATGGTTTCTATTGCAATGTTTCTGCTATTTCATCACTTTCAACACATGTATAGCACAATTTCTACCTATTTTCGCTGAAAGGCAATTTCAGACATGTAGCTCTTTTTTTTCGTTTTTTTTGCCACTCGATCCACACATAACATGACAGGACATGACAAGCTTCAGCAAACTTCAGCATTTTCACATATCGCCATGGACGCGTCCCCATCAGAGTCTGTCACATTCGATTCTAGAGACATGTGCGTATCAGTTCAGAATTTACAAGTCAGCTTTCTACTTTTACAATTTCCACATCTTTCATTTATTTGGATTTGGTAAAGAGGAGGTTGATGTGTATCAATTCATGTCCAAACAGTTAAGATCACCAGGTGCTTTTGTCACGATCACCAGTGATGCGTCATATGTATTAATGTGTCGTTGTTGTTTTCTTGCAGACAATTTGGAAATATGTGCCACAAACAACACGAGGATGTCATACAGTCTTTTCGCATGGATTCCACTGAAATGTGTTTTGATTTACCTGTAAAACGATGTGCAGGAGATTGTGATTGACTTTCACAACTCTTGTTTTTGTTTTTAATGCAGTATGTGAAAGTTTGTAACAATCTAAACGCCCGGGTCTGGACAATTAATTGTAACATCTTATTTTAAACTTAGTATGTCATTTCTCAGCAGTCTTGCCTCCGTGGTGGAATTCTTAAATCAGATGAAGAGAAATCGTTGTTACTAAAACTTGTAGAATAATTAAAACAAACGGAAAATGTAGAGCACGCTTATTTCATATATGCTACGATCAATTCCTTTTCATCCAAAACATGAATTTAGAATTTAAACTTGAGTTTTAGCAGTTTCACATAATCCGGTGATCGACTAGCCTGCTGTTACTGGTGCCGCTAGCGGAGACAAGCAACAGCCGGAAATAGTTCGCAGGCTGGCGATCAACGCATTTTCAATACTGTCGACACTCTGGACTTAATGCGTACTAGTACAGAATTTATAAGTGAAATTTCTGCTCCTACAATTTCCATATCTTTCAAATTCCATCTTCTCGATTCTCTGGTAAACTTGGGGGAGGTAGATGCATAATTATCATGTCTGTATGTGCTTTATTGTCTCGATCCCTTGTCACGCCTCGCCATCGATTCGTCACGATGCATGAAGTTGATACAAATAAGGACAGATTTTAAGTTACACACCACAATTTGACACGACTTTAAGAAATGAAGGTTATAATATAAGACTTGGAACGCGCAGATAGATCAATGACTACGTAAAATATATCAACAGAATGTGCCGCAGCATTACTATCTTTTAGATACCCTAGCACTGCGACTGGTACATGTAAGTTGCAGCTGTGATGAAATTCACTTACCAGTTGCTCCTGATGAAACTGAAAAAAGGCACAACGAAAACAAAAGAAACAAAAAAGACAATACATTAGTTATTAGTACACATAGGATACTGTACATAATCTTGTTACAAAAGCTCGTCTGAATAGTTTTTCTCTTTTGATGCTGTCCTTGAATTATGCATTATGGACACAAAGAACAAACAGCTACTATAAATCCAAAATAATTTTCAATCACCTAAGTTTTGGCATGGAACTCTTCAGCCAGCGGGGGGTCACAATAACATTAACAGTTGGTACATAAAAAGTTTTGTCGTGCTGACCATGTATTGACTTTAATAATATTTGAAGTAGAAAAGGCACAAAATTATCCCCCCCAATCCCATAGTGACCCTTTGCATATTATGTTATTGTTATTGTGGTGAAGTATTCATAAGTGTTCATTGATGTTTACATAAGTTCTGACCGAGTTAGAAGACTATTTTGGATTTGGATGAATAGAAAAAGACCTGGGTAACAGAAAGAAGATGGGTTCAAAATACTATTTTGAAATTTAATATTATTTTCAGTACTAGACTACTCTAGTATGGGACAGGAAGCAGGAAGATTTCAAACCTAACTGAGACAGGTACAGATACAATTTTATTAGGAGAACAGCTTTTACAGTGCACTAATTGAAGTGAATGCTTTGCAGCATAAGGAGATCAAATTTTTGAAAAGAAAGGCATCAATTACAGTACCGCTCAGAAATAAGCGAACTTCGCATACGCAGTCTATGGCTATACGCGTATACGCGTATGACAATACGCGCATACGCGTAAGACTATACGCGTATAGGTATTTCTTTGTTATTCACCTCTAACTGTTTCTTTTGTGAAGTATTGTTGGACAAAACAATAACTACTGTAGTTTTGTTAGGAAAACTCAAAAAGCGAGAGCCGTTCGATTACAGCCAAATTTGCATATTGTAAAAACATCTTCAATGAAGCTATCATATTTCTATTTCCAATCTAGTTCGCTTTGAAGATTTACCAATTAGCCACCGGTCGAGTAATTATCACTGCCTACTTGCGACGACTGCTTGGTTTTCTCCCTGTTTAGGAAAAGAATATAATCCGCTAAGCATACATTTTGTTTCATTTTACGGCGAAGTTCATGGGAGACACTCCGATAAAGTCTAGCAATGCCGTGTAAATAGTGTCACAGCGGAAAAGCCGCGTCACGATCTTTTTATTGCTTTAGAAGCGAGCAATATATCCAAGCGAAATATTGTGTTTGAACAATAAGCTTTCTCCCACCCGAAGGAGTTTGGTTCAGAAAGAAATGGTTCGTTCGTGGAACACATTCGCGACACATTTCGCCGGCTACTATTCCTGCTAAATATAGCGCGAGTTTGTAAACAACACGTCACTTTCTTTCAGTTTAAAAAGCGTTGTTTTCGCATCTAAGTTCGTAGCTTTAACAAGAGTATCACTAAGTATTGTGAAGCAAATTGACTAAAGTTTTTATTCACGGTAAACAAATAGTGAGCCAAGATTCTCAATAACCTCGTGCTGCTGTTGACATGTTCTGCTGAGCCGCTTTTGCGTCAATGGAGAGGAAGTGAAATAAAATATCTCGGTTGTATTTGGCGTAAATCGGTGATTTTTGTTATAGTGTTAATTATTTATTTATCAACAATAGGAATCCAATAGGAACCGTTAGAATGTGCGGTTACGTAATATAGCATGTGCGGTTACGCAATACCGTCTTTGTAAACACGCGATTCTCACGGCGGACGCTTGATATAAATAATCAAGTAAACATGTATAATGTAGTTGTAGGTTAGTTGCAATAAAGTTCGGTCAGCCGTTTTAATCCACTGAAAGCCTCGTTATTTGGGCGTTCGAACACAACAACTGGCGACGAGATATGTCTGGAGAGGAAGAACCGACAAATGCGACAGCGCAACAAACGGTAGTAGTTAATTCTTCACATATCGGTCGAGTCGAGGAATTTGTACCGGGCTCGGACTGGAAGCATTATGTCGAGCGTATGGAAATGTTTTTCGAGGTTAACAATGTGCTGGAAGCGAAGAAAGTACCGACAATACTTACCTTGATGGGTAATAAGATGTATGCGTTACTTAGAAGCATTGTATCTCCAAGAAGGCCGAAAGAGTTGTCTTTTGCGGAAATTGTGGATAATTTGGCTAAGCACCTGGATCCGAAGCCGATAGTCATAGCCGAGCGTTTCAAGTTCCACAAGGCGGAACAGCAAGAGTCAGAATCAATACGAGATTTCCTTGCTAGATTGAAGAAGTTGGCTGAGACCTGTGAGTTTGGCGGTTATCGCGAAGAGGCGATTCGGGATCGATTCGTGTGTGGTTTAGAGGAGCGAACGATTCAACGCAAGCTACTCGCGGTAGTGGACTTAACTTTACAGACGGCTGTCGAGAGGGCGTGTGCTGCGGAATTGACCGAAAAAGAGACCACTGCATTGCATGGAGGAAGTGTGGAAGAAGTAAAAAAAAGTGGCAGCTACGTTTCCCGAGTGTTTCCGTTGTGGAAAAGTCAATCACTCGTCGGACACGTGTTTCTTTCGCAACTCCAAGTGTCATGGTTGTCAAAAGGTGGGTCACATCGTGAGGAAGTGCCCTGAGGAAGAGCAAATACCTGAGAGTGGGAAGAAAAAGTGGACGCCAAAGTCGAAATTTGGAAAAAAGAAGAAGAAACAGCAGAAGATTCGTTTCGTAGAAGAAGATCCGGCAGTCAAGCAATCAGTGAGTGGAAGTGATTGGCCCATGTTTACTGTCTCGGATTCCCGTGGGAAATGCAAAGAGTTTATTGTACCAGTGGCAATCGATGGGAAGACTGTAGACATGGAACTTGACACTGGAGCTTCGGTAACTATTATTCCCAAGAGTATTTGGACTGATGTTCTCGCGTCAAAACCTGTGGAGCGCACAGACGTGAAGCTACGAAGTTATTCTGGTCATGAAATTCCTGTTATCGGAGAAGCTAAGGTTCAAGTTGCATATCGTGATCAAGAAGTAGTACTACCCGTTGTTGTCACAGGAAATGATGGTCCAGTGTTGATGGGTCGCGATTGGCTGTCCGTGTTGAAGTTGGACTGGGGACAGACCAAGCGGATTTCTCTGGAATCGGTTAACAAGTTGGACGTCCTTCAAACGAAGTATTCATCACTATTTGATGGTAGTTTGGGGACCATTAAAGGAGTTTCTGCACATTTGAAGCTCAAAGAAAACGCAGTCCCGCAGTATTTTAAGCCCAGGCCAGTACCGTTCGCGTTAAAAGAGAAGATTGCTGACGAGCTTCGAAGACTGGAAAAGATTGGTGTACTGGAAAAAGTGGAGTTTTCCGATTGGGCCACGCCCATCGTCCCTGTTCTGAAACCTGACGACAATGTTCGCATCTGTGGTGATTACAAGGTGACGATTAACCCTGTTTTGGACGTACCAGAACACCCAATGCCTACAGCTGATGACCTGTTCACCCAATTAAATGGAGGGGAAAAGTTCACCAAGCTGGACTTGTCTTCAGCGTACCAGCAAGTGCTCTTAGATGAGGAATCGAGGAAGTACGTAACCATCAATACACACCTTGGCCTGTTTCGATACACCCGCCTGCCTTTTGGTGTAGCGTCTAGTCCTGCAATTTTTCAGAAGATAATGGACTCAGTCATGAATGGTCTTCAGGGTGTTGGTGGTATTCTCGATGACCTCATTATTACTGGTTCAAATGATGAGACACATTTTCGTAACCTGGAAGGCGCTTTGGAGCGAATGAGCAGTATGGGAATCAGGTTAAAGAAGGAGAAGTGTGTGTTTATGGAGCCATCGGTTGAATATTTCGCTTTCGTGGTCGATCGTGATGGTATCCACCCATCTCCTCGCAAAGTTCAAGCTATTCAAGAGGTGCCAGCACCAGAGAACCCAACGGAGCTGAAATCCTTTCTGGGATTAATAAATTACTATCGCAGATTTGTTCCTGACATGGCTACCCTGACACACCCACTGAATCGTTTACTAGTAGAGAACATTCCGTGGAAATGGTCTAAGCAATGTCAAGAAGCATTTGTGAAGCTGAAAGGCATCTTGCAGTCTGCACCTTTGCTGGCACATTACGATCCAAAGAAGGCTGTGCGATTAGCAGTTGATTCGTCGTCTTTTGGATTAGGAGCTGTATTGTCACACGTTTCTGAGGATGGTGAAGAGAAGCCGATAGCTTTTGCCTCCCGTACTCTTTCTTCAAGTGAACAGAACTATTCTATGATTGAAAAAGAGGCCTTGGCAATCATCTTTGGCGTGAAAAAGTTTCACCAGTACCTGTTTGGTCGACGATTTACTTTGCTGACAGATCACAAACCACTAACCTACATTCTTGGCCCGAAACGTGGTATTCCTGTTCTTGCAGCCTCTCGCCTACAGCGATGGTCCATTCAGCTGTCAGCTTATACCTATGATATTGAATATCGTGCATCCCAGAACCATGGAAATGCAGACGCGTTATCTCGCTTGCCGAGGAAAACCATTGAAGAAGCTGACGACTGGTCGATAGAGGGAGATCAAGTCAACAGAGTCCAAATTGAGCGTACACCCATTACAGCAGGCAGAATCAAGGAAGCTACAAGAGGTGATACTGTTCTTTCACGTGTCTTCCATTACATCTTGCATGGTTGGCCAGCAGAAGAGAATACACCAGAGGAACTCAGAGTCTATCGCGCCAAGCGTGAAGAGTTTACTGTTGAGGATGGTTGCTTGTTGCGTGGTACAAGAGTGGTGATACCCTCCAGATATCGACAGGAAGTGCTGTCTGAACTACACCTTAACCACCCAGGAATGGTGCGAATGAAGTCCTTGGCACGGCTGCATGTTTGGTGGCCAAACCTGGACAGTGACATCGAACAGACCGTGAGAAATTGCTCTGATTGTCAAGCCAACCGTTGCCGAGCACCCTTAAAGATCAGCAACCCTTGGATCTGGCCTACTCGCCCGTGGCAGCGTTTACATGTGGATTTTGCCGGACCATTCAATGGAGGAATGTTCCTTATAGTGGTTGATGCCAAGTCTAAGTGGATGGAAGTAATTCAAATGTCCTCCACTAGTGCCAATGCCACAGTTAGAGCTTTACGCAGCCTGTTTGCGACGCATGGCTTACCGGAAGAGATAGTGGCTGACAATGGTCCGCAATTTGTTGCTGGAGAGATGAAAGATTTCTTAACTGCCAATGGAGTTCGCCTGTGTTTGTCTTCACCCTATCATCCTGCATCCAATGGGGAAGCGGAACGTGCAGTTCGAACTTTTAAAGAAGCTATGAGAATCATGAAGAATGAACCGGGTACCCAAACTGAGAAATTGGCTCGTTTTCTGTTGGGCTACCGAACCACACCCCATACAGCCACTGGATGTCCGCCAGCGGAAATTTTAATGGGGCGAAGATTGCGAACGAGGCTTGAGTTGCTGCGACCTGACTTGTCAGCCCGGATAGAACAAAAGTCGAGGAAGATGAATCCCATGGTCCGACGTGGTTTTGAAGTTGGTGAACCTGTTATGGCTAAGGATTACCGCAATCGTGGATCTGTTTGGACTAAGGGCGTCATTCAAGATCGATTGGGTCCAGTCACGTACCGAGTGCAAGTTGGAAAGTTGTTCTGGAAGAGACATATCGATCAGTTGCGGGAACTAGCTGGTTCAAGGGTGGCCGATGCTGAACCAAAGAGCTCTGAATTTCTAGAGGCCGATTTGCCTGAGACGCTAGATGCAAGTATGCCCGTTCCAACGCAAGACCCGTCACCTCAACAACAGTTTGTACCGAATGAGACGCCTGCCACGCCTTTGGTTGAAGTTCCACCATCTGGACTGATAGTTCCACAAGACGAAAATCGTTCGGATACCCCTGTCCCAACTGTTCCTGAAGAACCTAGACGTCGCTCTACAAGAATTCGATCGAAACCTAAACGTTTAATTGAAGAGATGTAGTGGAACATTGAACTTTCAGTACCACACTGAAAATTGAACTTTGAGCTAATACTGGAACACTCTATTAAGGCAATTGTACGTTTTTCGATTAGTTTTTATTCACCTTCGCTTATTGTTCCGCTCATGTAATTTGTAGTTTAAGTGGGAGGAGATGTTATAGTGTTAATTATTTATTTATCAACAATAGGAATTCAATAGGAACCGTTAGAATGTGCGGTTACGTAATATAGTATGTGCGGTTACGCAATACTGTCTTTGTAAACACGCGATTCTCACGGGCGGACGCTTGATATAAATAATCAAGTAAACATGTATAATGTAGTTGTAGGTTAGTTGCAATAAAGTTCGGTCGGCCGTTTTAATCCACTGAAAGCCTCGTTATTTGGGCGTTCGAACACAACAATTTTAAACGGTGGAACGATCTCTATCTGTAGAAATCATGTATTATCGGAGTTTCTATCTGCACCGTGAACATAACTAGTTAATTATGCACGTGTCGGTGAGTCGCTTGCTAATTGTCTGTCGATTTAAGCATCACGTCAAGTACTGAAAATAATGATATCTCCGGTTCTATTGGGCATAAATCGGCGATTTAAACGGTGAAACGATGTTTCATTGCAGTTTTTATGATGCGCCGCGAACAGGTATCAGTTTTTTTTTCAATGTAAAGTTTTCATCTTTCAGCACGCGTCGGCGAGTCGCTTGCTAATTTTCTATTGATTTTAAGCGTCACGGCAAGTAGTGAAAATAATGATATTTTCATTCTATTCGTTCTATTCTATTGGGCATAAATCGGCGATTTAAACAGTGAAATGATCCCTATCCGCCGAAACGATGTTTCGTTGAGGTTTTTACGATGCGCCGCAAACAGGTATTAACTTTTTGCAATAGAAACTTTAAAAGACGTTTATCTTTCGGTATGCGCCGAAGGGTCGCTTGCTTATTGTCGACTGACGCGTCGCGCGACAAGAAGTGTAGTGAAAATTTTGACGGCTTCTCTGGTTCTATTTAGCATAAATCGGTGATTTCAACAATGAAATGATCTCCATCTGCAAAACAATATTTTATTGAAGTATTTATGATGCATCGTGAAACTTTACTGCCGTGAATCTTGTAGACAGGCGACGGCTAGTTGCTTTTGTCTCTGCCGTTTTTCGAAGCGTCACGACAAGATGTGAAATGGTTCTGTTTGGAGCAAGATGAAGTCAATGATTAAAACGAACGGTAAAATTTTCTGATGGAAACCTGACTACAAGTTTTTCTGGATATGTTGTGCAATGAGTGTTTATTGCAATAAAATTACTGTAACGCAACAGAACGCATTCTATATAAAAAATTTTGTGAAACTGTGGTTAGTCCTACCGTATTTGGCACGTAGCGATTTAGTCAGCCCAAATAATCCCAGTATTACCGGGCCACTGAAACAACATTTATCTACAGTATTACAAAGAAAGCAACAATAATCTAGCTCATAAATACTAATGAGCATACGCGTATACTTTGTATACGCGTATACGCGTATGGCCATACGCGTATACGCGCATGAGCATACGCGTATACGCGTATGAGCATTCGCGTATTTCGCGTATGTTTTGGTTCGCTTATTTCTGAGCGGAGCGGTACTGTATGACAGTTCTCAGTTTCATTGGATGTGCAACTTTTTCCTTGTTGACTCTTGTGCTTTTGTTTACAAGTATGAAGTACACTAATGTCAAAAAGGAAAGTGTAGCATTGTTCCTCAGTGAACTTGGCCCATAATATTGCCCCAGTTTAGGCTCAAGTAGTTATAAGCAAGTATTTATCTAAATGTTTCCATTAATTTTGTAACCTTAACAAGATCAAGCTTGAAAATTAAGGGTGCATCTTTTTGTGTCTTTTAGCCAAAAAAAAATAATCAGGTTAAAACTTACTTTCACCATTTGGAACAATCATCATGTCCACCTCTCCATGCCATACAGATGGGTGTCCTGAATGAAAATGTTATGTCTGCTCAGTGTTTTCAAAAGCAGAAAGTTTTTCTAAACCCGAATTTTAAAAAATACCTGTACTGTACCTACTTTGTATAGCTGTACACCAATGCGCTCATTTATATTACTAATAGAGACTGCACGATAAGGCACCAGCCCAATTATTGTACCACCACGCTGTTATTACACTGTCCATGGGCTGCATGGGCTGAGCCCAGGTGTGCATTTCTTGAAAGCTCCAAGACTTTTCACAGGTCAATTTCAGGTGCCAATTATTTCCCTGTGATCTGTGATCCCTAAAAATGACGTTTTCACTGATGAAATCTTGTGATCAGCCTAACCTCTTTTATCTAAGACTTGAAAACATGTTAAAAGGCCAGTTCCTTAGAATAAGTAGATCATAGTTTTGCAAATTGCTTTTCAGGCCCAAAAAAATTTCCAGACTTTTGAGGAACACATGCCAGGTCTTGTGCTGATGGGGACTTTTTGTCAACTACATGTACACTCCTGGGTGGTCATACAGCTGTTACCCAAGCAGTCAGCCAGACTGGCCCATCAGAATACAAGTGTACATGTATAAACTACTTGGGAACGTGGAATGACTGTCTACTGAGTCCATTCCCTAATAAACACTCTGTAGACAATAGCAACTGATTTCTTGGTCGTCAGAAGAATCTTGGCTTGGTTTGTCACATGTACAACAATAGCCATACATTCTACTCAAGTAATTTTACACAGAGGAGTCTTACAGGAGGCTACTATTCATATACATTTGGTAGGAAATGCACTAGACATCTCATACAAATGACAACTGCAGTTTAAACGTGTACCAACATTTTGCGTCTCAATCATTATTCATATGTGCAGTCTATTGTTTGTTATCATTAAATATTCATCACCACCGTTTCCATCGTTTCATATAATGCGCTTCATTCCCTTGAACTGTGTGGCTGCAATTTGCGCCTAAATAAGCAGTCTGGCAAAGTCCCTCACAAAGTGTTGTAAAGTGCTTTGAGCGTCAGGATAAAGCATAAAGCGCTATAAAAATGCTGCATATCATATAATGTTCAATAACAACATCTCATACCGTTGTAAAGCTGTAGCTATGTTACACTTACCAATGCCAAGTCCTCTCCAGCTACCAGTTGCTGACGCCACCTGTAACTTTGATGGTTCTTTTACCCTCAGTAACTCTGACGATGATGCATGGTGGGAATTTAGGACAATGATTCCTTCAGGACCCAGGAGAGGAGCAATAAGTTCATTGGCAATTATCACATTGGTATCAATTTCTCTTGAACAGTCCTGCAGATCGAGTTTCACTGTCTCCATTTTGCTTTCCTCATTGCTTTCCTCATATAGGCTTTCAAAGGCATGCATTAGGAAATCAAATGTTCTTAAAGCAGCTTTCATGTCTGGAGGATCATCGTCTGTTCCGACTTTCAGCTTCTTTAATTTGCGTTCAAGAACTTCTTTACCTCTGCCAAACAAACTCCAGAAATCCACTCCAACATACTCCTCATCCTAGTTCAAAATTATACAATGTAATGTATTACGTGGTGCGTGAGTCATTGCATGTATTCATATTGAACGATTCAGCCATTCCGGGTTCTTTGAATAATCACTGTGTGCCCCTGAAACTTAAGGTGTAAAGTTAATACAAAAAGAATCGTTACTTGCTTTGTCATCGGTGGAAAACCTTCGAAAGGTAAAACTATAGGAATTTTGTTAGGTAAGCTAATATTTCCGCCCAGTACATGTGTTATGTTATTTTGCAGAGACTGGAGGCATTTACATGTAAGAATTGCAGTTTCCAGCTGTGATTTGGAAATCTATACTAAAATAGCAGGCACTTATGTGCCTTAACTTACGGAACGGAACACAGGTTCAACTTGATCATTTAGATGGACTCGGTAGTGTTTTTCACTAAGACGCTAAATGTTCTGGGCCGGGTTGTTCAAAGCCTGATTAAGCTAACCCAGGGTTAGCGACAATTTTGATTTCAGTTTTGTAATTTTTTTGTGAAGTGTTCTGTTTAGAGGTGAAAAACACTTTTAAACAAGAAAACATAATGCTTCAGTTAACATTTAACCCTGGGTTAACATCAACTTGCTTTCGAACAACCCGGCCCTGTAAAATGACCTGAAAGCTGTAGAAACAATGGGAATTAAAGCGTTCATTGTTTCAAAATCTACTTATGATCACTTATTTCTTAACTGAATGGCCTTAATTAATTTCGCAACTAAAATTTTCAAAGTTGTGACCAAATTTTCGTTAGTATTTGCAAATTGCAACCGGCCTTTTTTTTTTAATTTCGAGCCCTGCACTGTAATAGCTTCTTATGAACTCTAATGTTTTGAGAGCCTTGCCCAAAGCCATTGACATGTGAAATGCGTGGAAGCAAAAAAAAAAACAAAAGCAAAAGAAAAGAGAAGTACTAGAAGATATGCCAATAATATACAAAAGTCATTAGAATTAGGGATCATAATGAGCAGACTCTAGACTTGAGAGAAATTGTTTAATACTGCCTAGAAACTACACTGTACAGTGTCAATAATGTTAGACTATTTTTCTGGCTTCAATCAGCTGTGTATTCTTCAAGTTGAGAATGAGGTTACATTATGTTTTTCAATACTAAGAAGAACTAATTTATGTCAAAAATTAATGTTATTATGCTAATGGTGAAAAGTTCAGTGACTAAATATTACCAATACCATGAAAAAATAAAGTACTATGCGACAGGAATAACTTTTCTTGCTACGGTTAGCAACTGTGATGATACTATGATCCCTTGTGGAAAGCAAATTTTGAGGTACAAGGAATAAATGTTGAAATCTACCTTCCAAAGTGGACATCGATGTAAAAAGTTAGTGTTGAGCCCTACAATTGACCAGCCAGAACAAAATTGTATTATCATACCAGGAAGGGTCCTCGTATTGAGCAAACCAACCACTGAAAACAGTTATGGTGTTTTTTTTTGTTGTTGTTGTTTTTAAATAGCCTGATCCCAAATTTGCAAGTTGGTATTTATTTCTTTTCACCATCAAAGTATTATCTCCTTGATTTTTGAAACAAGAAATGTTGCTGCAGAATACAGTAATTAACTCCCAGAATGGAAGAAAATTTAATGATCTTC
>OZ026602.1:22413441-22418441 GCA_964020085.1 Micromussa lordhowensis | reverse complement strand
AACCAGTAAATAGAAAATTTTACTTAAGGACGTTCGCGCAAGATTTTTCCAACATTGCCTTTTTTTTCTGAAAATTTTACCATTGAAAGATCATGAGTTAGCGATGTCAGAAATGTAAAAAAATGGGCGGTCGCCGACTTCGTTTTGGAAAGAACATGCCCGGAAGAACATCTAAATCTGAGTAAATCGGGCTTCGTTAGCGAAGAAGACCACAATGGCTGCAAGTCCCAAAATATTGCAAATAGAGCTTAGAAGGAAATATTCTCTGCCAAATATGGTTTAAATAGACCTGTTAAGCGAATTTAGTCATCTGGTGAGGTTCCTTAAAGAACAAGTTCGCATTTGGAGACCATAGTTTCACGCGCCTTGCAGCCGCAAGATGGCAGGATTTCATGTCCCGTGAACAGAATTTTTTTTTTTACTTCCCACATTGATTTTTTGTTCATTTTTGGACAATGTGGAGATAATTGTAAATGAAATCTGTTTCTGAAAAGAAAAGTAGGGATCACCGAACGTCCAAGCTCGTTACATCCAATCAAAGCTATAGCAATGGCCATTTGTCCTATCATTGTTCATTTTAGTACTTAGCGCGCGCGCTCGATGCATGGCGTGGCATGGCGTGGCATGGCGTGGCATGTCGATTGCGTGCGCATTAAGGATGCGCAGAAACAATTAGCGCGAACGTCCTTAAGATGAATTTCTTCTTTGTTTACTATTGTTATACTGATTCATTCATTCATTCATTCATTCATTCAATCATTCATTCATTCATTCACTCATTCCTTCACTCACTCACTCATTCATTCAATCATTCATTCATTCATTCATTCGTTCATTGCAACTTTAGATAGGGCACTGTTACAACGCTGTATAGAACATTTTTTAGCCGAAACAGAAAAAAGGACCGCTAAACAATTAATTTGTCAGTGTAGTGTCTTAAGCAAATCTAGAATGGAGTCCGATGTTGGATACTCTTCCAAATCGTTAATGAAAAAATAAATTATGTTTCTGGAAAGTGGTACTTAGCACTACCCTTGTAAGTGTTAAACTCTCACACCAGGGGTTATTATTTCGTAAATCGTTTGTTTGCTGTTGTTGTCGTTGTTGTTTGTATTAGTCCACTGGCCGGGGCCGGAGCCACTCAAATGTACCAATTCGAGGGACCAACCGAGAGTGGTACGGATTTGAAGCTTGTCCGAAGGTGATTTCAAAAATTCATGATATCAATCTGAAATCGGTAGCATTATCGCCAAAGCGCCCTTTTGCATGAAACCGAGGCTGGATTTTAAAAGTCCTATAGCATTTATCGTTCCAAGTAAAAACTTTATTTATGATATCAAAATAAAAGAAAGACACGTTTTTGATAGCTTTATTATGTTAAATTTGGATATTTTCAAAATCAACAACTTTAAAAATAATTCATTATGAGTCTTGACTCGCAATGCATAATAGGTAAACTTCAAGATGGCCACTGCAACTAGGACAGGCGAGTTTTTGTTTGTCACTATTTTATTATATATTTTTAACAAAGAAATTAAAACTAGACATAACGATTATTTTTGCATATCATTAAAGATTATTCATACCTTAAGAATGCTTTTGATTTTGACAATAAAGAGTACAATATTTCCAAAACGTACAGTCATTCGAGAGGCGAATGGAGATAAACTCACTCTCACTCAAAGCATTTTCAAACTCCGGACGTAATGGAGCCTACGGCTCGCCTACGGCTCCCAGTGTAGGCTAATGAGGGATATCATGCTCGAATTGTTTTCTTTTTTCTCAAGTCCTTTTGGCAATTTAAAGCGGAAATAATGAAGACGTTAGCCACGTTAGCCATTCCAGGAATGGAATCTTGTTCGCCAAGGACACATCGCCTTATGCTTTTATTGGACAAGACCTGATATTTGCTGTAAGTGGCGGAAGGCAGAAGCCCCCAAAGCATATCTTACTCCGTATACATGTCACAAATACATCATGTATACTGTTTGAAACAGTATGTATACTGGCAGGTCTGTATAAGACATGTGTACGGAATTTTACAGTTGAGACAGGATTCCTTCTATCTCAGGTCACATGTCAGTATACTGTATGTATACTGGGAGAATAAAGGGATATACTGAATGTGGCGTGTACTGATTTCGTACATCTTACGGACAATGGCCCATGGTTCAGTGAAATTAGTTTTCGCGATTTCTTGTGGCGGGGTTTATGGGTGTTCAAATCTTAGCTTCGAAACTGGTACGAAAACAAAGATCATTTACTTGTTTCTCTTTGGTGTTTATTTAACGTTAACAAATAAAAATCTACTTAATTACAATCTTCATGATCTCAATGTGGTGGAAGCTATTTCATGCTTCTTGAGTCTTAGTCTGCAAGGAGTTAAAACTGTGATTTTGATTAACAACAAACAACTCCCTCCAATGACGTTTCGGGTACAAGCTGATAAAACTTAAAGCAGTATAATTAAATTTCATCAAAATTTAAATCTGATGCATCCACACTCTGATCAATTTCAGGATCTTCGTCTTCTATCTCACCGTGACATCCTTCGTTGTCATTTCTGTTAAAGGAATAAAACAACTCAGCTTTAGTTCCATGACGTGGAGAAACGGTTATTAAGTAAGTTACAAACAGAAGAGTAGAATTTCTTAAATACTCGAAAAAACTGCTTCCCAGACTAGTACAGACATTATTATTTTTTTCCAAGAGGGCACGGTAACGAATCCTGCAATCTAAATGGTTCTTAGCGCGGTCCGGATTTTCCTATCTCTGACCACGGTCACGGTAACGGCGGGAAACAGCGCCGGTGAAAAATTGTCATGTTCAGCTAGGTTTCGTGAATGAACTAGCGGTAATCGTCGATCTTTTCCCTTTTTACACTTCCATGGACGATTAATCAACGGAAGTTTACCTCTGACCACTTTTAAATAGCAAGGAAGGTCACTGTAAGTAGATTTAATTGAGTATTTTGTAGCTCTGAGAGTTTGTGTGCTTGGTTGTAGTTCGGTGTTGTAATGGCGCGTAATTCTCATGAATTCTGTGTTTTTCACCGCACAATTTTAAGCTAACAGAAGTTAAATGCAGTCGAGTTTAGCCTCTCTGATAGTTGCTGTATTTAAGAGAAATTCTGTAGAATATACTTAACGAATTTCCTCGCTTTCTGCTACTCAATTTACGGTAAAAAGGTCTGATTTCGGGTGATTCGCAACGACTGATAGAGATTGTGCTTGTAGTGCAACTTCAGTCAAACTGCGCAAAATTTCATCATCGGAAAAACACTAAACTGGTGAATTAGATGCAACTAACATAAAAGCAATTCAAAATAAATCTGTTAATACATCTTTCTTTGGGTAGTGTCTGAGTTTACTCGCTCGTTCGTTCGTTAGATTGTTTACGATGGTTTGTAGACGGCACGTAAACCAATTCAATAACAAAGTTGTGTAAACCCAATTGTAAGCCAAATTAGCGCAGGAAAAAAAAAAATAAGTTATTTGCCGGCTTAGGGTCGGTCCGTATAGTGAAAAACTGTGACCTCGGGCTTGAAAATGCTGCCCTCGGCCTGCGGCCTTGGGCAGCATTTTCAAGACCTCGGTCACAGTTTTTCACTATACGGACCTCCCAGCCGGCAAATAACATATATTTATTATATGGCTACAAATGTACGCGCACTCTGATTGGCTGCTGAGCGGGCATTATTTTCTTGTAATGACCGGGCATTATGAAATTTTTTCTCGGCTCGACGGCTCTTTTGAGTTGTGAGTAAAAAACTATGTGCGCGTGGGCGAAAACAACAGAAAAGATGGACAAAGTACTGCTATATTTTCAATTACTGAGAGAAAAACTAGCACACAGATACTTCTTTAGTATGAGCGACGAAGAAAGCCGTAGCGTGCGCAAGCGGATGTGGGAAATAATTTGTGGTGTTCAGTTTATTATATTCTTTACAAGAATAGCGCTAAAAAGGCCATATAATAAATAACTTATTAACCTCGTCCGTTCGGTCATTACAGGGAAATCTCAGACCTCGGCCTTAATGTATTGACCTCGCTATCGCTCGGTCAATACATCAAGGACTCGGTCTGAGATTTCCTTGTAATGACCTCACTCTCGGTTAATAAGTAGTATATATCTCTCAGTTATTACGTGCGCTGTGATTGATCAGTTTAGCAGAGCGTATTCTCCTGTACGGCCCGCTTAAATTTAAAGTTGGCTTGGTTACTAAACTGTTTTGTGATTTTCTCCAACTGAAAGCTTAAAACTTTCTCAGTTCACTCTGAATTGTGTATTAAGTCGTGTTAACGACTTAAAAACGATTGCAAATTGACCCGTTTTGCTCTCGATGTGAGAAAGAAATTTGAAGTCGTTCTGCGTGAAGAGAAATCGTTCCAGAGCCCGTCAGACACACAGTAGAGGTATAATAAATATCTTACTAACCTCGTTTTCTCGGTCCGTACTGCAAGTTACGGATCCTCGTTTATTCCCTTCGATTTATGGCCCGCGCGTGAATAGGAAGAAAAACTCGGTCCGTAATGTACAGTACGGCTCTCGAACTTGGTTAGTAAGAAGTGTATTATTCTTTATATAAGCACCTTACCTTTCAGCTTCCAATTCTTGTACTTGAATCATTTCCTCGTCTCGTCTGCGTAACTCATCCTTCCACTCATCTGACAAAGCCCATCGGAGTGTTCACTGGGGGCTCCTTTTCAACTGGATGGCCCGTTCTGGCTGTCGTCCTTTTCCATCTTTTATTCTTTGTCTGCTCAGCTCTTTCGCTGCGTTTGTCAAGTCTAAGAAAAAAGAACCTTGATAAGTGTATGTAAATCATTGTAACTTCGTGCGATAACTATCTTTGGGTCACTTTCTACCAAAGGCTACCATCTGGCAGAATGGCTATTGTTCTCGCGACCTGTATACGACATGCAAAAGATTTCCTTGTGCACGTGTTAAATATTGCATCAGCAAAAGCACGTGCGAAAACTGTGTTCGGCCACCTTATT
>OZ026602.1:22393441-22408441 GCA_964020085.1 Micromussa lordhowensis | reverse complement strand
TAAAGAAAGAAAATAATGCAGCACTATATAGACAAGAAAACAATGGAATCAAAGAAAGCACACATAAAGAGCCTCTCAGATTACGATCTCACACGCGACGAAATCAACCTTCTGTCAAGTATGAGGTGCCATTACCGCCAAAATTCAGCCCTCCCAATTTTTATAAATGGTGCCTTTATTTTTGTAAATGGTGCCTTCCGTTTTTGTAAATGGTGCCTTTATTTTTGTTAATGGTGCCTTTCGTTTTTGTAAATGGTGCCTTTATTTTTGTAAATGGTGCCTTTCGTTTTTGTAAACAAGAGGCCTAGAGGCCTTAACGCGGATGCCGTTTAGTGATCATTATTGGTTTATGTGCGAAGCGTGAGGCCCAGTTAACGAAATAAGTGAAAATGCTGAATGTTTTTTTGTAAAGGAAAGAGAAGCCTTAGTTGTCATGATTGGTTTTCGATTGAGTTGAGTTGAATCGTGAACAGTTAGAGAGTTCAGCTGAAAACTTTCATTATGGACAGCGCATTAAAAGACGAGCAACATATCTTTTGAGGACTTTTATTCACATAATTATAAAGCCGCTCAAATTTAGCTTCGGGCTATCTGCACAACCTCGGCCATTGAATTTTTGTGGCAAAAAGTCAGCTGGGCATTTTTTCTAGCTGAAGATTTCCAAGCCCCGCAAAGATTTGGCTTTTGTGACAGTTCGCTTTTCCTTTGTGCACGACCGTCACGACATAAACTTGCGGTCACACGATCTTAAAAAATCGGGAAAAGAAAACAAGTAAATACACGAGTGAAGGAAATTTTTCACATATAAGAAAGCTCCTGATGACCTGTTGATCTTAGCTTGATAGGAGTCACATAATGAGAAAAATTCAGAGATTTCCCTTTACGCGAATTAGGCCAGGCTTTACGCGTATAAATGTCAGAGAATTGTAAACAAACAATTTAATACCGTAAAGCCAGCAAATTCTTGGGATGAATATCTTGAAAATCTCATTTCAATACAGCCAAACAACACCTTTTCGTTCAGAAATAGATAAAACGACCTCGAGCAAAAAACATGCTCTTCTTACGAGAGAAAAGAAATCGAAACGCTAGTAATTTTCCGACCGCTATTTGCATAAGTATCCCCTGATGCTCTCGAGTCAAATATATTGTTTTGCTCGGGCGTTCGAAACGGCAGCCGTTCAGGTTTAGGTCTTTCAAGTCGAAGCAATTCATAAATAAGCTCGAGACAACTAAAACCAAGTATAATAACCAAACAAGAGGCTATTTCGATGGTTCTTTATTAAATATGCACCTTCAAGATCAATCCTTAACACAAGCAGTCCACTAGTCTCCTTCGCAAGCAGTTCGTCCAACGTGCACTACAAAAACAATTGAACATGTTGCGCTGTTCTAAAGGCGGCGAAATACGAGAAACAAAAACACGTATCTCGTATATCGCCGCTTTAAATTTGGGATAACAGCTTTGCATTTGAATTGATTTTCTGTCGTCAATAAACCTTAATTCTGTTCTGCTATTTTGTGGTTATGGATTTCTTGAAGAAGGGATTTCAGGGAAACTGTGACAGAATCATACCATATATGGGGAAAACTGTAAACACTTATTCCCCGGCTGATTACGTCTTGCAATGACTTCTTGATAATCACTATCATATGTTCGACTTACTTACATTCAGAGCCAGTCATGCATTAAACACCCTCCGGAAGTCTAATCACAGAATGTAAAGTGCTTCTTGAACATCGAACATTTGCGAAGGGCCTTCCAAGATACGGGAAATACTTTCAATTTCCCCCAACTACGGAATCCGAGAAGGCTCAGCCACTTTCGTTTTCATTTTCATTTGCTTTTGCGTTCTGTTCAGCGTTTTCATTTCCATTTCCATTTTTCTTTTTATTGCACTAACATTTTTTTTTCTTTTCACTTACCTTTGCATTCACTTTGCGTTTTTATTCCTGTGTCTTTATTTCTTTTTATTGCGTTACGTTTGCGTTACGTGATGCCATTTTGGTTTTAAATTTCTTTTCCTTTCTTTTATCATTTAGCTACGGAATCCGAGGAGGCTCAGCCACTTTCGTTTTCATTTTCATTTGCTTTTGCGTTCTGTTCAGCGTTTTCATTTCCATTTCCATTTTTCTTTTTATTGCACTAACATTTTTTTTTCTTTTCACTTACCTTTGCATTCACTTTGCGTTTTTATTCCTGTGTCTTTATTTCTTTTTATTGCGTTACGTTTGCGTTACGTGATGCCATTTTGGTTTTAAATTTCTTTTCCTTTCTTTTATCATTTAGCATATCAACTTTCGTTTTCATTTTGAATTTTGCTTTTCATTTGGACTTTTTTGTGACGTCAAAATCAAAATGGGCAGCAAAATTTCCTTATATGGTAGGTCATCACGACAAGAGTGATGTTGAGTCCCAGATATCGGATCAGACTCCGTGTCACGCCGGTCACCATGAATGTCGCTGTGGATGAGGTTGTATTGTTCTTGAGAGATCTCCTGAGAAAAAATAAGACGAATAATGTAGTCTTGATGTACCTTAACGCAAAGTTTGGCTTACAGTGGAGGTGAGTTTGCCAGTATTCTGGTAACAAGCGTAATGTCTGGAGGTTAAGAATCTGATCTTCAAGGTCGGTGTCTCGCGAAGTCTAATCCAAGAGTTGAGTTACCATTTGGCGCGAAAATATTTATGCTAGGATATTTGTCCACGGACATTATCTGTTCCGAGAAACGAACAGTTTTCGGAGAGCTTAGCTCGAGTAAAATTGTTCGCTTCCAAGGCGCACTATGATCGGTTAGTCAAACTCGGATATCCCTTGACATTTACCCCCGAGCAACTCGGAAAAAATAACCCGGCTCCAGGTTTGCATCCGTGACAAGTGAACAATTTGTCCAAATTAATTCTTGTGGCGTATATTATCTCACTGTTTTAGTACATTCAAACACAACTATTCACCTCCGTATCGGTGGCTAGCGGTGGATATTATTTTACCTCGCTGCTTCGCGGATTGGTAAATATCCACCACCATTAGTACATGTATATACTACAACACTGGATAGTGTCAAACGCGCACGCTGATTGGCTCGTCAAACTTCGAATATCCTGTCTTAACTCTCAAAAAAAAAATGACATCCCGGTTTACATCCGTGATAAATTAAGAAATCATCCAAATTAATTCTTGTGGCATATATTATCTCACTGTTTTAGTACATTCTAACACAACTATTCACCTCCGTGTCGGTGGCTAGCGGTGGATATTTACCTCGCTGCTTCGCAGATTGGTAAATATCCACCACCGTTAGTACATGTATATACTACAACACTGGATAGTGTCAAACACGCACGCTGATTGGCTCATCAAACTTCGAATATTCTGTCTTAACTCTTAAAAAAAATGACATCCCGGTTTACATCCGTGATAAGTTAAGAAATCATCCAAATTAATTTATTGTGGTGTATATAATCTCACTGTTTTATGAATGTACTAAAACAACTATTCACTCCAGTGTTGGTGTCTCCGTGGCTTGGTAAATATACAACGCTAGCTACCTCCCCTTCAGTGAATAGTTGTGATCTAGCCATCTCCACTTCGGTGAATAGTTGATGAAGTTTTTTTGTCATCCAGGTATGGTTTATCAACCGCAGCCTTCAGCTTTGCCTAATAACCCTGACCGGGACCTTGAATTCTGAATTCAGTTCGGCGAATTAAGTTCGACGTCTGAATCAACAGGCGTGCTTTTGTTAATTTGGGTCGGTCCAAATTTGAATTAAGTTCGGCTCATGAAAAGATCGGCGTCTGAACCGGGCCTAAGTGAAGTTAACTTAAAGCAAAGTGGAGTGTTTAACAGAAGCAAACCTAAGCGCGGAGTTACTGCTTACATAATCATTCTGCGGAAAGGAGTCTACGTGGGAGGCATTTTTCGGAGTTTCAAGTTTCACTCCTGTGATTAAATATTCATTTCGGAACAAACATCGACAAAACGAATGAGTTCTACCTTTTCAAAGATAATTTATACGAACAATTTTTGATAAAGACTGCAAGATTTTATACATCAATCCTTTCGATTACCAAATTTTGAGGGAATCGGAGGTATATTTATGTATCGTTAAGTTTTTCTATTTTCTTTCGTTAACATTACGTAACTCAGTTGATATAGCATGTTTCTCGATGAAAGGTTCACTCATAAATGTTCGCTCATAAAGAGAACTCTCGTAAGGTTTGCGGACCAACCCGTTCCGAAAGCGCTCCTCATCTTTTAGTGTGGGTCTACCGCGAACGCTGTGTGCACATTTTGTATCCGTTTTGTATCCGTACACAGTATTTGTGCTGATCTTCCTCCGCATAAACTCTTCTCCGTCCGCCATTACACCATGCCATGTGCTCATCAATAAAATCTTCGCGCATGCGTATTAATTACAGAATTGCAAACTGTGGCTGAACGAAAAAAAAAAAAAAAACGAAGCCGAAATTTCAACTCGGGCGTTTCCTTTGGAAAGCCCGAGTAAAAACGAAAAGCACCATTTACAAAAATAAAGGCACCATTTACAAAAACGAAAGGCACCATTTACAAAAATAAAGGCACCATTTACAAAAACGAAAGGCACCATTACAAAAACGAAAAGCACCATTTACAAAAATAAAGGCACCATTTACAAAAACGAAAGGCACCGTTTACAAAAATAAAAAGACCGCTTCAATGAACACCGACGACCAGTAGACAGACCCACCCCTTCCTCCAGACCCACTGCAGACCATTTTCTTCCCGAGAATCATTCATCTAACGACATAGAACTGATACCACAAGAACTTATACATTCATCTCGTGACGCGTTACGCAAAGCTTATCGAAAGGGGTCAAACTCCTGAGCCCAAAGGTATAAAGAAACGAGAAGAAATTTAACCAAATGTTTAACCCACTTTGTACCTTATGTATTATATTCCATTTTGTTATCTTGTCAATCATTAGTTTGTTCAACGGTTTAGTTCTTTAATTATTTCTATTTTTATTATCTTGTCATTTGTAAGTCACTTCAACGGTCCACTTTTTTATTGTAATACTATATAGGCTTTTATCATTGTAATGTCTTTTATCAGACAGACAAACGCAGACAGACAAAACCGCCGGTATAGTCCTATACTGGGGATTTCGTGACACGTCCGGCTGCAACGCAGGCTAACATTCCCTGAAGAAGTCAGGTCGTGCCCGACGAAATATTGGAAAATACAAAACAGTTAACCCATCCACCGTACGGTCAGCCTTTCTGTGTTCAGTCTCTGTATATGTACCCTTACTTTCTCTTCGCCGCGAATCACCACCTAAATCGTCCCCGACTTTCTCTGTCCGACCTCGTAGCTCAGTCGACAGAGTAACGGTAGATCTAATCCGGAGGTCGTGGGTTCGATTCCTACCGAGGTCAAAAGATTTTTTCTTTACCTCGTGTGGTTTCCTGATTCCCTTTACTAGGGCTAACGCCCAGTGGGTTATTCATGGGTTTAAGTAGCACTTAAACACGGAGCGAGCCTATAAAAGGTCAGCGGTTTGCACTTTGTTTGTTAAAACACGGCATTTACGTTGAGTAAACAACTCGAAAACAATCGATATGCTTTCACAATTGAAACAACAAAAATAAGAAGTTAAAATGCATGTATATGAAGTACGCTACCTGTCTAAATTCTTCTTCTGTAGATGCCATTCTTTTTGTTTTCGCTGACCTTTTTACAAAGAAAGCAAACAAACGAAAAACCTTCCCTTGTGCGGTCGCCTGAAATATTACTTCATGCAAATTTCGCGGGAGTACGACACGCCTGGGTAAATAAGCCAATCAAAGCAGAGTATTCCAATTTGTGATGGACGGGCTGAGCCGCTCAGCCTCCATTTATAGGCTCGCTCCGTGTTTAAATTTACACTCCAGAGTTAATTCTCTGTTCCACCATTTGTGTTTATAGTGCTACGCGGCACAACATTCATATGTACCCTTACTTTCTCTTCGCCGCGAATCACCACCTAAATCGTCCCCGACTTTCTCTGTCCGACCTCGTAGCTCAGTCGGCAGAGTAACGGTAGATCTAATCCGGAGGTCGTGGGTTCGATTCCCACCGAGGTCAAAAGATTTTTTCTTTACCTCGTGTGGTTCCCTGATTCCCTTTACTAGGGCTAACGCCCAGTGGGTTATTCATGGGTTTAAGTAGCACTTAAATTTACACTCCAGAGTTAATTCTCTGTTCCACCATTTGTGTTTATAGTGCTACGCGGCACAACATTCATATGTACCCTTACTTTCTCTTCGCCGCGAATCACCACCTAAATCGTCCCCGACTTTCTCTGTCCGACCTCGTAGCTCAGTCGGCAGAGTAACGGTAGATCTAATCCGGAGGTCGTGGGTTCGATTCCCACCGAGGTCAAAAGATTTTTTCTTTACCTCGTGTGGTTCCCTGATTCCCTTTACTAGGGCTAACGCCCAGTGGGTTATTCATGGGTTTAAGTAGCACTTAAATTTACACTCCAGAGTTAATTCTCTGTTCCACCATTTGTGTTTATAGTGCTACGCGGCACAACATTCATATGTACCCTTACTTTCTCTTCGCCGCGAATCACCACCTAAATCGTCCCCGACTTTCTCTGTCCGACCTCGTAGCTCAGTCGGCAGAGTAACGGTAGATCTAATCCGGAGGTCGTGGGTTCGATTCCCACCGAGGTCAAAAGATTTTTTCTTTACCTCGTGTGGTTCCCTGATTCCCTTTACTAGGGCTAACGCCCAGTGGGTTATTCATGGGTTTAAGTAGCACTTAAATTTACACTCCAGAGTTAATTCTCTGTTCCACCATCTGTATATTATCAGTTTTTTTCACAATTGTCTTAATTAGGTTCCAGTCTTTCTCTTTAATATTTAAATATCTTGTTGAATTATCCAACTGTCACTTCTGAGGATGTATGTTGAGGCATACGAAACGTTAAGTCATAAATCAAAGTTTTTTTTTTACAACATGCGTTGTTTTATCATGTTTGTGACCGCAGTTTGAGTATTACTTTAGTCCTAACCATCTTAAAATTGTTTCCGGGTAATGTTTTCTCGCAAAACGTTGTTGCTAAATGTTACATCAGTAATGTTTTTGTGAGTTTTAAGTTTTTTAAACTTCTTGTTGAAAATGAGATCGTCGTTATTTAAATTTGAGACTTAAGGGAATCCAAACTTACGTTTGAGATTATTGAACTTCTTTTCAAGCTTGCTTGAATTGTGTTTCTTGACTTTCATAGCCTTGGTTTCGATAAAAAAAACAGACGTGGTTGTAGTCAAGTGGAGACAGAATAGTCTGAAGACTGGAACATGCTGACTCACACGACTTCTGGAAAATGCGTCGTAGAGAAAACTTCTGGTTCAGCTCGTAGTTCAACAAATCTCGTAGTTCAACAAATATGCTCTCGTTTCATGAAACTCTTCTTTGCTAAGTTTGAAGTTGAGATGTGGAAAAGCTTACATTTTTGCAAGAAACCAACGATGTTTTGTTTAACCGTGAAAGATCTTTCTCATAATCTCTGACTATCTTCAGTGTCGTTTGGCCATACCGCTCAAAAACAGTATCGTATAAGAGCAAGCCTAAGAGTAAGAGTTTTTATTGTATATATAGCGAGAATTTTAGGCAATAAACCTTGTTGTGCTATATTTCCACATGTGAAAAAAGCGATACGTCCAATCAGCTTTGCGTATAGCATTCTTCACATGTGAAAATATAACCAATCACCGTTCGGGATAGAATCACTTAGCCAATCAGAGTTAAGCACTCAAATGGCTTCCGAGAAGCGCGGGCTTGAAATCAGCGTCCGCTTGAAGTTTGTGTCTCGATAACACGGCTTCGGTTCCCGTTTTACTTCACTTTCGGAAAAGCAGCAATGGAATATATCCAACAAATATCTTGAGCGCTAGAACTTCAGTTTGAGAATCAATAGCCATTCAAGAAACCGAGGAAGTAAATGTAACACCAGAAAGCCAACAACAATCAAGGAGGAACATTCAAATAAACAGTGTAAGTCAACAGAGTCTGAATTTGTCTTTCTGTGTCTTTGCACAGCGCGAAGCGTCGCTATGACATAGTGAATCTGACAGTAAGCTTAATTATGGACAAACAAAAGGACGTTACTAAAACGGGGAATGGGGAATGGGGAATGGGGAATGGGGAATGGGGAATGGGAAATGGGAAATGGGGAATGGGAAATTGAGAGGGGAAATTGAAAATGGTTAATCGAATATTTTTTTACTAAAAGGGAAATGGGAAATAGGAATTTCAAATTGGTGAGATTCTTGTTAAAGCGGAATTAAATTTTTTCAGCGGCTATTATCACTTTTTTTGGAAACGTTGTGCACGAAAATAAAGGGGATTTACCGACAATAAGCAGCAAACGGGAGGGTGACCTTCCTTTTTCGTGATTTCAGTACCTGAGCAATTAACTAGAAGATATATTAAATCTCGCTCTCAGCGGTCGAGCTTCCTTTGGTCAGCACCAAAAATTGGGGACAAGATTAAAATATTGCCAGTATAAGCGCCAACAAAGGCAACGATGAAGAGAAGCGATTAAGTATGGAAAACCCATGGCAATTCATGACAGGGTATTTGTGGCATTACGCGCGGATAATAATTATGCAAGTTACCGAGGGAAACCTGTCAAATTCATTACCTTCGTGGCGCGTCTGCCGAAGGAAACGGCTTTAACGTTCAGAAAAAAGAAGTCACATGGTTTAGGGCCTCTTCATATGAGCCCGGTAACCGGGCTGGCTCGGTTACCGGGACGAATTTTGTTGTCTGTTCATATGGGAAATTTCAGCCCGGTCGACCGGGATGAAATTCAAGAAACAAAACCAAAATAGTCAAACATAAACTTGTATCGTTCGCGATTGTCGTAGCTTTGTGGACTCTTGTAACTTTACTAATAAAGCTAATATGCATACTTTTGAAGTGGAAATACATAGACTGCAAAAAGTATGCCATTTTGGCCGCTATGATGCGAAAGCGAAGCTATTTTGTCAAAAAAGTTTCGTCCCGGTAACCGGGCTGGAGTGTTCATATGGGAAAATTTTCATCCCGGTTACCGAGATCTCGGTTTCTACAACCGAGATCTCGGTAACCGGGCTGGCCCGCCTTCTCATATGAACACATCGAAATTTTTACAAAGGAAATAGGAGTGAGGCGAGATCTCGGTAACCGGGCTAGCCCGGTCAACCGGGCTCATATGAAGAGGCCCTTAGAGATGTCATCACCATTCATTATCGTCATATTACGACCCTAACTTTGAACAAATGGCAATTTTATATGTTTTCTAGGTCTAAAGATACATCCCAAATCTTTCAAATAAAACTGCCTTCACAGCTGCTGGTGTGTTATCTGGAACAATTAACTGAGCAGCTGAAAATTGTGGGTTGTTTCTCTGCACACACTGCAGGGACATATGATAATATCGATTTGATTTCCGTCCTAAACGCCATGCCTTAGACTGCTTGTCGAAATACCAGTCAGATTCGGGTCTCACAAAAAAAGTGATAATAGCCGCTGAAAAAATTTAATTCCGCCTTAACAAGAATCTCACCAATTTGAAATTCCTATTTCCCATTTCCCTTTTTAGTAAAAACATATTCGATTTACCATTTTCAATTTCCCCTCTCAATTTCCCATTCTCCATTCCCCGTTTTAGTAAAAAAAAAAATTCAATTTCCCATTTTCAATTTCCCATTCCCCATTTCCCATTCCCCATTCCCCATTCCCCATTCCCCATTCCCCATTCCCCGTTTTAGTAACGTCCCAAACAAAAAGATTTCTCACTATGTATTTACGAATTCCCCTATTGTATTTAGCTTGTGTAGGCTCGTTGTCCGTCTGTATCTAGACTGGAAAGCGGATTTGTTTTTCATTTCGCTCGGTCATTCATTACGTTCTCAGCGTTCTGCATGTAAACTGATGGTGTCGGAAAAAAACTAAAACTGATCTAATGGGTCTGTTTAATTCTCGTTATATATACAATAAACAAATTACAGCATAGAAAGTGCTTTGTACGGATTTTTATTCACTCGTTGCAAGACTTTGGAAAACGAACGAGTGAGCGCAGCGAACGAGTGAGTTTTCTAAAGTCTTGCAAGTCGTGAATAAAAATCCGTACGTCGCACTTTCTATGAAGTAATCTATATATATGATACTTGTTCAACATTTTTCAGGCTGAAAATCACTAACAGATTGAAATCAAGTAGGTGGGAACTGGAAAAGAGTGAATTGCCACGGGAACGGAATTTTTTATAGCCATAGGTGTGTTTCCTGTAGAACTATTAGCCTGTCAAATTCAATGGTCTGCACTGCAAATTCGCCAAGATAGCTCTATTTGTATACTCAGTATAATGTTGGTTTGAGTGTATGACATCATCGGCCATCTCATTTGAATATTTTGCCCAATTTTCAAACTTAATATCTCCGGAACTAATGCAGATATTTGCAAACGATAAACAGCATTTTTATTCTTCCACGGAATTCTATGTGATATGCGATACACTCAAAAAATCAAGGGGTAAAGATTTGATCATAGTACCACTTTAAAGCAAACATATATCTCGGGGATACACGTATCACTGGTGAATGCAATCGTGGTGTTATCTGTGTCCCCTGGCCTATCGGCGTTGTCGTCTGTAGCCTTTTTGCTGGTTAGTACGTAAGTGTATGAAATATTCTAGCGACTAACAGCAAGTATTATTGATTCCCAATTATCACTGACAAATTTAAAAACTACACAGACGACACCGCGCTGGCCAGGGGATACACACATCGCTGGGATCGACGGTTCGGTGATATGTGTAGCCCCGGCATCTCGGTGGTGCACATATCGTGGTCGGTGATATGTGTATCCACTGGTAAAGCGGACGTTCAAAGCGTTGTTGTCTATCCAACGGTGTACTGGCTAGGCTTATATATATACACGGGCTGGTAGGTGTATTATTGATTCCAAATTGACGGACGACAGCGGGTTGGCCGGGGGATACACACATCGCTGCGATCGCCCTTTGGTGATATGTGTGTCCCCAATGTACATGTATCTTGGGTATACATTGTGGATACGCATATCGCGGCAATCGTGGTCGGTGATTTTGTGTCCCCCTGCTGAGGAAGGCGCTTTTGTCGGTCCAGCGGGGTACAAGCTAGGTTTATATATGGCTGGTCATACTGGTGGGTATATTATTGATTCTAACTTTTAAAATAGACAGCAGATATCGCTGCGCCGGATCGCTGTCCGGTGACATGTGTGTCACCTGATATCATGGTCTGATGTCTAGCCTAGTGCAATTTGGAATCAATGAAGTATTTCAAAATGGCACTTATAGGCGCTGTGACAAGCAAACGTTTACTGATACGTTGGGATACACGAATCACTCAACGGTGATCGTAGTAATATTGATATCCCTGGCCTGTAAGCGCTGTCGTCTTGCTAGACACTTGCCATATATATTATTCAGTTGCATTCTGATCTTCTTCCGTTTATATTTTGGATCGGTTGGAACTTCAAAATATAAACTCACAACAGTGGCGGATCCAGACTTTCAGCTAAGGGGGGGCTCCCCTAGACCCGCCACGGCACAAAATCTGTCTAGTCTTTCCCATGTAGCCGCCATGTTTTCCTTGAAGCCTTCGGAGGCCCTGTACAAAGCTTCAGTGTTTTGTGTATCCCTACCGGAGGATACACATATCACTAGTGATATGTGTGCGGGGATACACCCCATATCACGGGGGTACACATATCACTGCGACACCTTTCCGGTAAGTATTCCTTCCCAGACTTCTTGAGACTTTTCTTCTCAACGACGGACAGGATTACCGACAGACAAGGTAGAAAACTCTGGTCTTTATTATTTTCGTCTTTTATTTCTCTCGCTCTCTTTCTTTCTCGAACAATTAAGTAAATTCATTGAACCGTTTATGTTTTCGTCCATGAAGTCATATTCCGAAGTTGAAATGAAATTTTTTGCTGGCTGTCACGGCTAGAAATTCGCGTAAAATACTTCTCATTTGAAAAAGGAAATGAAAACAAACAGACCTGTAGTCAAGTCTGTTAACTACAGACTTATTTATTTTAGAATCTTACAACATGCGTTGTGTCGTTATGTTTATAACCGCAGTTTGTTTTTTTTTTTTACTTAAGGTGATTCCCGGGTAAAAGAACCCGCCATAGATTTCCGATGAAACTTGGTATGGTGTCATTACAGTACAAGGAGATGTTAAAAACGTAATAAAAAGAGGGGGTCACCGTGCTTGTTTTCATGCCACGATGCTGACAAATATGGTTATTTTGGTGATTTTTAGTTATCTCAGTGCGCAACAAAGCTGAACACCGCCGCACTATAGATAACCCTCTCTCTCTCTCTGGATATTTGAAAAATTGACTTGTGTGTATTCAACAAGTAGTAAAGACAGGAAGCTGGAGGAAAAATATTTGGGCAGTTCAACTCGAAAATATCCCAACAGGTGGTCGATATCAATTCCTCCCCGGCACTCTCTGATTGCTCTATCTGGCATCACTACTCTTGCTGACCGGTGGTTTAATTTAATGTCATCATTTTGAGGCACAGCGTGGATGTTACAATGGATGTCTGCTAACACTGTGCACATGTGCCATGATGTATTTGTTACTGAGCTTGTTGGCTTCCTTGGGGCATGTATGAAGTGGATGTCATCTTCAATGAGTAGGATGAATTTTGTTCCTTTGAAAAAATTTTCTGAGTAAGATCTTTTGTTACAGTTGCAAATAGTACAGCATTGTATATGTATAATGTATGGGTTTTGACATTGTTCAAAAAATACTGCTTACCAATGCCTTCTTAACTATTTAGAGAGAAAAATGTAGCTGGAAATCTTATGTCTGAGATTGTTTTTTTGGTCATGATATGTTAAGTGTGTCTCTGATAATTAACTTAGTGTTTCCCTTCCTCAAAATAAATCCCATTCTCAAGTTACCAAGGGTGGTAGTTGCCTCTTAATATCCCCAAAACTTTTTGTTTTCAGTTGTAGGTATCTTTTTGCAATTGAGTGCTGGACTGGTTGAGGAAGAGGCATACAAAAGGCCCCTGCTGTGCAGTCACGATAGGGCTTTATGAGTCATTCAAGACAAGGCACAAGTGAAGTGTATTTTTAGATTCATTACTTTGGACTGAAAATGTAAAAGTAAGGATATTTTCTTATTAATCTATTATTGACCTTGGAAGCTTATTTTTTTAAGGGGGCAAGTTTCTAAAGAAACTGTGGTGCTGCGTCGGTGGGAGTATTACAAGATAATTTGGTTTTATCAACTGGGTTGATAATGTGAATTGTCCACCGTAAAGAGATTCGGAAGCTGACGTTTCGAGCGTTAGCCCTTCGTCGGAGCGAATTATTTTTTTAAGGTCTTTCTTATTATACCTTCATTGCAATTTTCACTTTTTTTCTCACTTCTTCTTTGTTTGTTGTGGCCAAAGCTTTCTCATAATTGTTTATAGAGTGAGGATGGCAACTGTATCCAAGGACCATTCCAGACATCAGTGAGGAGTAACTTGCTCCACTTAATTTAAGTTGAAGACCATTCGCTTTTTGCATTGGACAGTTTTTCTTCCAATGAAACATCATTAGATAAATATATGATTAACTTTTTCAAACATCCTACCATTTTTTCCCATGACAAATAATCTCTGAGTGTGTGGATGGTTGTTCACATGTAACAAGTCTAGTTTAAAATACTTTCAAAGTATGTATTCTGTTATCACCAGAGACAGATTTCTTATTTTTCTTTTTTTAAAAATTATTTCTCTTGGAAGAAAGAAGGAAAAAAGTAGTGTGGTGTACATATAAGTTGGTGTCTTCTCCCTTATCCTTCAATGTGGTTTAATTCTATTATGGTGCATGTCAGTAGTTTTAACATCTTTTTTGTTCGTAGGAAATGGGGACCATACCTGATTTCTGAAAAAGCTGAGATTATGCAGAAGAGAAACTACTCTTATCCGTTGAAGATTGCACCTCTTAATTGAGGGAGGTTGTTTGTCATCATTCAAGATAGCCTGGAAGATGTCTTCAAACAGGCCTGGAGCATGAACGTCACAGAATTTCTCCATTTCGTCTGGATCATACAAGTTCTTTCCTACCTTTGCATAATGTGTAACCAAAGACTTGTGAAATTGGTGAACAAGAGTGCTGAATGTTGTGTCTCCTTTAGCGAGAGAAATATTTATAAGAGTAAAAGTTGTTATGGTTTTGTAGTCAGGGTTGAAAATGCTCACAATTTGCACATCTAAATTAATTTATTTATAGCTGGTTCCTCAAAGTTGTGCTAACTAAAAATGCCTTCTTTGTATCACACAAAATGAATGTGATATGAATCAGGACAGGGTCAAAGTTAACAGAACTGTGTGCTAGTGATGTGTTGTTCTCCTGGAACAAAAACATTTTTCCCTCTACCTCAAGCTTAATCAGGAATATGAAAACATTTAGCTTAGTTTTTGGAATATTTGTTTTATCCCTGTCAAAGTGATATCTTGGTTAAGCAGACTGTAAGGGTGCATAAGTGCATAAAGGAAGGTAAAACTTGTTGCCTTTTACCTTGCACTTTCTTGGAAAACATGATGTTCTCTTCCCTCAAATGCTTATTTAATTCATGCTGCTGACTTTGTTTTTCCATCAAGTTTTTGTTATGCTGTAAAACTTCTGTTGAAATAATAGCGATATTAGCAACCTTGGTTGCTAGGTTACACAGCTGTAATACTGACCAAGATATCTGTTTAAAGTTATTGTAGTCAGCTGATGGGTGGATGCAGTTTGCAGTGACGTTAATTGTATAGTTATTACATTAAAAGGAACCAGGTGACACCTACTACATTGTATTTTAGAGAGTGAGGAATTTATTAGTGTCAATTGTTTTTCCTGGGCACAGATCAAAAACATATTACACTTTTCAAAATTTAATTTGCAGGCAAATGAAGCTATTGTTTTGGAACCTGAAAGTAATCTA
>OZ026602.1:22373441-22385941 GCA_964020085.1 Micromussa lordhowensis | reverse complement strand
TCATGCTTGAATTATCAAAACCGAGGTCTGTGTTATCTGCGTAATTTCGTTTTCAAAAATAAGAAATTTTGTATTTCAACTGCAGTAAAATAAAACTTTATAAAGAAAATTTGAAGTAAACCAATTTTTCTTTTATTTAACATTTCGCTTACCGCGAACAATCGCTTCTGAATATTGTTGTCCGTTTTTCGCGTCGGATTTGCTGCACAATTCCACCGGCTATGTTATAAAACAATTGGTTCATGCTTTTAGCTGTGCTCTATCGAGTTATGGAGCACTTGGGAAGTTTCGAGAGCACTCTATCGCCTCGGGCAACTCTTACGCTTCTTTCGTGCTCTCCCAAACTTCCCGCGTGCTCCATAACTCGATAGAGCACGCTAAAGCATGAACCAATTGTTAAAGTAATAAATCAACTTTCCACTGTGGCATTGCTAAGAAAGAAACCTTTGTTATACACACGTCATACTTAGTTTTGAGATCGTTTGATATTAGTGGTCATTCTCCGCCTTAATTAGCTGGAGTTTTGAATTAATTCCGTTTTGAAATAGCCAAAAACTCTTTAATATCCTAATAAGGTTGGATAAGAGCTTTACAATGCTGTTATTAAATTAACTTATCACTGTAGTATGACTAAGAAATTGACTCTTAATATACACAACTCATGGTCGGGTTTTGCGATCGGTTCTGATTTTTTTGGAACAGTTCCGTTTAAAACTAGGCTAAAACTTTTCCTTATCTTGTTTCAGTTGTGTTATAGCTCTATTATGCAGTTCTTGGAATGTTTTTTTACTGTACAATTATGAAGAAATTTTCTCTTGTTATACAGTCATTGTAATATGTTTCGAGATCTGTCTATAATTGTGAGAAAAACTGCGCCTAAGGGTGCGTTTCTTTAAGAAAATCCAAGATTAGATTCTTAAATCTCGATAAATCCTAAAACGGATTTTTCGTTTCTTTAATAAACAGATTAATCCAAGATCACTCGGATCATGGTGCATCAAAGGAACCGAAGAATCCACGTCCAGAGTGGATTCTTCGGTTCTTTTGATGCACCATGATCCGAGTGATCTTGGATTAATCTGTTTATTAAAGAAACGAAAAATCCGTTTTAGGATTTATCGAGATTTAAGAATCCAATCTTAGATTTGATTAAAGAAACGCACCCTTAGTTTGCTTGTCTTTTGAAACGCTTCCGCTACTGCATAGTTCAAAACTTTTTAATATCTCAGTAGTGCTGTAATTTAACTTTAAGATGATAGTAATAAATCAACTTTCCACTGTGGCATTGCTAAGAAATAAACCTTTGTTATACACACGTCATACTTAGTTTTGAGATCGTTTGATAATAGTGGCCGTACTGCGCCTCAATTAGCTGGAGTTTTGAAACAATTCCGTTTTGAAATAGCCAAAAACTTTTTAATATCCTAAGAAGGTTGTATAATAGCTTTATAATGCTGTTATTATATTAACTTATCACTGTAGTATGGCTAAGAAATTGACTCTTGATATACACAACTCATCCTCGGGTTTTGCGATCGGTTGATAAAAATAATGGACACACTGCGCTTTAATTGGCTGACTTTTTGGAACAGTTCCTTTTAAAACTAAACTAAAACTTTTCCTTATCCTGTTACAGTTGTGTTGTAGCTCTATCATGCTGTTATTATATTAACTTATCACTGTAGTATGGCTAAGAAATTGACTCTTGATATACACAACTCATGCTCGGGTTTTGCGATCGGTCTATAAAAATAATGGACACACCGCTTTAATTGGCTGACTTTTAAGAACAGTTCCGTTTAAAACTAGGCTAAACCTTTTCCTGACCCTGTTACAACTGTTTTAGCTCTAACATGCAGTTCTTGAAATAACTTTTGACTGTAGAATTATGAAGAAATTTTCTTTTCTTATACAGTCATTGTAATATGTTTTATACACAGTCACGTCATACTTAGTTTTGAGATCGTTTGATAATAGTGGTCATTCTGCGCCTTAATTAGCTGGAGTTTTGAATTAATTCCGTTTCGAAATAGCCAAAAACTCTTTAATATCCTAATGAGGTTGGATAATAGCTTTACAATGCTGTTTTATATTAACTTATCACTGTAGTATGACTAAGAAATTGACTCTTGATATACACAACTCATGGCCGGGTTTTGCGATCGGTTCTGATTTTTTTGGAACAGTTCCTTTTAAAACTAAAGTAAAACTTTTCCTTATCCTGTTACAGTTGTGTTGTAGCTCTATCATGCAGTTCTTGGAATAACTTTTTTACTGTAGAATTATGAAGAAAGTTTCACTTGTTATACAGTCATTGTAATATGTTTCAAGATCTGTCTATAATTGTGAAAAAAACTGCGCCTTAATTAGCTTGTTTTTTGTAACGCTTGCGCTTATGCATAGTTCAAAACTTTTTAATATTTCATTAGTGCTGTGATTTAGCTTTAAGATGATTGTAATAAATCAACTTTCCACTGTGGCATTGCTAAGAAATAAACCTTTGTTATACACACGTCATACTTAGTTTTGAGATCGTTTGATAAAAGTGGTCATACTGCGCCTTAATTAGCTGTAGTTTTGAAACAATTCCGTTTTGAAATAGCCAAAAACTCTTTAATATCCTAATAAGGTTGGATAATAGCTTTACAATGCTGTTATTATGTTAACTTATCACTGTAGTATGACTAAGAAATTTACTCTTGATATCCACAACTCATGGTCGGGTTTTGCGATCGGTTCTGATTTTTCGGAACAGTTCAGTTTAAAACTAGGCTAAAACTTTTCCTTGTCCTGTTTCAGTTGTGCTGTAGCTCTATCATGCAGTTCTTGGAATAATTTTTTACTGTAGAATTATAAAGAAATTTTCTCTTGTTATACAGTCATTGTAATATGTTTCAAGATCTGTCTATAATCGTGAGAAAAACTGCGCCTTAATTAGCTTGTTTTTTTCTAACGCTTCCGCTACTGTTTAAAACTTTTTAATATCTCAGTAGTGCTGTCATTTAGCTTTAAGATGTTAGTAATAAATCAAATTTCCACTGTGGCATTGCTAAGAAATAAACCTTTGTTATACACACGTCATACTTAGTTTTGAGATCGGTTGATAATAGTGGCAATACTGCGCCTCAATTAGCAGCAGTTTTGAAAAAATTCCGTTTTAAAATAGCCAAAAAATTTTTTATATCCTAATAAGGTTGTATAATAGCTTTATAATGCTGTTATTATATTAACTTATCACTGTAGTATGGCTGTAGTATCCTGCTACAGTTGTGTTGTAGCTCTATCATGCAGTTCTTGGAATAACTTTTTGCTGTAGAATTATCAAGAAATTTTCACTTGTTATACAGTCATTGTAATATTGGACACACTGCGCTTTAATTGGCTGGCTTTTAAGAACAGTTCAGTTTAAATCTAGGCTAAAACTTTTCCTGATCCTGTTACAATTGTGTTGTAGCTCTAACATGCAGTTCTTGAAATAACTTTTGTCTGTAGAATTATGAAGAAATTTTCTTTTCTTATACAGTCATTGTAATATGTTTTCTGATCGGTCTATAATTGTAAGAAAACTGCGCCTTAATTAGCTTGTTTTTTGTAACGCTTGCGCTTATGTATAGTTAAAAACTTTTTAATATTCCATTGGTGCTGGTATTTAGCTTTAAGATGATTGTAATAAATCAACTTTTCACTGTGGCATTGCTCAGAAATACACCTTTGTTATACACACGTCATACTTAGTTTTGAGATCGTTTAATAATAGTGGTCATACTGCGCCTTAATTAGCTGTTTTGAATTAATTTCGTTTTAAAATAGCCAAAAACTCTTTAATATCCTAGTAACGTTGTATAATAGCTTTACAATGCTGTTATTATATTAACTTATCACTGTAGTATGACTAACAAATTGACTCTTGATATACACAACTCATGGTCGGGTTTTGCGATCGGTTGATAAAAATAATGGACACACTGCGCTTTAATTGGCTGACTTTTTGGAACAGTTCCTTTTAAAACTAAACTAAAACGTTTCCTTATCCTGTTACAGTTGTGTTGTAGCTCTATCATGCAGTTCTTGGAATAACTTTTTACTGTAGAATTATGAAGAAATTTTCACTTGTTATACAGTCATTGTAATATGTTTCAAGATCTGTCTATAATTGTGAGAAAAACTGCGCCTTAATTAGCTTGTTTTTTTTTTCTAACGCTTCCGCTTCTACATAGTTCAAAGCTTTTTAATATCTCAGTAGTGCTTACATTTAGCTTTAAGATGATAGTAATAAATCAACTTTCCACTGTGGCATTGCTAAGAAAGAAACCTCTGTTATACACACGTCATACTTAGTTTTGAGATTGTTTGATAATAGTGGCCGTACTGCGCCTCAATTAGCTGGAGTTTTGAAACAATTCCGTTTTGAAGTAGCCAAAAACTTTTTAGTATCCTAATAAGGTTGCCTAATAGCTTTATAATGCTGTTATTATATTAACTTATCACTGTAGTATGGCTAAGAAATTGACTCTTGATATACACAACTCATGCTCGGGTTTTGCGATCGGTCTATAAAAATAATGGACACACTGCGCTTTAATTGGCTGGCTTTAAAGAACAGTTCCGTTTAAAACTAGGCTAAAACTTTTCCTGATCCTGTTACAACTGTGTTGTAGCTCTAACATGCAGTTCTTGAAATAACTTTTGACTGTAGAATTATAAAGAAATTTTCTTTTCTTCTACAGTCATTGTAATATGTTTTAAGATCTGTCTATAATTGTGAGAAAAACTGCGCCTTAATTAGCTTGTTTTTTGTAACGCTTCCGCTCATCCATAGTTCAAAACTTTTTAATATTCCATTAGAGCTGTCATTTAGCTTTTAGATAATTGTAATAAATCAACTTTCCACTTTGGCATTGCTAAGAAATACACCTTTGTTATACACACGTCATACTTAGTTTTGAGATCGTTTGATAATAGTGGTCATACTGCGCCTTAATTAGCTGGAGTTTTGAAACAATTCCGTTTTAAAATAGCCAAAAACTCTTTAATATCCTAATAAGGTTGTATAATAGCTTTACAATGCTGTTATTATATTAACTTATCACTGTAGTATGACTAAGAAATTGACTCTTGATATACACAACTCATGGTCGGGTTTTGCGATCGGGTGATAAAAATAATGGACACACTGCGCTTTAATTGGCTGACTTTTTGGAACAGTTCCTTTTAAAACTAAACTAAAACTTTTCCTTATCCTGTTACAATTGTGTTGTAGCTCTATCATGCAGTTCTTGGAATAACTTTTTACTGTAGTATTATAAAGAAATTTAAAAAGTTTTGAACTATGCATAAGCGGAAGCGTTACAAAAAACAAGCTAATTAAGGCGCAGTTTTTCTCACAATTATAGACCGATCTTAAAGCATATTACAATGACTTTATCAGAAAAGAAAATTTCTTCATAATTCTACAGTCAAAAGTTATTTGAAGAACTGCATGTTAGAGCTACAACAAAATTGTAACAGGGTCAGGAAAAGTTTTAGCCTAGTTTTAAATACAGGTTTATTTCTTAGCAATGCCACAGTGGAGAGTTGATTTATTACTATCATCTTAAAGTTAAATGACAGCACTACTGAGATATTAAAAAGTTTTAAACTATGCAGTAGCGCAAGCGTTTCAAAAAACAAGCAAACTAAGGCGCAGTTTTTCTCACAATTACAAACAGATCTTGAAACATATTACAATGACTGTATAACAAGTGAAAATTTCTTCATAATTCTACAGTAAAAAATTATTCCAAGAACTGCATGATAGAGCTACAATACAACTGAAACAAGGTAAGGAAAAGTTTTAGCCTAGTTTTAAACGGAACTGTTCCAAAAAAATCAGAACCGATCGCAAAACCCGACCATGAGTTGTGTATATCAAGAGTCAATTTCTTAGTCATACTACAGTGATAAGTTAATATAATAACAGCATTGTAAAGCTATTATCCAACCTTATTAGGATATTAAAGAGTTCTTGGCTATTTCAAAACGGAATTAATTCAAAACTCCAGCTAATTAAGGCGCAGAATGACCACTATTATCAAACGATCTCAAAACTAAGTATGACGTGTGTATAACAAAGGTTCATTTCTTAGCAATGCTCATAAAACCAGACCTGCACACGGATTACAAACACCTTTGCTCAGCGTCTACAACAGTGACAGCTGAACTCTTCGGAGACGACTTGTCGAAGCAAGTCAAAGATATCTCCGAAGTAAACCGTGTTGGCCGGAAAGTAACTACTTCCACCGTCACTCGTCATAAAGGCCCGACCCACTCTAATTTTGGATACAAAAGCCAATCCTCTGGTGCCAGAGGGAAATTTTTTCGAGCAAGAGGGAGTCAGAAGCCTTTTTTAGGTTGGCGACAGACCGCAAGTCGCGGTCCTGCCACACAGAATTCAGACAAATATCCCAAGTCGAAGGGTCAAAGCAAGTAAACAAAGCTTCTGAGGACTTACCTGAGGTAAGTCAAACACTGTGTCTTGTAGAACCAGGACAAACGGCAGGTAGATTGAAATTATATTTCCCTGAATGGAGAAAATTGACTTCCGATCCGCAGATTCTCAGAACCCTCAAGGGTCTTAATGTTGATTTTATTGACTGCCCTCCTGTACAAATGCTTCCCCCAAAGGAAATTACTTTTAATTCGGAAGAATCACAGATTATCAGTTCTGAATTAGACAAACTTCTGACAAAGGGGGTCATTGTGAAATCACAGCACTGTCATGGAGAATTTCTCTCTACTATATTTCTTCGTAGAAAGAAGACTGGAGGGTATAGGATCATTCTCAATTTGAAGAACTTAAATCAATATATTAGCAACCATCATTTTAAGATGGAAAGCTTAACTTCAGCAATCCTGCTTATGACACCTGGATGTTATATGGCATCTGTAGACTTGCAAGATGCATATTATTCGGTTCCAATCAATGAGAAATGCCAAAAATATTTGAAGTTCTCCTGGCAGGGGGAATTATTTCAGTTTACTTGCCTCCCTAATGGTCTTGCTTCTGCTCCCCGACTTTTTACGAAATTGCTCAAGCCTGTCTACTCCACCTTAAGGCAAATGGGACACACAAATGTGGGCTACATCGATGATTCATACTTACAAGGGCCCTCATTTGATGACTGCAGTAATAATGTTCAGGACACTGTCCACCTTTTTACCAAAGTGGGGTTTCTTCTAAATCAAGAAAAATCAATCCAGCCATGAGTTAACATTTTTGGGCTTTATCTTGAACTCACTTACGATGACAGTGAGACCAACACCAGAGAAAGCTGAAAAATTGAAACAGAAATGTTTAGCTGTATTGGCAAAAACTCATGTTTCAATTCATGATGTCTCAGAAGTGATAGGCCTAATGGTTTCTATGTTCCCTGGTGTTGAATATGCACAGCTTTTCTATAGAAGTCTAGAAATAGACAAAATCAAAGCCCTGAAAGGAAGTAGGGCAAACTACAACTCAGTAATGATGTTGTCAGATACATCAGTCACAGACCTCAAATGGTGGATCAAAAATGTTGAGAGCTCATTTAAGTGGATATCCCATAGGGATCCATTACTCTCCCTGTATTCTGATGCCTCAAAAGAAGGGTGGGGGGCAGTATGTAAGGGAGATACAGCAGGAGGTCGATGGACTGTAACTGAATCTAACTGTCACATCAATGAGTTAGAAACACTTGCTGCTCTTTTTGCTTTGAAATCATTCTGTCACTCAATGACAAATTGTCATATTAACATCTACATAGATAATACCACTGCTGTCTCTTACATAAATGCCATGGGTGGCACTCATTCTTTGGCATGTAATAAGATTGCACGTGAAATTTGGACCTGGTGCATCCAGAGAAATATCTGGGTGACCGCAATCTCATTACCAGGTAAAGAAAATGTTGATGCTGATAGGGAATCTAGAACATTTAATGATAACACAGAATGGTCCCTCAAGGGCACTATTTTCCACAGCATTGTTGAGACCTATGGCATGCCATCCATTGATCTTTTTGCATCTAGAATTAACAGGAAAGTTCCCCGTTATGTGTCATGGAGGCCAGACCCTGAGGCACAATTTGTGGATGCTTTTTCTTTCTCTTGGTCTCAAGAACAATTTTATGCTTTTCCCCCTTTTAGCCTGATACTTCGTTGTTTAAAGAAAATCGAAATGGAGGAAGGGGAAGGGATCATAATTGTTCCAGTCTGGCCCACCCAACCTTGGTATCCAAAGCTGATGAGTCTTTTGATCGACACGCCCAGACTGTTACCAGTGACAAGAGGGACACTGTATCTTCCAAGCAAGCCCAGTCAACCACATCCCATGGAGGGCAAACTGAAACTAATTGCATGCAAGTTATCGGGGAGTCCCTTACGAAGCAAAGCATTTCTGCAGAAGCTACCAAGATTATCCTCAAGTCGTGGAGGAAAGGCACATCTAAACAGTACCAATCCTACTACAAAAAATGGCTTGACTTCTGTGATAGAGAACAGATTAGTACAGTTCATCCCTCTTTAGCCCAAGTCATAGAGTTTCTACTGACTTTATTTAACAATGGTCTTAGTTATAGTAGCCTTAATACTGCTCGCTCAGCACTTTCTTCGATACTCCCATCAATAGATGGTATCCCAGTTGGGCAACATCCTTTAATTATTAGGTTTCTAAAGGGAGTATTTGAATCTCGCCCAGCAATGCCTCGTTATACAGCAGTTTGGAATGTAAATCAAGTTCTTGATTACTTGAAGACTTTATACCCTGTTAATGGGATTCCTCTCAAGAGTTTAACTCTAAAGCTCACAATGTTATTGGCTTTAGTCACTGCTCAAAGGGGGCAATCCCTTCTTCTTCTCAATGTGGACACAATGATAGATTCTGGCTCCTCTATAGTATTCAGACTTCAAGAGCATGTTAAACAGTCCAAACCAGGGTCCAAGGGTATGGTGATTGAACTTAAATCATTCACAGATCCAAGACTCTGTGTTGTAACCACTCTTAAGGAGTATTTGACTAGAACAAAGTCTGCGAGGGAGACTTGTTCATGTAGTCAACTGTTGCTAAGTTATGTCAAACCGTATGGTCCAGTGTCTAGAGACACGATCAGTCGTTGGGTTAAGTTTGTATTACAAAGTTCAGGCATTGATGTAAACATTTTCAAGCCTCATAGCACAAGGTCAGCTTCAACTTCTAAGGCTAAGCTTAGTGATGTTCCATTAGCAGATATTCTTGACAAGGCTGGATGGAAGTCTGAATCCACCTTTGCAAAATTCTATGACAAAAAGATTGTGGAAGACACGTTTGCCAATAAAGTTTTGCAGTAATGTGTTCACTTATGTGAAATTATTTACAACTAGCCTGTGCATCTGTCTTTGAAGTCTCATGTGATCCCTCTGTGGGTGACAAGGTGGAATACAGAAGTTGAACGAGACTTACCAGAAGTTGAAGTTCGACTGGGATTCCACCTTTGTCACCATACACAGAGGGATTACATGCCCTCCCTTGGACCCACCCTGTTACTCTCTACGATGCACATGGCTAGTGCTTTTAAGACTGAGTTCACGCAGGCGCAATGCTATCTCATGTAATCCCTCTGTGTATGGTGACAAAGGTGGAATCCCAGTCGAACTTCAACTTCTGGTAAGTCTCGTTCAACTTCTGTATTTAACCTTGTATTTTACGTTCCTTTTGTAAGAAGCCCAACAGCATGCTCTCAAATATACAACACGTTTCTCAGCGCTGTTGCAAACTTGCAAATCATGTACAAAGTTCATCATGCGAAGACCTTTATCATTCGAGTTTATCACAACATCTGAATTGGCAAACTTCTTGACGGACTTGCCAGAATTTTTTACTTGCTCAAAAGCGTCCATCGGGAGAAATGAAGGTAAAATAGAAAAGTCTTCCGAAAATAGCGTAGAATCGTCGGGTGGAAAGTTATCAAAAGGTGAATCAACTGAACTTGTCTGGCTGACCGTGTTATTTACCACATCATTTTGCTTAAGTTTCTCAAGCTTTGCTTTGGTATAGCACCTGTCAGGGTCAGGATCATATACTTTGTCCCTATAAAAGGATATCGCGTTGAATGCTTTGACTCTGGCAAAAAAAAAGAAAATAAAATAAAATAATAAGTTGACCGTAGAGGCTTTGTGTGAGAGACGCCTTCGAACAGTGTTTCCTCAAGTTCGCGCGAAATGTTTCAATGCTTACTTTTCGACTAGATCCTTCTTTGATCCTTGTTGATTGAGCCGTCTACATTTTAACCAGAACTTTAACTGTGGAACGGTCCATTTACCTAAATTCTCTACATTTTCAACGCTTGAGCACGGTATATCCTCCGGTGTAAGGTTTAAATTTACCGCCATGTTTCGCTCCCGGACACTGCAAATGTCACCTTTGGCCCTTAGGCCTCGCTTTCATGCTACTTCCGGTAATAGCCTGAATCGGTGTATAGTGTGTGTCAAAATCGTAGCAGAATGAGAGGAAGATGTGTTGTTGGAGACTGTAGCAATACAGAATACGAAGGATAGAGTATTCCTCTTCATTCGATACCTCTATCCTGATGAAACTCGACCAGAAACGAGAAAAATATCAAAGAAGTGGGCTGATCTGTGCGAAGCGAAAGTCCGCGGGGCCGTCGTGGATTTTTTCGAACTCGTGTTCGCCGCTACTACAAAAACCTACAGCTTTTCATGGCCTGTATATTCTTCTCTATCTTTAATGGAAAGCTTGAATTTTGTCATAGATATACCTCCATACAAAACAAGGACTGCAGACTGAGGACCGCGACCGGGAGTAAAATGCTGACTGTAGACCAGGGGTAAAATTAACTAAAATGCAGGACAGTTTAAACACAATGATCTAAGGGACCACAAACGAAAATGCTGCCGGCTTACGTAGGATCTGTAAAAGAATTGATTGCAAAAGAATTGGCAAAGATTTGTATTTCATCTGAGGTCATCACCATCTGCATTTAGTGGGTATAAATGATCAGTCGATCAGTTGATTTCTTCGTAACTTGCTACACCGTGCTATCGAGACCCAACGAGATCCAAACAGCTGTCCACGGTTGCAATTCTTGGCTTTCAGTTTGGACTTTATCATGTCGTTGCCCCGTTACTGCTTTCTACGTAGTATCAGCCTTACTAAAATCCACGCTGCAGACTGTATACTTTTTAATTTTTCATCATTGATTAATTAATCATTGCGGGCGACCAGCGGAGCCCGCAATCCTAATCTCAACATTGGTTTCAAACGCATGCGCGGCAGTTATATAGCCTTGCAGTGATTCGAATTTAGCAAAAAAAGTCGTCCTTCCAAATATTTGTCCCTAGGGACACTAAGAACCAATAAAATGAAAGGACGTAATTTTAGCACAGGCGTTTTGACCACGCGAGACAAACACGAAGCAGCAGTAATTTGAGCACAGGCGTTCTGACCGCTAGAAACCAACACCAAGCAGAAGACAATTCTCACCATGCCAAAGCATAGCTGTTTCACCTTCCATAGTCAATTATCTTTAATGTAGTTGAAGGGCTCAAATAATATGTAAATAATATGTAAATTTCGCCTTCTTGAAGCTAAGAATGTCGGAACATCTGCAGCATAGTTAACTAAGCTAACTATGTCTGCAGGTACCGGAAAGCTTTGTATTTTGGGTCACTTAGGATTAGTCTTTTTTATTTCTTTTGTTTTACGTAAGCTTACGTAATCTGTGCTCCGGTACCTGCAGAAAGATCCAGAATGTCAAGAATCACGTGCAGTTCATGCAGAAGTGGCGGTCCAGGTCGCGGTCCATAAATTGGAATGCACACAACACAATTTTATCACGTGCAGCTCATGCATAGCTGGCGCGCCGTCCAACGAAAATCGAGCGTGTGAACTTGTGATCGGAACGTTTCCTGTCCGTGTCTGTTGTATGTTATAGTTACAGTTTCAACATGAACATGTGCTTTCATTAATCTATTTAGAAAAGTTACATACAAATGTAACTAACAAAATATTGTGACAACTACAACATTGTATTTGTAAAATACTTTCCATTCCAGTTTTTAAATGAACATTAATGAATGCCCTTTCACTCGTCTCGTCTATGCAAAAATAGTTATATACAATACACTCATTTCGTTTCAGTTTTCTTAACAAACAGTTTGTGTTTTTAACAGATATAATTCCAAACAATATTGTGCATTTCTCTTTCCATTACATTTTCAAATAAATCACTGTTCCATTACATCAAATGACCTTGACTAAAGCAATATGTCCGTATTATAATCAACAGTGTTTTTATTTACAACGTGACAAAATAACCATTTTGTCGAACTCAACACAAAATAGAACTAGTGTATAATCAAACTGGTGTTACTGTTTCACAACGTCAGTAAAACCACTCTTAGGTCCCTTTGTCTCGTTTATGGGAAAACAATCACCCACACTATGCAACCCTTTATTGCCCTGCAAATATAAATGCCCAAAATGGAAA
>OZ026602.1:22355941-22368441 GCA_964020085.1 Micromussa lordhowensis | reverse complement strand
ATAAGCCAACTAGAAACCTATTTAAAAAAGCACTTTTATTTTGCTCAGTATTGACAATTCCAATTTTATATGCATTTACTTTTTCCTCTCTAGTTTACTTTTATCCTAACACAAATGAAGTTAATTAAAGGGCATATACAGGGCTTGAAATTAAAAAAACCCTTAAGTCGCCATTTTGCGACTAATTAGTAAAAAATACACAGGAAACTTTTCAAAATTCCATCCTGGGAATAGAATGGGATATTTTCCCTCTATTGGGAAAACCCTGGGACAAGAAATTCCTTTTTAGGGAAAAATTTGGGAATTTGCCATTTCCCAAGATTTTCTAAATGGGTTTTCATTGGGGAAATGACTTTGCTCTTTTTATTTCCCAATATTGGGAAAAACTTGAGTAGTATTTCCCATGCTATTCCCAAAGTTGTGAATAACATGGGAACATTTTCCCAAGTTATTCCCAAAGTTGTGAATGATATGGGAACATTTCCCCAAGTTATTCCCAAAATTGTGAATGATATGGGAACATTTCCCCAAGTTATTCCCAACGTTGAGTGATATGGGAACATTTCCCCAAGTTATTACCAAAGTTGTGAATGATATGGGACCATTCCCCCAAGTTATTCCCAAAGTTGTGAATGATATGGGAACAATTTTCCAAGTTATCCCCAACGTTGTGAATAATATGGGAACATTTCCCCAAGTTATTCCCAAAGTTGTGAATAACATGGGAACATTTCCCCAAGCTATTCCCAAAGTTGTGAATAACATGGGAACATTTCCCCAAGTTATTGCCAACGTTGGGAATGATATGGGAACATTTCCCCAAGTTATTCCCAAAATTGTGAATAATATATGAACATTTTCCCAAGTTATTCCCAAAGTTGTGAATGATATGGGAACATTTCCCCAAGTTATTCCCAAAATTGTGAATGATGTGGGAACATTTCCCCAAGTTATTCAAAAAGTTGTGAATGAAAGAGAAATAGCACAACACATACAGCTGTACGTGTATATCACACTAATAAATTACATGTATTGCTCACTGAAGTAGAGACCAGATTACTGACACACGAAATAAATTGATAGAACAGATACAAATAATTTCCTCTGAAACCTCTCCTTTGAATTATTTCAGTTTTCAGTGACATTTCTATGGAAAAGGACAATGTAATTGACACACAGTCACTTTTCATAACCTTTCACTGGCTTAGGATATCTCTTATAAAAATTGATGATGAAGCCTGCAATAAACAATTACATGTAACCGTCCAAGCAACTGTATTTACAAAATCACAAATCCTTTGTCCACATGCCAGGACCACTCCAATGGCCATCTGCAACTCCAATTACAGACCTCCAAGAAACTGTGTTTCTTGCACCTCTAGAACGAGACTCGCGAACAAAAACATTTGGACATCGCCGACTTTCAATGAAGAAATACACATCAACTGACTTATTTCGAAAATCTATGTCCTGTACATGACCGTACCAGACATCACTGGGGCCTTCACCTTGTCGTAACTCAGTGTTTCTATCCGTTGCACTTCCACGACATTGAAGACAGGGACAATGAACATGCCTGTACGTTCTTTCGCTACAACCACAGGTGGAGATTTCTTCTCTCGACCAGCTTTCCATCTTGAACAGTCGGCCATTTTGTTTCAATCGGCGCGGCTACTCAGCGATCTGCCCATACTCCTCGCGGCAATGAGCTCACTATCCAATCAGAGAAGCTTATGTATTTTGTCAAATACACGTGACGAGACACGGACAGACACGGACCAATGAAACTACCTTATAAATCTAGCTCTGCCAAAAAGAGCGGGAACCACCGAGAACCAAGAACTGGCAAACAGACAAACACTTTATTTTCTTTCTCTGTAATTTGACTTTTCGGAACATTTTGTTTCGTTTTTGGAAGTGAAATTTGAAGGGGATAACGGAAAAGATCAATTATGTCAGACTCCAGTTGCAGTGCATCGGCAAATGGAAAACGAGATACAGAAGATAAGCAAATGGAGGATAAGGAAGTCATCTTCGAACGTGTCACAGCACTTTTTGGAAGCGAAGTCTCGAAACTCTTTGAAGGTAAGAAATATTCAGAAGCGAGCGCCAACGAAGGCGCTGCCACATTTCATCAGTAAATTATGCCTCCTAGTAACAGTTGTTACTGTTTTTAGGGGTATTTGATTGAAGCATTCCCAATTGTTCAGCCTTACTTTTCATAATTTCATAATATTTCCACCATAGTCTGTAAAGTTTCCCGGGTAATTCGTTTCCCGTGGTTATCAACCCCGTCGTCTTGCAGGTAGACAAACCCTGGAAAACAATAGTACTTGGTATCTTTAGTTTATTATTCACAAAATGATCATGAATTTTACGTACTAAATAATTTGACGTCGAGATCCTGGACTTCTGCGAAGGAGCATTTGGCGCGCTTTTCGTTGTCTGTTGCACACACGGTCAGTCATTTACAGCCCATTTCATGCATTTTTTAGGGAAGTACAACAACACGTTGAAATGTTTTAATTTTCATTCTTATTTCAATACTTTTATTCTTTTTCGTGCGAAATACTATTAAGCAAGCTTTACATTCAGACTTCTGCTGTGACATTAACTGTTTACTTTAATATTTAGAAGAAGAGATAACAAGCTTTCCTGTTGTTGCCGACCTTCTGAAAAAAGATGCGGATGCCGGAATTTATAGAAACCTTGGTCTGAAATATGGAGCTGCAGTGCGCTTCAAGCACGAGTTTTTAAAAGTACTTCCTACTGATTTAGTGGATAGATCACCAGTTACAAGCCCTCGTTTAAAGCCAACTATGGGTGTTATGTCAGGATTTGACCCTAACATGAAGAGACTATATTTGTCCAAGTATGTTACATTTTGAAATACTTTGTCCTGGCTATTACTTCTTGTGGTGCGTGTTTATGTTTCCATATATTTCATACTGGAATTGTGGTACGCATAGAATTTTCATTATGAACACTGGAATTACTTTTGCTATTGAATTGGGCCCTGTGGTTGTGGGAGGAGGAGGCAGGGTTACATCAAAGGTTTGGTCCAGGCAAATTGCCTGACTACAAAATTATTTTAGCAGGTAATACATAGTTCAATTCCTGTTATCATCCTTCACCCATGGGCACAAATTGAAATAGTCTTTTTACAATCAAGAGTTTTGTGAAAAATAGACATGTTTGCAGGCAGTTCTACTACCTTAAATATTGCAATCTAGATATTATGTTAAGAGCTTTTATCCATGGTTTTATGGAACTGATAAGATGAAAACTTATTATCCAGGCGCAAGAGGGTTGGCATATTAGCCACCGAACATTGGAAAGGAGATTACCCCAAGTTCAACACCCCTGAAAAGAAATCAGAACTAAATAAATTTGCATCACAAATTGAAGCAGAATGTGGGATTCCAGAAATTGGCTTCACCAGTGAGGGAATTGCCCAACATATCCAAGATTTTTTTAACGAACAACGGAGATACAAGAAACGGAACAATAGCCAGCAGGTATATAGTATGCTTCCTTTTTTTAAAATTTTTAATTAATTTAAGACTGTTTTAAGGAAAACAGAGAAATTTAATACTGATTTTCCATGATAAAGTTTACAAAACTTCAACTGCTTCATAAGTCATTCTTGCCATAAGAAAACCTGAATATGTACATGTAATGTATGTAGGCAGACACACTGAGGAATGTTTTTAATTAGTGTCTGCCTAATACATGGTGTCTGCTTAACAGAATTGTTATTTGCAATAACTACCAAAAGGAAACAGATATATTGTGGGACTTTTAATACATTGTTGACTGTAGTAAGTTATATACAGATGAGATTCAATGAAAGACCCATCTCTTTCAGTTCCTTCATCACCATACTCTGCCTAGTGGCTTTTTCTACCTCTCTTTTCTCTCGATTAGAGTCCATCTCAAGGCATCTCTCAGTATCATTTCATTGCTGGTATCCTCAGTCATGCTTGTTATATACTCCATATCTTTAATGTTACAGTGACAGTATATCAAAAGGAATTTAATGTTTTTATTTCTGTTTTTTGTCTCTCTAGATTGCATCAGGTGGAGGAGATTCAAAAGACATTGCACCAGTGAAAGGCAAAGCATCTTCAACACCACCAGGCAAGAAATTTAAAGCTACATGTACTGAAGTGGAAAAGTTATCTTCACCTGAAAAGGTTAGTTGCTCCCATGGTTGGTTTCCGTAAGTTTTCTTGTTTAATTTATTCTGACTGCAGGCTCACATAGCAGTGACCCTGAGTTAGCAATATTGATAGACATCCCAAAATTAATAAGAAGAATGCATGGGAGGCTTTCAGCTCTTTTACCAAGATCTTACTTATCTCGCAGTAATAAAGGTCCCGGAAACTCCACTGAAACTCTTTAGCCAAGTTGCTACAGTATATTGAAACAAAAATATATACATGGGAGTGTTTTTTTAGGGTTGCATTACTCTAGCTATTCATGTATGGGTGTTGGTATCATAAAAACTAAGTTGTTTCTGTTGTATCTTAATTGATTACATGTAGGATGCTGACTCTGTATCAGAAAGTGGGGAATCCTTGTCAGCTCTCTCTGTTAGCGATAGTGAATGTGACAGCTCATTTGGCTTCATTGTATCTTAATCGATTAGGATGCTGACTCTATATCAGAAAGTGGGGAATCCTTGTCAACTTTGTCCGTTAGCGATAGTGAATCTGACAGCTCATTTGGCAAAGGCAGTCAGTTGAGTGGTGCATTTATTCAAGACAAATCAAATGTTGAAGTTCTTTCCACAACAGACAGTGGGACTGGTAGTCAAGGGACATTGCATGGTAAAGTTCCTTCTACAGCTACTTCATCACAACTTGTTATCAAAGCTGTTTTTGGCAGAGTGTTGACAAGAGAAGAAGTCATCACTATATTGAAATCAAAGTTTATGGTAAAGAAAAGTCAACTGACAAGTCTCACTGCAAGTCAGCTGTTGACAGTTCTTATCAAGAAACTTATCAAATATAATTATGTAACTATCAGTGGCAATGTGAACAACCTTCAAAAAGATGATGTGAAGGTGAACAAGAAAATGGACTTGGGGTTATCCCCTGGGTCAAGAAAATGCCAGTTGCCTTAAAGCCATTAATGATTTCATTAATTCAGATTTAGCAAGCATGAAGTTGTTTACAGTAAACAGTCTCGCTGCAAGTCAGCTGTTGCCTACTTTTATTACGACTTTTTGATTAAGTATGTAACTATAAATGGATGAAGGTGCTAAATCTTCAAAGAGATGATGTGAAAGTTCACAAGGAAAATGGGGTTTAGCATCCCAGTTGCAGCCTTTAATCCAATGATGTTTTGTTTTGTTGCTTTTTTGTATAATAATAAGAGAGTGTTTTATGTGTTAGGGAGTCCTATTAGAAACGGCTGTTGTGTGACTGAAAGGTTGGTTTTCATATGAAGCAAATGAAGTTGAGCTGCTGACAGTTCTCATCAAGAAACTTACTAAGTTCAAATTTATTATATTCCTCTTTAATATATAATACAACTTAGGAATGTAACTACAAAGGCAAAACCTTCAAAGAGATGGTATGAAAGCTCACAAGGAAAATTCAGGTTATGCATTCCAAATTATTGTCTTTAAACCATTATGTGTATTTGTTGTTGTTTTTGAAGAGAGAACGCTTTGTTTCCTGTTATATAAAATTAAATACATTGTACAGCAATAAATGCCATTTACTGAGATAGTTACAGGTTAGTCCCATTTTTATGTTTGCTCTGGGTTTATATAAAATAAACTAGGTTGATACAATCCCATCCTGGGGTTACAATAGGACAATATAATCCCAATCTTGGGGTTATAATGGGTCAGTATAATCCCATTCTTGGGGTTATGCTGGGCCAACATAATCCCATTTTGGGGGTTGTACTGGGCCAAAATAATCCCATTTTTGGATTCATATTGGGTCAATATAATCCCACTCTTGGGGTTATGTTGGGACAACATAATCCCATTATTGGGGTTATATTGGGCCAATATAATCCCATTCTTGGGGTTATGCTGGGACAACATAATCCCATCATTGGGGTTATATTGGGCCAATATAATCCCATTCTTGGGGTTATATTGGACCAATATAATCCCATTCTTGGGGTTATGCTGGGACAACATAATCCCATTTTTGGGGTTACATTGGGTCAAGGTAATCCCATTCCTGGGGTTCTAATGGGTTTTATTAAAGCCATTCTTGGTTTTGGTAGAACTTTCCCAGTTTGGGAAAATCCCACTGAGATCCCAAGAAAACCCCTAAAATTTACCATTTTTAACCCAATCTGGAAAATGTAGAAGTTTCCTGTGATAGTCGCAAAATGTAAATTTTTAGTCGCAAGATCGTAAAATCAAATAGAAGTGACACAATCCGTGGGCATACACGACGTACTCAACGCTCAAGGGTTTGCAATGCATTATAGGGCGATTTCGAACAGGAGTAGCCATTTTGAAGTTTTCCGATGTAAGAGAGAACTGCTGCCTTTAGTATGCCTTGGAATGATCAAGCGTGGCGATCTAGTCGTCGATCAAAGAATCGTGGGTTTTTTTTTGTTAAATTAAATCGTTTCTTTCTTCCACAAGTGATGTTGTTTTCCTTTGAGGTTACTGCTAGCTGTTTTATTTCTTATCAGTCAAAGCAAAACCAAATCGCAAATTTGCGACTAGCCTCGCTGTTCTAGTCGCAAGTAAGAAAAATTAAGTCGCAAATGCGACTGTATCGGTCGCAATTTCAAGCCCTGAATTTTATAATTAGTTCACTATACTTTGCCCTTCCACTTCTTCTTTCACTGTACGTATTTTGCTAAATATTGTATTTTTGTATTTATGTGGAAGTGGAGACTTCCAGAGTGAAACTAGCATGCTATTATGAAGTACAATGTAGCTGTCGCTTGATGATGTTTAAGTAAGCATAGACAAAGGTAACACTCCAATTACTCCATGTTTTCGTTTTCCACCTGGCTCACTAATACTTATTAATAGTAAAGTACCGAACAGATGTAATGTGAATAGATGTGAAAGCTACATGTAACTATGACTTCAGGAAGAATTATTGTTAGCGTGGCATAGGTAAACTTGGTATCTTCTCTGCTCAAGATATTTTCATTAGCATGCTTTCAGATTGCAGGTATGTAGATATTAAGAGCCATGAAAGGGTGAAATATCTTTGAAAATTTTTAGAAATGACCACACCTCACCTGGTGATAGGTCAAGTTATAAACTTGTAATTAGTTTGTTCATGAAAACAGTTTTCTTTTAGCCGCATACCTCAAAAGTACATTACCACTATGCGTTTCATGATAAGAAATCCTGGCTATGGGTACAGCCAACTTAGCACGTCCTTTTAACTGAGTGAAACCACCAAATTCATCTGAACATTTCCTATAACCACATTTCAAGTCTTCTGATAATACAGTAGTGTTGGTCATTAGCAAACCATAGTGCACTACAGCCCACAAAAAAGCAATATTTTCAGGTGCCCAATTAAATGAGTTCATGAGCAGAACATCAGTGTGTGAGTCATAAAGGAAAATCTCGAATCCATTTTTGGAGACTTGAATTGTGGGGAACAGAGTTCCTTTATCATTGTAATGGGCCTTACAGACAAAGGTAAATGTTATGGCAGTAGCTAAAGCTTGGGAAAATCCAAATCCAAAATCACTTGAATTTTTCTTCCCTTCAGCCATGATACAACCTACAAAATGAATGCAAACAATTCAGTGCTGAAAATCTAGGGCTGTTATACCACAAACTTAACTTTCCCAAATAATCCCACCACACTCCCAATCCCCAGTGTTTCTTGACCAGTCCCCAATCATTTGTTGCCAGAAACACAAGCACACGAATATGCTGCCTGGTTCTGCATATAATACTTGTACATATTCATTTTGACATGTACAGATACAGGTCATCTGTTAACTGAATGTTGTGACTTCTGAATGGGACAGGAAACATCAACTTTACCCAATCTTGGGGTTATTGTTATGCATGTATCAAATATATGCATCATTTAGTCCCACACAGAAGTACAATGTACAATCTACCAGCTTATCTTTAAATGAATAACTTAAACTACAGAAAGATCACATTTTTAAACTTTTTAAGAATGATTACCAGCATGAAGCATGCCTTCATCCTCATCATCATCATCATCATCAGCAGGTTGGGCAACAGGTAGAGCAACAACAGCTAGAAATAAAATTAATACATGAGACAGCAGCCTCCTGAGCAGATTTTCTTTGCGTTTTGTCATGTGGAAATGTTGATAAGTGGAATAAGACTGTCATTAATTCTAACCAAATGATGTGAGTGAGGACAATGTGTGACAAAATACGTAACAGTTTTCTTCCAGAATCACTGTACGTTCCCTTCACCAATAAGTCAGAGATTAAAAACCCATAATGTATATGCTTTCTTTTCCCAGCTATACAATGTTAAGTGCTTGTCTAGAGTGTCATAGAATGGTATGTCTAGTATTGGTAGGCGATACATGACTGACAGGGAAAGTCTTTGTGAATGAAATAAAATTATCAATTTCGTGTGACAAAAAAGAGTGGGTTTTAAGTAAGATGCATTTCTTCCATATAATGTAGCAGACAACCGCCACCTCCATTCTCACATTGTCTGTCTCTCCTAATAAAATTGTATCTAACAATTGCATGCCATTCATATGGATTTTCACCATCCTCTGAATCATCGATTTTCCATTTGGGATGAAGGTGAAATTACAGGAGGTGCTGAACATGAACATGCTGGACAGGTCCAGTTGAAGATAATCAGATGTTGGTACCATTTGTACTCAGTGCACAGACCTACATGTAAATCTTGAAGATGTTTTTTGTCTATCAATTATCTATCATATACCGGACTTTTGACTTAAATTATTGAATGGTCACGATTTTTACTTATGATTCAAACCATCAATTACCTTTATTATTTTTTACGTTTTTTTATGAATACAAGAATTGTCCCAATGCCGACACTGATCTTGCAGTTATTTCCATAGAATCAGAAAAAACACTCAGCCATGTTTAATGCTACAATCATGGACAAAAGTGTTGACACATTCGAGCAAAACAAACACTTTCTATCGGCGTTCTTCCGTAATTTTAAAAAGCATATTTTTTATCAATAGCCAGCACCCCCTCTCCCCCTTTTCAATGTTGCAATACGCTCCGTGGACACTTTGACCTGGCTACAACATTGAAAAGGGGAGAGGGGGTCGAAATGTCAAAATTAGACATTGAAAAACTCACGCGTTTAACGAAACAGGTCTTTTTCGGGGGGTGTCTCAACTACTTTTGTCCATGATTGTCTGAATAATATTTTACACATTGTGAAGCTTTCCCAGTATCATCACTGTTCCGTCTACTCAGAGATATTTGGCATCATTGTTTAGCAAGTTAAAAATCCAGCCGCACACCAGTAGAGTGCAATTATTACGTCACATAGGATAATTATTGGCGAGAATTATTTCACGAAATGGCTCTCGAGGAGCCATTCACGCAGAAAGACGAAAATATGATTTGTTTTTACGTAAATGTTGTTTTTTTTACGGGTCGCATTTGCAAGACATTAGATTTCAACGGTTCACAACGGTTCACAACGGTTCACATCCCCATTTAAAGAAAATATAAGATACTTTTTATTTATGTGATGTGAATCGCTGTGAACCGTTGTGAACCGTTGCGAACTGCTTTAAACCGTTATGAATCGCTGCAAAACCAACTCAGGCGATATATTCTGCTAACAACATCAAAGAAAAAAGTGGAAAATCTGCTTTTTATGGGTGGTAACTGTTCCCGAGAACTGTGGCATTGTCAGCGATAGCTTGTGTCATGGCAGAAATCTGCTGCAGAGTTCAATCACTGGGTTTGTTATCAGCCAAATCACTCAGACAAATCTCAGACAAATTTCGCGAATCGAAATCTACACGGACGTAAATTTGGGTCTTTACCTTGCCGTATTGCCTTACAAACACGATTGGTTGTTTTCTAACGTTTGTGGACTCAATTTGTGCTTAGCGAGACCGCTAAATATTGCAGCGCACTAAAGCGGCCGCTAATGCGCGGAGACTGGAAACAAGTCTGCGGAAAATTATTCTGCATTGCTCTTAAGCCTCCAAATCCTGACCTAAACTACAAATAGATGGTTTCTATTGCAATGTTTCTGCTATTTCATCACTTTCAACACATGTATAGCACAATTTCTACCTATTTTCGCTGAAAGGCAATTTCAGACATGTAGCTCTTTTTTTTCGTTTTTTTTGCCACTCGATCCACACATAACATGACAGGACATGACAAGCTTCAGCAAACTTCAGCATTTTCACATATCGCCATGGACGCGTCCCCATCAGAGTCTGTCACATTCGATTCTAGAGACATGTGCGTATCAGTTCAGAATTTACAAGTCAGCTTTCTACTTTTACAATTTCCACATCTTTCATTTATTTGGATTTGGTAAAGAGGAGGTTGATGTGTATCAATTCATGTCCAAACAGTTAAGATCACCAGGTGCTTTTGTCACGATCACCAGTGATGCGTCATATGTATTAATGTGTCGTTGTTGTTTTCTTGCAGACAATTTGGAAATATGTGCCACAAACAACACGAGGATGTCATACAGTCTTTTCGCATGGATTCCACTGAAATGTGTTTTGATTTACCTGTAAAACGATGTGCAGGAGATTGTGATTGACTTTCACAACTCTTGCTTTTGTTTTTAATGCAGTATGTGAAAGTTTGTAACAATCTAAACGCCCGGGTCTGGACAATTAATTGTAACATCTTATTTTAAACTTAGTATGTCATTTCTCAGCAGTCTTGCCTCCGTGGTGGAATTCTTAAATCAGATGAAGAGAAATCGTTGTTACTAAAACTTGTAGAATAATTAAAACAAACGGAAAATGTAGAGCACGCTTATTTCATATATGCTACGATCAATTCCTTTTCATCCAAAACATGAATTTAGAATTTAAACTTGAGTTTTAGCAGTTTCACATAATCCGGTGATCGACTAGCCTGCTGTTACTGGTGCCGCTAGCGGAGACAAGCAACAGCCGGAAATAGTTCGCAGGCTGGCGATCAACGCATTTTCAATACTGTCGACACTCTGGACTTAATGCGTACTAGTACAGAATTTATAAGTGAAATTTCTGCTCCTACAATTTCCATATCTTTCAAATTCCATCTTCTCGATTCTCTGGTAAACTTGGGGGAGGTAGATGCATAATTATCATGTCTGTATGTGCTTTATTGTCTCGATCCCTTGTCACGCCTCGCCATCGATTCGTCACGATGCATGAAGTTGATACAAATAAGGACAGATTTTAAGTTACACACCACAATTTGACACGACTTTAAGAAATGAAGGTTATAATATAAGACTTGGAACGCGCAGATAGATCAATGACTACGTAAAATATATCAACAGAATGTGCCGCAGCATTACTATCTTTTAGATACCCTAGCACTGCGACTGGTACATGTAAGTTGCAGCTGTGATGAAATTCACTTACCAGTTGCTCCTGATGAAACTGAAAAAAGGCACAACGAAAACAAAAGAAACAAAAAAGACAATACATTAGTTATTAGTACACATAGGATACTGTACATAATCTTGTTACAAAAGCTCGTCTGAATAGTTTTTCTCTTTTGATGCTGTCCTTGAATTATGCATTATGGACACAAAGAACAAACAGCTACTATAAATCCAAAATAATTTTCAATCACCTAAGTTTTTGCATGGAACTCTTCAGCCAGCGGGGGGTCACAATAACATTAACAGTTGGTACATAAAAAGTTTTGTCGTGCTGACCATGTATTGACTTTAATAATATTTGAAGTAGAAAAGGCACAAAATTATCCCCCCCAATCCCATAGTGACCCTTTGCATATTATGTTATTGTTATTGTGGTGAAGTATTCATAAGTGTTCATTGATGTTTACATAAGTTCTGACCGAGTTAGAAGACTATTTTGGATTTGGATGAATAGAAAAAGACCTGGGTAACAGAAAGAAGATGGGTTCAAAATACTATTTTGAAATTTAATATTATTTTCAGTACTAGACTACTCTAGTATGGGACAGGAAGCAGGAAGATTTCAAACCTAACTGAGACAGGTACAGATACAATTTTATTAGGAGAACAGCTTTTACAGTGCACTAATTGAAGTGAATGCTTTGCAGCATAAGGAGATCAAATTTTTGAAAAGAAAGGCATCAATTACAGTACCGCTCAGAAATAAGCGAACTTCGCATACGCAGTCTATGGCTATACGCGTATACGCGTATGACAATACGCGCATACGCGTAAGACTATACGCGTATAGGTATTTCTTTGTTATTCACCTCTAACTGTTTCTTTTGTGAAGTATTGTTGGACAAAACAATAACTACTGTAGTTTTGTTAGGAAAACTCAAAAAGCGAGAGCCGTTCGATTACAGCCAAATTTGCATAT
>OZ026602.1:22338464-22353464 GCA_964020085.1 Micromussa lordhowensis | reverse complement strand
TTCAACGAGCTAAGCTCCAAAATTCACTGGTAGCTACGTGGAAAATTTACATGACATACATACACTGTTGTAAATGACAATCATTGTCTTAAGTGACATGAACATAATCATACACAGAAAATTTGATATTTCAGTCAAAATCAGTCAATTATCATAATTCGCACTATTTTCACAGGACTGCTTTTTTAGATTTGACATGATATTGTCTTTTTTTTTGGAAAACATTTACTGTTAACAACCTTGGGCTGTCTAAAGAGCACACGCTTTACCAGAAATATATTTGATGGTAAAGGCTTAGCTCATGTTCAATTGAGATGTGAACAAAAGGCTGAAGAGTTAAGCCTTCACCTTCAACAAATCTGACAAAACGTGTTCCACAGACAGCGGAAGAGTTGCACTGGCCTGACCTAACAGCATATGCTCTAAAAACAGAAATATATTTTTTCCGCTCCCACCAACACCCTTTGGGAACTCCATGTTGAAGCAATAAAAACTACCCAAGATGGTAGCCACTGCACTAAGAAAACTCGGTGGCCGGAATTTACAAACCACCATCCCTTCTGAGGCCAGACGCAGTTCATGGATATCCTTTATATCCCCAGTGCTAATAAGTCTTGGTGAGGTTGTTGCTTCGATAAGCTGATCCAGGACTTCATCTGGATCTTCACTCTGTAAGATAGAAGAAAATAAGAATTAGTAATGTATGCTTTAATACCTAATAATCACAGGTCCAGGATTGCATCAAAGATCTGTGGTTGTTAGGGTGAAATGTAGAGTTCCGAGGGAATAGATTAGCCCTAGCCCAGGTTTGTAGATTCACATTACACCCTCAAAGTTATTTCTACTGCCCAGTTAGTACAATAGAAAAAGAAAAGAACGTAACAAAAGAAACCATTAAATTAATCTATCAGTTCAGATCAGTAAACAGGGACATCAACCAAGGATTACTTAATTTGTTTTCTCCACCAGTAGTGCACAATTAGTGATGTACTTCAGTTACAGATATTTGATCATTGATAGCAACTTGTGTTTTAACTATACCTTTGCTCTCTTCCAAAATGCACTTGTAGGAAGTTGTGCCCCTTTTCTTTTTTCCCCAAATAAAAATGGTAGTCCAGCCATTATGCAGCGGTTTTGAATTTCTAAAATAAGAAAAATAAAAATCATTATGTCAAATCATCAGAAAATAATATTATTACAGAGCCTTCTGTATGTAGTACCATACTACATGTATATGATTGACTTAGTTCAGTTAAAGTGTATATAAAGTGAAACATAAATTCTGCTTACAGCTGTATGTGAAAGTTCTTTCAAAATACAGAAGAATGGCGTTTTTCCTTTTGAAATATCTTTTTTCGTTTCAGGTATATTAACGTTTTTCTGCTATCCAAGTTAGATCAGTGATGATGTCATATTGTTTGCAACTAAGGGCCTGTTCATATGGAGGTGGAGAACCCCAGGTAGGTGAGGTACCCCACCTACTTGTGGTAAAAGGAAGCTAGCCTTCACGTGCAATATTTATAACCCCAGGGTGCTGGGGTGAGGTTTCCAAATGCTTCCAGATTGTGTCTTTTACTCGGTCATAACCTCTCTTAATAAGAACTCATTCTTTGTCGAGCTTTTACTTACAGTCACTGCTCATTTCATTCAAGGGCTTTTCGGGCTCAGTGAGCTTTTCAAGGCCAAATTCATCAAAGAAATCAATTGCTAAACTAAACATCAGCAAAACGGCTTCAGAGTGATCAACTTGATTATCGGAGTGTGTCGAAGGGGCTGTCATGTTATAAAATATTTTCTTCAAGGAAACTGTTGCCCTGGACGTTTTGAAGGTGAATTCTGTAGAAGAGCTCACCAAACTAATGGATAAATCCCCAGCTAAACATCACCCCACCCCCCACCTTCAAAATCAGCATCACTCCACCTAAGCAGTTTACCCGGCACAGGTGACCAAGCAACCCGCCTAGGTGAGGTACCCCACCTCTCATGTGGAAGCAGTCAAGAAAAAAAGAGAGATCGATTGTATGGAGAGATTGGTAACCCCACCAAGGCAGGGGACCTCACCTACCTGGGGTCCCCCACCTCCATGTGCACAGGCCCTAAAAATTGTAAAATGCTGAAAAAACAATATCTCTAGAAATATTTTAAGCAGTGAAACTTGGCACCTTGATTGTCCATCACAAAAGAAATAAAATGATGACCTTAGTGCTGTTGCCATAGCAACTCTTTCGGCTCCAGTCTATTTCTGTCCAAAAAACAAATCCTCCATTTGCAACCTCGTAAGTGAGACAAAGGGTCCTACCTGGAACATACATAGTTCCCGTGTTGTCGTAACTCCCAACAATAGATTGTGTAGGGTAGATGGATCTTGTTTCAAGTCAAAAACTGGGATTTTTAGTTTTTATTAAATGACACCAGTGGCAAAACTGTTGTCGTGGCAACAGCACTAAGGGTGTCATTTTGTTTCTTTTGTGATGCACATTTATGGTGCCAAGATTCAAGAACACCGCTTTAATATTTCTAGAGATATTGTTTATTCAGTGTTTTACAATTTTTAGTTGCAGACAATATGACATTATCACTGATACAATTTGCATAACAGAAAAATGTTAATATTTCTGAAACGAAAAAAGATATTTCAAAGAGAAAAACACCATTCTTCTGTACATGTATTTTGAAAGGTCTTTAAAATAAACAGAAATTATTTTTCACTTCATATGCACTTTAAGTGCTATCTTTTTTCTTACAATCTTGACACTGGTATTACACAAATAATACCAAACAACAAAGGTGTAATTTGCTCATTATACATTTACATGTAACATACACTGTACACTGTATATAGTAAAAAGTCAAGCAATAATAGATCCAATATGTTACATTACATCATGAAAGTTATTAACTTTTTTCGTGTGAACTCACCAATTTCATCACTGATGTCAAGACCTTCTGCCTCCTCCATCAGTTCCATAATGTCTTTGTTCTTAGACTGTCTGAGAACAATAAGTAGCCTTTCTCTCCCTGAAAACGCTCCCGGATGACCTTTGTTATGTCAGGCTCTTGCAGGATTTTTCCTAGCTCTGCTCTGATCTGTATGAAAAGTAGGAATGAAATAAATTTAATTTCTTAGTTAATAATAAATGACTTGGATAAAAATCCACAGATGAACATTGAATCTCAAAAATGACTATTGTACAGTAAAAGCAAAATTTTGATTGGGTAAATGCATTTTTTTTTTCTCAATGCCACCAAACATTAATCACATATTATTGTAACCAACATCTTGGTTTTAGTGTACGTCATTGTATTTTAATTAAATATAGGGCCTTTATTTGGCAAGATGCTTCCAAGAGGTAATTATAGTAATAAAATGAACCTTTAATTGCAGGATAAACCTCAGTGTTACTACTAATAGAACTACTATTAAAGTGGTCCTGCTAAAAAATTAAGAATTTAAAAAGTTTAAAGTACATAAGAAAATCAAAATATATTTTGAGTATTTTGTGTGTTCAGTATGTTTCCAAAATATTCATTAACATGCATTTACAGTTTGGTTATGACTGTATTTCAATCATTACCTCATTTCCCATGCTTGACCCAAAGTTTGGAAAATTTTCAATAATCTTCCACACCCGCAGGTTTTTGTGGTGAGAATTTCACGCCTTCTCATTGGGAAGGTCGAGGCCATCAAGTCTCGTAGGAGGGTATAGTCTTTCTTGGACTTCTTCCATTCCATGCCTATTCTCTTTTTCTGCTCCTGATAGGTGTCATCTGTTTCTCCTTCAGGAATTGCCGGAATGATAGCCGATGGGTGGGGAGTCTTCTTTTTCCTTCCAGGCTTTCCCTTTTGGACTTCTAGCCCCTCTTGCTGACACATTCTTCACACTGCCTTGTTTTTCTTTTTGTTCAAGTTCTCAAATCTGTCTTTCAATTTTTTTGCCCAGAATGACTGCAATTGTAATTTAACGAGACATTAAACAATTTTCACCCTTGAAGACAAAGGGTACTTAGTAATCATGGGAAATTAACTGTTATCCTCATACTCAGATTTGTTCTAAAAAATGTGGGTACATGTATGTACACTGTTGGTTTTCATAAAAAATTTACACAAAGGACAAATGAAAAATGATAGTGAGATTTTTGTATCTCTTATTTGTATATTGTAGCATGTGATATACTGACACATACATACATACTCTTCCTCAACGATTTTGTACATGTATGTGGATGATATTTTTTGTCTTTCTTTACCAGAAAACTGTGTTTTGTATCTAATTTTATTCAGTGTATCTTGTATTTCCTAACTCTGTCCCCTGGATCCATTTATGCCTCCTGGGAAGATTTTGTCTTCATTACCTAAGCTTATTTGTTAGCACTTGCAATGACAGGGAAGTATTGCACATTTCATGACTTACATGACCAGCTCCAACTGAACCCTTTAGGCACGGATACTTTTTAATAAGCTTCACAGCTATATGTTCCCTCTCTGATTTTGTCACTGTGTCAGTGAAAGCATGTATTGACATGCAGAGTTGTCTGGTCAGAGCATTCTTTTGCTCCACTGACAACTCGTCTTTCTCCAGAGCTATATGTACCACTGGTTCCCACTAGGAAAACAAAGCATACATTAGCAAAAAAGTTAAATCCTTAACCAATTCCCCCCTTTGGGAAAGTTTTAAGTGTATAGTTGCTTGTTTTTGTGCTCTATTTGAATGTATATTTAGTTCTCAAACATCCCTGACAATGCTTTCAAATGTCCAACCCAGCTGTTTCATTTTCCTTTGCCTAACAGTTCTTATCATAATGTAAAATAAATCTGGAAATAAAAATGGTTTGAGCAACAAAAAACCCCACAAATTCAAACATAAAAATCACTTTTCAGCCAAGAGGGACAATAGGGCAAGAGTCCCGCAGAAAAGGGGCAGTAGGTGGGAGAATGCATGGGAAGCGGGATTCCCAAGTTGAGAAAAATAGAGAAAAGAAATTTGTAACATTTTGTAATTATTTTGCATTAGAAATGGGACAGGGGGGGGGGGACCACCACAGGAATGGGCAGAAAGCGTGAGTAAAAGATACAGACGGTGGGAGTTTAAACCCTGCTGCCCCCCTCCAACCCTTCCCCTAAATCCACCACTGAGTGACATCAGGGCTCAAAATAATTTTTGAACGGTGGCCAGTCTTGTTGACAGGCCAAACTAATTTTAGCTCAGTCATGTCTCATTTTTGACCGGTCAAAATATTGAAAATACTTATTTTGAAGAATTTCCCCATTAAGCCAAAAATATTGCATCATGTGCACAAAAAGGTGTTGTTAAAGAGCATAATGTTTTGATCGCTAAAAGTATCACTTAAATATGTTTGCGATGTGCACTTTCACAGGCACTGGGCTCAGACTGCATTCTACTCAAATGAAACTTGAAATACAAGGCTTCCCAGCAGTGATAACAACGATCAAAACTCGCTCTATTACACTGGATGCGATTTTGGTTGTAAACACTTTCAGTTTTAAAGAAGCACTAAGGTCCTGTCACACGTATACGGATATTTTCGAAAACGTAGATTTTTTCTCCGTATTTGAACAAAATTGAAAAATCCACATCCTATTTTGTAACTACAAGCTGCTGAGGTATTTTATGATTTAACTGTTTATATTTTCCAAAAATAAAGGAAATAATTTTTTTCTAGATAATTGTTTGCAAACTGCATACGTGACCGGTCAAAATGATCGTCAAAACCAAATTTTGTCCGGCCAAATAGTCATCTTGGCCAGACATTGCCCGGTGACCGGCCGTTATTTTGAGCCGTGGACATGCAAATAAGTGAACCTGCATTCTGCACTAAAGCCCACAATTTTTGCTTGCTGTACTTTATCAGCAGCTGCTCTGTGTGCTTGGTCACATCTCGGTTGCCAGAGAAATCAGTGTCCGGAAATCTGATTTTCCATGCCTCGGAAAAAGTCCGAATCGGAACTAATACGGATCTGGCCACCCAATGTGCACGTGGCGTGTCTTGATCGCGGTACCTCATGGTATGTCCATATTTTCGAAAAATACGGGTCCGTATCGTATGATTTCAGGACCACGACACAGCTCATTTCACGCAGTGCATGTTCCTTTAGCCTCTTCAGTCCTTCTTCCAGGTGGTCAAGATGCTCTTCATCATTTTTTCCTGTGATGATCATATCGTCTAAAATGCAGCTGGTTCCTTCTATTCCTTCTAGGATTTGATCCATTGATCTCTGCCAAACGGCTGGGGTTGAGGATATCCTAAACACCAGGCGATTGTATCGGTACAATCCTTGGTGCGTGACTCTTCTTCCACCTCCATCTGACGGTATGCCTGTCTGAGGTAAATATGTCATGGATGCGAGGGAGGGGGTACTCCTCTGTCTGCAGTTGGGGGTTTACTGTGATCTTATAGTCTCCACAGATACATACTGCACCGTTTGGTTTGACGACAGGTACAATAGGCGTTGACCAGTTGCTGGAAGCGGCCTAGCATTTCGTCTTCTTCATGCAGTCTGTTGCAAAGTTACGAAAAAGTATTTGCATTTCCTGCAGAAAAACAAAAACAACTTTCACGTTCTTACTGCTCGACATTTGGCTCATATTACGTAAACTGTGGAAAATCAGATAAAACGTTTGTCGTTTGTCGTTGACGTCCACGTCATACTTAATTCTTCACACAGTACTTAATTACTCTAAGACTTATTTCTTCAATTCTTTAATATTTACTTCTTTATTAAGAGTCATCAATCAGTCATCAACTTGAATTTTATTCACAATCAGATAGTTCACTGTCTGATGACAGCTCCAACACAAAGGCCTCATCGTCCACATCTTCCTCCATCATCGATTCCCCACTTAGCTCGTCTGAATTTTCATCTTGGAGATAGTCTATACCACTCAGATTAGCATGGGTTTTTACTAGCTCAGTGTGATCAATAGGTTTAGGGGAATCCAAAATACTACGGACCCCATAAACTCAAAAGCGAGGAAATGTGATTACAATGAATCATCCGTTTTCTTTTTAGGCAAGCTATCAATCCTGCATTGAAAGGGGTATCAGTGTCAGGCAGAAGTGCATCAACTGATTCGTCTATAAACCTGATTTCGTTTTGTAGAAAGAAACAAGGTGATTCATTTCCTTGTTTAAAAGGTCAAGCTCTTCCTGGCACCTGTTCTGTAAGCAAAGCAGATCAATCATCTGCCTCCTAATGAGGGCGGGCACGGTATTCCCTTTCTCTTGGACTGCAGAGTAGATGCTGCTCCTAAGATCCTTGGCATCTTCATAGAGAATTCGGGGTAAATCATCGGCAAGATACCCATTTACATCGGACAAAGTTTTGTGGATAGACTTCACGATTTTGTCGATCTGCTTTGAGAGCTTTATAGCAATTGCTTGGCCATCTGAAAAGCAAAAAGTGGACAATAACTAACACCGTAATGCAGTAGCAATTTTATGGGTTAGATGGCCAAACAGAAATGTGTACGACTTGGGGGAGTGTCGCAGTTAAAAGCAACGGGAAACGTAATTTGAAACCACACAGACAATGTGTAGGAAGCAATATGATGAAAAAAATTTAATGCAGACCATGATCAGCAAAGTATACACGTTCCTAATTTTTTCATAGGAGTTTTTTCAGTTCATTACCAGCATATTTCCCCTTCAGTTCTATCAAGAAACATCTTTCGGATGCCATATAATGTAACTTCAACAGGAGTTCGCTCTTTCTCTTCTAATCCAGAGGTCGTGGGTTCGATTCCCACCGAGGTCAAAAGATTTTTTCTTTACCTCGTGTGGTTCCCTGATTCCCTTTACTAGGGTTAACGCCCAGTGGGTTATTCATGGGTTAAATTAGCACTTAAATTTACACTCCAGAGTTAATTCTCTGTTTCCACCATTTTTGTATCATAGTGCTACGCGGCACAACATTCATATGTACCCTTACTTTCTCTTCGCCGCGATTCACCACCTAATCGCCCCCGACTTTCTCTACCCGACCTCGTAGCTCAGTCGGCAGAGTAACGGTAGATCTAATCTGGAGGTCGTGGGTTCGATTCCCACCGAGGTCAAAAGATTTTTTCTTTACCTCGTGTGGTTCCCTGATTCCCTTTACTAGGGTTAACGCCAAGTGGGTTATTCATGGGTTAAATATTAATTAGCACTTAAATTTACACTCCAGAGTTAATTCTCTGTTTCCACCATTTGTTTTCATAGTGCTACGCGGCACAACATTCATATGTACCCTTACTTTCCTTATAAAATAAGCCAAGTTGGAGCCAAGCTCAGTGTGCATGCAATTCGAGTCCGAAGTTTGCACGATTTTTTTGCAATAGACCTGTTCGTGCGCAAAAATGTCAAAAATCCGTGCAAACAAAAATTTGGACTAAAATTGCATGCGCACTGGGCTTGTTTTTTAAACCCAAATGGCTTATTCTGTCTGTACAGATACATGTTTTATTTAATTGACTTTTCAACAAAACGTTTCACAAGCCGTTTGTCTTGCCTTATACCTCTGACGACAAAGAATGACTAGGCCCCTTAGTAGATAATGATATATGGAAAATTGGGGAAGTATTGTGATGGATTGCAAAGATATTAGAGGATAAACATTTCAGCTTACGAGGTTTATTTGCTGACTTGAGATAATATTTTGTAATTATAAATATGTTTTCGACTTGACTTTATTGTTCTCTTTCAGGACCCATACACGGACTATAGGATGTACGATGACGATGTCATCTATTATGTCAAAGAAAGGGATGAAGTTGGTGAGGAAACATGGCTTTACAACAATGTGTCAATCATTTGAGCACCGTTAACATAAAAAGGCATCCCTACAGTACATGCCCTGGTTTGTCCTTCCAGCCTCTGTTTCTAGACGTTAAGATATGCAGCAATCAATTTTAGGCCGGCAGGGGTTGGGGATTTGACATATGTTATAGAGCACAATAAAGTTGAGAGGGCAAGTAGCTCAATATCTGCTATCAGGGCCCTAAAAGTTGAGGGTCGCAGGCGAAGAGGAAGACCACGAAAAACTTTGTCCGAGGTGGTGAAGGAAGATCTGAAGTCGGCAGGTCTTGCACCTGAACTGGCTGCAGACAGGGATGTGTGGAGGAATAGGGTGCAAAACCATGTGACGTCATACCCGCCCTCTATTGGAACATGACGTAAACGGAGTGGTTTTTTTTTTTCTCTACAGATGAATTTAAGACTCAAATCAACGAAAGATTTAGCCAGAAGAAGTTTAGTGAAAAATGCAGAACTGTGAAGGGGAAGTTCAAAGTTAAGGACCAGAGTACTTTGGCGTGGAGGCGATATATACATTCAAGATTTTCCAGAGACATCGATAACGTTGCGTGTTGTGGAAAATCATACAGCAACCCAAATTCTTTTATCACCCATATTTTCCGAAAACATCGAAAAAAGGGGGATCCCTTCCAGGATGAATACCACTTAGGATGAATACTTACTTTAGGGATGACTCCCAAATTATGTAATTTTTAACATTTTAACGTTTGTGAAATCTTGCCATTGGTAATTCCTTTGGCATTATGCTTTGGTTTAGATGTCGCCAGGCTCAAAGGGTTGTTCCAACGAACGTATTTTACACTATTATGTAGCAGTGTCTCAGAAGATCCCACCCTATTGGTTTGGAACACCTCATTATTCTATGATGATGTCAATGCTTGTTATCATGCTCCTTACATGAAGGGTGGAGACATCATCTTGGTTTATGGAAAAAAAGTATATTTTATTCAATGTTCTGTGGCCAGATATGATAATTTGCTAAAAAAAAAAACGGTTTCATGGATGTTGCTGAACCGGGGTGGATTGCGATTCTCGTTACGCCATATGATTTGAGCAAGGATCTACACCAAAAAAAAGTCAGTTATCACAAGATTATATCGCAAATAAATTCAGCATTGCATGCGCTGCTAAATTCCTGCCGGATCAAGTTATTGATACAGTTTATCGGTCAGATGGATATTAGGAGTGTGAAGCCCTGAGCTTCCGTTAATAAAACGAAGACTCGAGGATTCAAAACAATAATGAATTCAAATACTCGAATTCTGACTGGATTATTCGATCTATTTTTACCAAACATAACAGTCGACCGAGAGAGATGCGCTGAGATTCTGCAGATAATAAAAGTCCAAATAAATACGCCAGTCGTTCGGAATAATCCAATCAGAATTCGAGTATTGAATTCATTGTTGATTTGAATCCTCGAGTCTTCGTTTTAACATTAAGTACTCCAGGACAAATCACTTAAAACATTCATTTCCTATATTTGGTGCAAGAATTTGGAACAGTATTCCTCAAAGTATTCGAATACTCTCTAAACATAAATTTAAAGATTCTTTACATCAGCTTCTTTTACATATTTTGGAACTGGAGGATACTTATGTTGACACACCTACTCTAGTTAATAAATTAAGCAAGATGAATGTATAATAGGCTCGTAATTCTGTAATTCTGTAATTTTTCAACGTATTGTAATAACTCTAGTTCTATCTTCTATCTTTCCTTTTCTTTCCTTTTAACTTTATCCTATAAATTAAAATAAATTAATTTCTATTCAAGTGTCCTCTGCTTGCCTCGACTAGCAGAGCTATTTGCGAGCAGAGGAAGATGCTATGTATTTTAAAATTATGAATAAAAAATGACTGACTGTATGACTGTGAATAATCAACTAAGTTTTCGAATAATGAATTCATTAATGAAGCGTAGGAGGGTACGCTTGAGCCGTTTTGACTGTAAACATTCAAATTAGCAGGCCAATAACATGCACTTGTCATGAGTAATTTTTGTGATTTTCTGCTTGCAGTAAAACGGTTGCCTGCAACTTTCTTAGACATAGCGACTATGCACGGAATTCCCATATATTTGGGGCGGGGTCGTTTTATTGTCAATAACAGATTAAATTAAATATCTACTTGTTGTTGGTATGATCTTTCAAGGTTAGAATCAGCTAGAGCCACGCTCATTTTGGCTCCTTTTTCCAAGTTTTGTGAGTTTTTGGTACATGGCAGGGGACGTTACTAAAACGGGGAATGGGGAATGGGAAATAGAAAATGAGAAATTGATTTTTTTTTACTAAAACGGGGAATGGGGAATGGGAAATTGAGAGGGGAAATTGAAAATGGGAAATCGAATGTGTTTTTACTAAAAAGGGAAATGGGAAATAGGAATTTCAAATTGGTGAGATTCTTGTTAAAGCGGAATTAAATATTTTCAGCGGCTATTATCACTTTTTTTGGAAACGTTGTGCACGAAAATAAAGGGGATTTACCGACAATAAGGAGCAAACGGGAGGGTGACCTTCCTTTTTCGCTATTTCAGTACCTGAGCAATTAACTAGAAGATTTATTAAATCTCGCTCTCAGCGGTCGAGCTTCCTTTGGTCAGCACCAAAAATTGGGGACAAGATTAAAATATTGCGAGTATAAGCGCCAACAAAGGCAACGATGAAGAGAAGCGCTTAAATATGGAAAACCCATGGAAATTCATGACAGGGTATTTGTGGCATTACGCGCGGAGAATAATATTATGCAAGTTACCGAGGGAAACCTGTCAAACTCATTACCTTCGTGGCGCGTCTGCCGGAGGAAACGAGCGCCGGTAATAATAGGCTTTTTTCAGTTGCGCTACCCTACTGCCCACTACAATAGCTCTCAGAAAGAGCGGCCAGTTTTCGGAATGAAACAAGGACAGTGATTACCCATTAGAATGTACAACTTCTTTTAAACTGTAATTTTATTAAGTTACACAGCACTCGTCAAAAATAATCTTTTTTCACAAGAAATTGAGTTCGGAACATATATAAATTTATATTCGTTTTAATCCTCGAAAAAATGAGCGTTTCCGTATATTTTTTTCTTCAAAATCAACAAAAAGCTCGGATTTCAAAGTCACACCAAAAGTTACGCTTCGCAAAATAATCTCTTCAAAACCCTGACTTCGAAGCAATATATCTCTTCAGCGTGAATAGCTAGCACACATCGGCATAGAAAAAATCTGTTCCTTATCTATCCAGCTTCATTGTGTTAAAATTTCAGCGAAATCGAATAAAACCAGAGTCAATTAGAATTTTATTTGTGACGCCACTTGATGTTATCACTCAACAAAGGACGCAAGGGTTGCCCATAGCAACGGAAAAATAGCCGACTTTTCGGTCAAAAAAAGCTAGAATTATTCACGGGTAGCTGATCATTGAATGGGAACATCTTTTTCGAACTTGTCTTAGGCGATTTAGACGAAAAAATGACCTCTGTGGGCTACAAAAGAGAACGAAACAACAAACAGAGCAAGACAGTGCGATAAGCCGATAATTTATTCATTTTCTCACCGCGTGGTCGAAGTCACGTACAAGTTTAAAAAAGCTTTCTTCTCAATAATTAGAGCCTTAAAAGTCAGCAAATGGTTCTAAATTGCTTTCTTTATACTTACAAATGTCCAGACTTCCATTCCCGAAAGATTTGGCCACAATTTTGAGCGAATAAACATACCGCCATTACGCTTGTCTCGCATACTAATTAGCTGACTTGACAAAACTGTCCCGAGGGGGGGATATGACGAAAAAGGCTGAAAAATGGCCTGTTATTGGCTAATGATGAGATCATTCCACTGTCCAAATTTGGTGAGAATCGGAAGTAACGCATTCATGTCACCTTCATTCGGCCGACCACCATTTTTCGGGTGGATACCGCGCGGCGGCTGGAAAAGAGTTAATTAAGCTTAACGAGGGGGGTGAATAGGGGTACGTAAATCCGCCGATCCGTGCCATTTTTGCGCCAAATCCGTCGATCCGCTAATATTTTCGTTCAAATCCGGAACCGCGTTGTTTGAAAAATTTCTGTGGCGTATTTTTACTCTTACAGTATGTACGATGCTTGCTTTTAGTTTCCCTTCTTTTCCTGGCTGGGTGGGATACTCCTTCATATAAACCTTAAAGGTATATGCAGTACTGACTAAATAGCATGGGTTTTGAGTCTTTTTGGCTGAAAAAGGTTATACATTTCTATCAGTTTGGTCTCCAGTAGGGTATAGTTTGTACGCACTGGTTAGGTATTTTGAGTGATTTTCAACTGAGTGGAAAGTTCGGGCAATTTTGGACAGGTTCGAACGTCCTAAGCCAATTTTGGAAATCATCGTACATTATTTAACTCAATTCCTAATCTTAACAGGTTTGCTACTAAGTTTTGTGTAAAAGCTCATAGGTAAACTGATGGATGTGGATAAAATTTTCAAGTTCGCAATTTCCGAACTTCGTAACTGAGGATCCACAATCCGACCTTCAAAATAGGTAGAGTCCAGAATCCAGACCAAAATTCCCAGCTGATCCGTGATCCGCCCTATTTTCGAAATCCGCCAATCCGTTCAATTTATCGCAAAAGTCCGTAATCCGTTGGCTTTTTTTGAGCCAAATCCGTCGATCCGCAAACCTATTCACCCCCCTCCTTAACGTTAAAGCGTTAAAGTTCTTGCTATGACTAGTTTATATCTACCAAACAAATAACGTTGGTTTTACATGTTTTTTTCCCTGGATTAGCGAAACCTTGATTAAGCTATTTTTAACTCAAATTCACTACAGGTGATATCAACACTAATAAACTCTGTTTCGGAAAAGAGAATTAAATATTTGTCTCGGTAATTGAGGACTCAAGAAAATTTACAGGCTTTTTCAGAACAAAGAGAATGACATATCAGCATTTATTAGAGATACTATCATCTTCCTGGAGTAGTAAAACCTTAATTAAGCTATTTTTAACTCAACTTCACCACAGGTGATTACAACTCTAACAACCTGTAATTCGGAAAAGACAATTAGATTTGCCTCGGTAATTGAGGAATCAAGAACATTTTCCGGCTTTAACGTTCAGAAAAAAGAAGTCACATGGTTTAGAGATGTCATCACCATTCATTATCGTCATATTACGACCCTAACTTTGAACAAATGGCAATTTTATATTTTTTTTAGGTCTAAAGATACATCCCAAATCTTTCAAATAAAACTGTCTTCACAGCTGCTGGTGTGTTAGCTGGAACAATTAACTGAGTAGCTGAAAATTGTGGGTTGTTTCTCTGCACACACTGCAGGGACATATGATAATCTCGATTTGATTTCCGTCCTAAACGCCATGCCTTAGACTGCTTGTCGAAATACCAGTCAGATTCGGGTCTCACAAGAACAAATTGATTATCAGGCGCAGAGGCAGGCAGAAATTCATGTTTACACCCAAAGCACTTTCTCACATTCCCCCATATGGTACCCACAACATAATTGCAATCTGATTTTGGGAAAGAGGGCTTGGGCGTCCTTGCTTGATTATAACAAACCTGGGGAGTTTGAAGTTCCATAGCATGGCCTTGCCATGAGTCCATTTGTCCAGAATGCCTAGTAGCCGCATTTTGTGGGTAGGCAGCAGAAGTCGTCTCAGTTGACAATTGACCGGCGTCAGTCAACTCAATCTACGCCTTCAGCCTTAAAGCGTTTAGCTTAATTCTCGGTTCGTACTACAGTATATCTTTGTTAAATACATTAAAGATTGAAGACTTGTACTCTCGCTTTCCCACATAGGTTCTGGATCACTAGAACTGGCGTTGTCTTCGACATCGGTAACTGTTATAACGTCAGAGTCGCTAAAACATCCAAGCAGAGATCGAGTAAATTTGTTAGAAGTGCATTATTTTTAAACCGTACCGTCGGTGTAAATTAATCTGAGTAGGACAAACTTCTAATTCGATTCGACTTATGTGAAGTATGGCTCCCTTCTGGACTGTGCTAATGTCTTAATTTCATGCTCAACTATAAGCTTACTAAAAAGTGAGACAAGGGTCTCAAGCTTACTCACCTGTCGATGACGACAACATTCACAAGGTCACTTTCTTTGCCTAAAGAGTAATATTCTTTGATTAATTTTGCTCAGTTTTAGAAACTAATAACTCTAAAGACTGACCAAAATACTCTTACCTTCCATACTGGTGAGACTGCTG
>OZ026602.1:22285964-22330964 GCA_964020085.1 Micromussa lordhowensis | reverse complement strand
ATCCAGTACGAATAAAATAATTATTTCAACGGATTAATTAAATTGAACAATTCCTGATTCAACGAAAAGACGGTGAATTTAGTCTTCCTGGCCTCAAAAGGCATACAGGAGAGTTATCCCCTTTTATTTGAGCTACGATAAGCCTTGTGGAAAGCTACAATAGCTCTAGGACAGAATTGTATCAAGATTATCAGTGACAAGTCAAATTCTGTAGCCACGTTTTGCGAATCCAGACAGATATTGAAATGAAATGTCACCTATGGGCTAAGTTTTCGCTGAAATATATGAGCAAATAACCGATTCGACTGCTAACCGTGCTCTTGTCGCCACGATTGGCTAATTTAACCCACCGTAAAGACATAGTGAGATCATTTAGGTGAAATCGTAGAGCTAAATTAGAGCTTAAATTGATCATTTGAATCGCGGTACTTATTTAGACATGCTTAACCTCTACGATTTCACTTAAATGACCTCACTATGTCTTTACGGTGGGTTGAATTAGCCAATCATGGCGACAAGAGCACGGTAAGCAGTCGAATCGGTTATTTGCTCATACATTTCAGCGAAAACGTAGCCGCCTTACGTGACATTTCATTTCAATAATTATTGCAACTGAAGTCACGTAACGTCCACTTTCTGCCCGAAATACAGAAATATATGGCCGCTTTGACTGCTTTCCATGCTCTTGTCGGAATGATTGGCTAGTTTGATCCACTGTGTAAGACATAGAGAGGTCACTTAGGCTGAGAAAATGTATAGGTGTTTTGACAGGACAAAAAAAGTGGCTATAATAACAAGGTGACTGTATTAACAAGGTGACCATAAGGCAGGGTTCACTATGATCAGGTGGCTAAGTACAATGTTATCCTTTATTACTTTATGGGTAACTAGCATTCCCCATTAATAAAATTACATTTTGATTCAGCAACTGAAGGTAATATTTCATTTCAAAATTCTCCCCCAAAAACCGTGAGATTGGGAGTTGGAATAAGAAATTGTGAAACTCATGGCAGAACACATTAAATCAGAGGTGGACCATTTGACTTTTGAGAGTCTGGGTGAAGAAATTTTTTTTTCATTACATGTGTATGCCTGATATGTTTTTTTTTTCACCATATCATGCTTTTGGCATGAATTATTTTTAAGCAGTGGTCGTGTCATGACTTTTCTTTTGGTACAAGTGTGCTTGCAGGATATTCTTTCTCTTCTCAGAGGTCAAATGAATACTTTTTCATAGTCTGGAGATGCACAATGGTTGAATCAGAAATAAGTTTACTTGGAGATTAACAGTTAACCTTCTTTTTGCTGACCATGCATGCATGTTACAAGAAAATTACACAAAAAACTGACCAGATCAGAGGGTATAAAACGCATCAAAAAGCATCAAAACGCTACTTACTGAAATAAATTAGCAAGACAACTACTGCAGTAGAAGTGTCCACAACCAGTTTGCATCGCTTCTCTCAGAAGTCGACCACAGGAGTTACACATATACTTTGGACCAATTCTTTCCTGCTCGGAAATGGCCAAAAGATAACCAGGCATGATCAAATCCGAAGGTTTTCTTAAATTTCCTGGCCCTGGAAGCTCCTACAGGCACTGAAACAAAGGTATGTACATTTAGGTCAACGCTTATCAAACTAAACCGCAGAAATAAGAAATTAGCGCCCAAATTGTACCATACGGAATACATGTGTGGTCAAATTTAGTAAAGTCTAAACAGAGGTCGGATTTGAAACACTAGCTCCCCATGTAATTGTTACATTTCAGACGAAAATGTAAGTCGATAACGGCAACGAAATGTCACAAGAACATAACAATTATGGCCGTGGACTTAAGTTATATTAAAATCTTTGTACACTTCTTTAGGAGTTTGCCATTTCGTCGAGGGTCGAGGGTGACTAGGCGAGGGTCAATGGTCGAGGGTCGAGGGTCGAAAATTTTTTTCAACCCTCGACTCAATTATTTTTGAACATCGTCGAATCAAAATTTCGTGTTTATTTTTTATTTTACAATAACACCTCGTGGTATCATGTGTTTTTCAGCCTGTTCTAGGCTTTCGTTAGTTGAAACAGGCTAACATTTGTTGTACTACTGGGTCATACTGTAGTTTCCCTTAAACTGTTAACTCGACCCTCGACCAAAAGGCAAACTCTAAATTTTTTATTTAGAAATCCAGCGTTCAAAATTCTGTTCAATTTAAAACCTAGAAATCCCAAATAAAGCAGCCAAAGGAAAGAGCGTGACAAGAAGTTTAATACAATTGAACTGTTGACTGTTCTTCCGGGCTGTTCGTAAGAGAACTTTGAAGCAGGATCTCAGTTCTAATTTTCTTTATAAATAAAAAATAAGCACGAAATTTTGATTCGACGACGTTCAAAAATAATTTACCCTTGACTAGTTACCCTCGACCCTCAACCATTTACCCTCGACCCTCGACTAGTTATCCTCGACCCTCGTCCCTTGACGAAAAGGCAAACTCTTCTTTATTCGTCAGGCAGCCCAGACATCGAATATGATTAATATGTGACATAATGCTGTAGGCGATTACGTTACAATTTTAGCCGTTTATAAGACAATGTATGAGAACGCTTCGAAAATTGCTCTGAGTGCTAAAAATAGAAAAAGTGGCTGACCTTATGTTTGCATTGCATTTGATTGATGTTTCTGAGTTCCTTTGAATTTAAATTCTGAGTTCCTTTAAATTTGAATTTCTAGCTTAGTGACCACGCCATCGTGACAAAAGTCGCCTCCAGCCATCGAGAGACACGGGGCAATTTTCTATCAAGTAGAGGTTAAAATATTTTTGAAAGACGCTTAATGGCGGTATAAAACAACCGACATTTCGGCATTACTGCTTTCTTCAGGGTGTTTAAGCTGCCACGTAAAATAACGAGATAGTTATTTACATGCGTGTGCCATTGGGAAAATGTCTACGAGTCTATCATTCAAATTGAGGGTGCCACGGTCCCTGGGGATATCACTGGAAACGGCGGGAAATTAATCGGGCTGACTGGGAACGCGTGTAGCGGTGATACGTATGGGTTATTGACCAAGCTTGTTCGGTCAAGATGACTGGATATTGGCCGAGTTCTTTTTTTACGTGTTTATGGACCTCGACCCCGTCTCGGTCCATATAGCCATATAATAAAATAATATATTTATTGTCCATCTCTGCTGAGTGCTTTCAGCTAAAAACGATTTATGTGTTCAATCAACTCATAAATGCAACCAGCGAACAATGTTCAACTGAAGAACTGTTACTGCAAAAATACAATGAGCGAATAATGTTCAACTGAAAGCACTGTTGCTGCAGCGAGACATGCGCCGGATTAATTTCCCGCCATTTCCAGTGATATCCCCAGGGACGGTGGCACCATCAAAAATTGCCTCGTGCCTCTCGATGGCTGGAGGGGCCTTTGTCACGATGGCGTGGTTGCTAAGTTAGAAATTCAAATCCTGTGCCCAAGATAAACGCTTCGAGGCACGGCATAAATTGAAAGCTAGAGTTGGAAAACCAGCGATTATCGGGTGTTTAAGATAAACCTTGGAACCTTGGGAGAAAGCGAATGGAAAGAAGAGTTATCGAAAGCTACCATGAGGCAATTTTGGCGAGATTAGACCATTTTTGTGGAATTTACGGAGCTTTTAGTTCGGGCCGTTTGGCCAGTGAGTTGCCAGCCTTTGGTTTTTCTTTAGGGGAAGCAAACCACCAGAAAGTAAAACTCACCGAAATGGCCCTAAACAGCCTCCAGGAACTCAGAAACATCAATAAAACGCAATGCAAACATAAAGTAAGCCACTTTCATTATATTATTTTACCCTAAGGGTTACCCTAGCACTCACACATTTCCTCTTTTTTTCTTCGTCGTGTTTACAAGGCAGCTAGGGTTACCTGGGTAGGCGGGTTACCCTATCTGCGTGCTAGGGTTACCCTGGCAGGCAGGTTAACTTTTTCCCTTGTAAACACTCCAGGTTAGGGTTAACCTACCTACCCGGGTTAACGTTTTAATTGTTTCCAGACCCTTTGAGTGTGACCGCACAATAAGTTGTCCCGGGTTGCAGGGTTACCCTACCTGTGAAATTTGCTTGTAAACCGGGCTATCTTTTGCCCTCCAGCTAGGGTTAACCCGCTTGCTAAGGTAACCTCAACGTCTGGGCCGCCTGTGCCGTCATCTCCAAATTAAACAACAACGTGAAATGACCAAATTCTGCATTGGAGAACGCGAACAACGGCGACTAACTTTTCGTATTTTCATTTGGAATTCAACGCTGGCATTACATATTAAGCTTGAGCAAGTTCTAAGACGATGCGCGCTTCTCCTATCCATGACTGAGCAGATCTAGATATGTGCGAATTTACAGGTACTACACGTACTACCACGACTAATGTAAGTTATGAAGTAAAACTATACTTCATTGTTCTGTACTTTCCACTTACGCAAAACATACTTCATACCACAATTTCAGAAAGAAAATAAACATACCTTGCCGTCAATGTGCGAAATACAACTCTTCAAGTCACGAAGACTGGGCGTATAAAATCCAAGATGGCTGCTCTTTTCAAAGTACACGCTACGGACCCACGGGGAATCCCCAATTAAGTATTGCATTGCGCATCCCTACTGCGCACGATTTCCCCTCATTAGCGCGCGCACGAGCGCCAGCACGTACACAGCGTAAGAGATTTCCCTCAAGCTAAGCTCGATAGCAAAATAACTTCTCGTTTTCTCTCGCTCATGGAATAATTGTTAAATATCATTATTTATTGTAAATACTTAAACCACTATTTGTATCAGACTAGCCTGCGAACACAGACGTATTTCCGCTGTCACTGGTTCCGCCAAAAATGACAACCGGAAATACGTCTGCGTTCGCAGGCTAGTATCAGACAGAACAATGTAATGTTAGAATTGTGGTTTCTATCAACTTAAAACCGTGATCAATCAAAAATATTCAAGCATAATCGCCCTAATTTATCAAAAACAACGAGTGTCTACTCTTGTTCTGTGCCTTGAGCAATTTTATTGCTATTACTTACATCAGTAAATAAATGACTACAATACTATTAATCTTATAATACAATAGCCTCTCCTATTAAACTAAGCAAGAAGAGGCTTCAAAGGATAGCACTTACTTTGTGCTTCTCCATTTCTAACTGTAGAAAAAAGCAAAATTGTTGAAATTTTGTTAGATTTACATTTTTTGGCTGAAACACTTGATTAATTCAATTCATATGTGAGCAGCAGCAAAAGCCGGTGTACAAGCAGATGTTGAGGGTGTCTTTTCTCTCTCTCATTTCCGCTTGCATGGCAGTTATCTCAGCTCCCATTTATCTGAGCGTCACTATGGAGAACATGCTTACTATGCTAATGGATTAACCAAAATTATTAAATTAGTTTTAATTTTTGGGGGGCTGAAACACTTGATTAATAACACTCAAAAAGCATTTGCAAAATTGGGCCAGCACATAGTTGTTGGTTGAAACAATTTTTCATAGCGCGAGAGCAAAATAGAGAGTTTCGCCTTACGGCTTCGCCACTGTATGTACTTTGTTGCTCTTGCCCCAGTGAAACCGCCAGCTGGTTAGCCTGTACAGCGGGACACAATCGTCGAGAAACGCTGAAAGGAGCCCTGAAAGGGCATGATGATGAGTGTATGCATTCACCATAATAAAATTCAGCTTCCTGAAGGTTGAGAAAACCCTTTCCAGAATTTTACATGAGCATGTCAAGGATTGTACGTTGTGATGTCCGCGAGACTCATATCGAGGCGTTCCCATATGGCTTGTCTGACAACCCTGTTATTATTATTACAAGTGTCTTTCGTGGAATCTGAAAGGTTTTTGTAGCAGTAGTTCTTGTGAATTAAGTCATCCACCACATGATGCAAAATATAAAATCGCGCAAAAATTAATCGGTGCGTTATAAAAGAGGACAGACGCAGGAATGATGTCACGGGAAAATTGTTTACCTCATTTCATTGTATAAAAGCTGAAACTCATCAAGTCGAAACGTGTTACTATTCTACAAAGCGTCTGCACATTCGTTTTCATTAAAATCACGAGGAAAAAATAAACCAATCAAAATTGCGATATTTCGAAAAAACGGCCAATTTTAGGTGGTCACCAAAGGGTTAATTCACAACAACTACTGCTACAAAAACTTTTCAGATTCCACAAAAGACACCTGTAATAATAATAACAGGGTTGTTTGGCAAGCCATATGGGAATGCTTCCATATGAGCTGACAATTAATGTCTCCAGTGAATAAAGTTCTCAGCTAGTCTCACCTTGAGTCAGTCTTCTTATGTAAAGCGCAGATTAGGAGCCATGAGTAGAAATATGACTTTTACTCTTCTACCCTTAGGCTAACTTACTCTCCGCGCAAATTCAAACGTACTGTCATTTGTGGAAATCAAGCTCAAAGGCGACAATTTCGACGCTTAAAATCGAGATCTCTTAACAAAACATAGTATCTGCATCGATTTCAAGGCAGTCAAACTTAATGGTTTCCTGGTTCATATTGGAAGTGAAGTACAATATGAAAACTTTGTCATGATCGATTAAGGTATGTCGTTTACCTTATCATACTCCATGAAGTTAACTTTAACTTTAAGAAACTTCATAGTTAACTTTATTTGTCGTATTAATTTTTGTGACTTTAATTGTGATGTTATTAATTTGGTGGAGCAAAAACTAAATTCCCATTGTCTCCGTTTTTAGAGCCAATCCGATCCATTCCAGACTTTCTTTCCTAGAAATCAATAGCTTTCTTTTTTCCTCGCACGTACTGTGTTTCATTCGTCTACAAACCTGAATGTTTTACGTTTTTTATGGTCACTCTCACTGAACATTGTTTGTTAAGTAATTGGTAGCCGGTGAACACCCGCCACCTCGAGCAATAGGCTAACGGAACTGTTTTCTTGGTTTGCTCTAGCCTGAATTTCAGCCGTCTCCTCCTCTCGCTAAGTCTCGGGAGAGTCTCTCTCCCGAGACTTAGCGAGAGGAGGAGACGGCTGAAATTCAGGCTAGGTTTGCTCTAATTGTTGCATTCAGCGTTGAAATATGTTTGTTCCTTTTGGCGCCACAAATTGCGTGCAAATGCTAATTTAAGACACGCCATTAACTGCGTACTGATTTGCCCCAAATTCATAAGAATTGGACCAGTTATTAAAATCTGCTGCTTACAACAATCACAATTCACTCAACCTTAGCAAAAAACGCCAAACAACAAAACAGCAAAGCGTGCGATAAATCGTAACGTGTAAATTAGCCTTCAACCGCGTTAATTTCTATGATTTTGAACATTTGCCGAAGTGGTGCACCCTGATTAACATGATTTCTTATAATAAAGCATCGGAAAGTCTTTATCACACTACAGTTGATTTGTTAACCCTGTTTTAAGAACACGAAAGCTTCATGTAATGAGCTCTGTTTTTCTACTTTTTTCTACTTATAGCTTATGAATTTGATCGTATATTCGAGAGTGGAACATAACGTCCTTGCGTAGGTGAGTAAATTCTTCACTGCTAACAGAGTAAGAAAGTAGAGTATGTTGCCCTATTTCTGGACGCTTGGAATTTACAATTTTGTGTTTAGTTGTAAAAACGAAACAAATCCGATCGATATGTTTCAAAGGCTTGTCGACTAGTCTGGTTATCGTTTCCTGTTTTCGGTAACGACGCACGCAACAAATGATCTTCGGTTATGCTATAAGTTACCAGGTCCCGTCCTAAAAGTCGGAAATTTGTTACACAAACTAAGTTGTCCAAACTACTTAATGACGACAAAACAGCAGAATTAAATCAATTTAACTTTATTTAACAAAGTTTGTTGAAAAAAAAAGTTAAGCCATGCAGCACGAAATAGCGCGCGATTGTAATTTCGATTGCTTTAATAATTTTTCTCGTGATGTGAATTAATGGAACGCATATTTGCAAACGCCTTGTACAATAGTTAGGCTTTTTAACCCTGCTTTTATAAAATGAAACGAGTTAAACAGTTTTTCCTGACATCATTCCTCTCGTCTGTCCTCTTTTATAACGTACCGATTAATTTTTGCGCAATTTTATATTTTGCATCGCGTTGTGGATGACTTAGTTCACAACAACAACCTTTCAGATTCCACAATGACACTTATAATAATAATAACAGGGTTGCTGGGCAAGCCATATGGGAATACTTTGATATGAACTGACAATTAATATCTCCAGTAAGTAAAGTTCTCAGCTGGTCAGTCTTCATATGGTAAGCGCAGATTATGAGGACTAGAAAAATAGCTAATACTCTCTTAGCCTTGGCCTATAAAAATCTGACCACTTTTTGAAAATATGCTGTTTACAACAGATTTTACAGTCACGCCATTTTTCATTTAACCTTAGCAAAAAGTAAACAAACAAACAAACGCCAAAAAATAAAACACAACTACGGGAAATAAATCGTAACGTGTAAATTAGCCTTACCACGTCAGTTTGTATCATTTTTAAAATTTTCCGAAGTGGTATACCTTGAGTAACACGAGCGCTCATTAACCGCGCGGCCATGGGCCGATCGCGGTTCATGGTTTGCCTTATTTTTCCTTTTGTCGGAAACCAGACCCAAACACCCACTCGGCTACTTTGAATCACGCAACTCTGGCTGATGTTTTTTCGCCAAAAGCTGTTGGAACATTAGTACACGGATATTGGTTTTCTTTATGTGTAAGTAAAATATATTTTCTTATCGTTTTATCGAAGGGTTTGAGAGAATATTTAATACTCTAAAAAGATGTGTCATTCACTGACGTTGCAGCACGTGTCAAAATAAGATTTGCATGTTTATTTAGCCAGTAGCGACGGTCATTAATTTATTTGTGGGTTTAGGCAAATAAAGTGAATTCGTTTGCTGTTTCATAGAAGCGAGTTAAGAGATTCGAAGGAAAATTAAATATTTGCCAAGGTGAGCAAGAGCTTGCCAGAACTTGCAGCGTTTATGCCAATGCTAGGGGACATACATACATACATACATACATACATGCAAACTTTATTTCTTCTCGAATTTGAGAGTAGCTTCCCAAAGCGATTATTCCGAGAGAAAAATAACGAAACATCAATAAAATATACAATAACTTTCAAATTACGACTCTGTACAAATATTTATAATTTATGGCTCAAATAAAAGAAATCCATGATTCCTGAATATTCTAAAATACCGTATCAGGAAATTTACAAAAAGTACCATATTTACATTAAGTTAAGACTAGCTAGTGCATTTCTAAAGTCATTAAGGTTCGAAGTTTGAAAACAGTCCGGATAGTTTAGCGACGTGGTAAGAAAAAGAGCAAAGGCCATAAGTAGTAGTTTTAGGTACAGGGAGTGTCAGAATGTAGTTACCTCGTAAATTATAGGAACTAGTACGGAGAGTAAACATATTCCTCGCGTAGATATTTAGTCAAAAATAAAGTTTTGTAGAGTAAAATTAACATATCGTGTATTCGTCTGTTATATAGAGAAACAGAGTTAACTTTGTCCAATAAGTTATCATATGTAGATTTAAAATCATCTAAAATGAACCTAAGAATTATTTTATTGAGAGCTTCTATTTTCTCGGTATTTCGCGTGCCGCAGAAATGCCACACCGATATGGACAAGGCCTTGTACTGTTTAATCAGAGTGGCTTTGGAGATCAGTTTTCTAAATCTTCTCATGACATTTAACTGATTATTGACCTTTTTGCATGCCGAGGATACGTGTCTATCAAACTGAAGTTTGTTGTCAATGTTCATACCAAATATGTCGATTGACTCTTTCACTGGAAAGGAGAAAGTATACTCCGTGTCACCAAGGATCGAGGCCTGATGTTTATTTTCGTTAACAATCATACCGTTTTCATAGTACCATTGATTTGCTGTTTCAACTTCCTTACACAGGCATACTACCAGTGCCACCGGATCCCTATCTGAGTAATAAATTTATGTGATAAAAAAAGATCGTTTAAAAAAAAATGGGGCATAAAACGCTACCCTGAGGCACCAATCTTCACTCTCTGTTGTCGATTTGACAGATAGTCCCTTAACAGGGCACAGCTATCCTTGTTAAATCCGTAGTCTTTGAGTCTGTATAACATCAAAAGCCTTTGACAAATCCATCGACACTATCCCCACGAGTTGCCCATCGTCACGCATTGACTTCCACTCTTCTGTCATTCTTAATAATCTCACAGCTGTATAACTTCTTTACGAGCTTATAAAATCAGACAACATAGAACTATAAAAGTCATTTAGCTGTGCAGCTAAAATGCTCTTAAAAATATTGCTAATTGCTAGCAAAACTGTGACCGGCCTCATTGTAATTGGCCTTACTCAATTCGTCATCTTTAATAGTGGAGTAACATCTCCCATTTAAAGGCCGGATACATACATTCATTGATGGAGCAGTTAACTATATTAGCTACTGGCTCGGCAATCACAACCACCGACTCTTTTAGTAGTCTCGGAGAAATCATGTCGTGGCCACACGCTTTATGGATGTTTATATATAGGAACCTCGTTCCCAGGGTCTCTCTTCTCTGTCTCCCAACGTCCAAGGGAGGCAGAGAAGAGAGACCCTGGGAACGAGGTTGAATTGAACTCACAAAAACACAAACGACCTCGGATTGTGTGGATTGTGCGTATGGCACAAACAAATCGGTCAGTACAAAATGCAGACTGCAGAATGCAGACTGTAGACCGGGTACAAAATGCAGACTGCAGACTGCAGACTAGGTGCAAAATGCAGACTGAGTATAAATAAATAAAAACGTGATGGAATGCATTTTATAACTTACCCAGTGTCACGCAATCGTCATTTTTCACGAACATTAGCATTATTGTGGAAAATTTCCTTCTCGTTTCTTAATATATTATGTCTTAAACAGAGTGGCCAGGCCACAGTGGTTCTTAAATAAAATTTTGAGCTGCTTACTGAGGCCAAACTGACTCCAGCATAATTATCATAGACATTACTTTCCTCATTGGATCTGAGCCCCCAGAGAAATTACAAGAGACCCTAAAAGTGGTATCCTTCAAAAATCTCGCCTCAATAGAAAATCAGGCAAAACATATTAACTATGGTCAAAAGAACATATTCATTAAAAAGACGTTTGAAAGGCGGATTTTACATAGCCTGCGTTGCAGACGAAAGTAAACCCCGGTGTCTGCAACGCAGGCTAATTTTACACAGCTGGCAACAATTTTGGGGGTGAGTAAAAACCTCGAATATTAATAAAGAGGCGTGCGTCCACTTTATTACAATATTGACAAATAATTTATTTTGCTAAACAAAGATTAAGACTTACCTGTATTTGCAAGCGTTAACAGCTGCTCAGCCACGCGCAGTAAGGTAGAATAAGCATCCTTCTCTCCCTCGCTCATAGTGTTAAAAGCGAAGATGGCGGGAAAAATTAACGCCCGGGCGGAGTGTGGGGGTTTGACAGCTCTCACAATTTTATGTGAAAATACATTGTGTAAGCGTCATGAAATATCAATAGTAGCTTTCACCCGCGCCCACACAGGTCTTTAAGGTTAATTACTTTATTTGGGTGTCGTCAATTGTGACCAACTAACGCTTAAACATTTCAAAAGTGTGGATTCGTTCAATTTTGCACATCTGGTATCATTTTTACCTCTGTTTACACATTTAATTATAATGGTCAATTCTTTTTTCCCTTCTTCTGGCATAAGTTACATGTACGCCATTGCGCGCGTAGCTTCCCGATTTATATAAAGCAGACAAACCTGGACATACGAGACATACTGAAGTACGTTGTTCCATCACTGTGGTAGCTGACTAAGGTTTAATTAATTTTACAGTAAAGAAAAAAAGAAGAGTATTTTCCTGGTTTCACTTTTAGGTTTACCGACATTGAATCTATATAATATCATGCTGTCTTCAAAACAGCTGGTAAGAGGATCAAGAATTCACAAATGGAATTAAGACTCTTTTCAAAACAAAAATTGCCGTTTAAGACAAATAATCGGTGGCTAGTTCATAATGCAATCAACTTCAATGGCTGTGAGAGGACTTTGGAGTAACTGACACCGAGGCAATTTGCATGGAAGTATTGGGCGCACCCGTCGCAGCCCACCCAGTCTTCTCCGTCATCATCTCGGCAAATCTTGCATAAATTCGCATTCCTCCTGCAAGTAAGATTACAGCAGACAAGTGTTATTATGACATCAATGCCACTGACATGAAGTCGTTTCAGCGTATTGCTCAGTTTAAGTATAAAGCCGGCAATACCTCATCATATCACTATAACGTGAACCAAGAAGTGTGCATGCCATTCTTTCCCTCTCCACTCTCATGGAGAACTTTGTATTGTAGTCAAGTCCTTCTGCTAGACGTCTCGCAAACTACAGCATAATAGGTAAAAGACAACAATGGAAATGGATTTTTCTTCCCACTCCTCGATTTTTCGCTCTAAAGACTCTTGGTCATCTTTGCAGTACTTCGGGGCAGCTATGGCTCGCGAAACGTGGTTCCGAAGATCCTTTTTGGTTGGATGATACCTCCGATTACTTAAGCGTGGTCGCTTATCCACAGGAACCCCACGAAGAAGCTCTTTTTCGACGAAATCTGCAATGCTGCGCCTCACTTCGCCGATGTTGGTCACACCCTTGCTAACTAGCTCGAAGATTTTGTCGATAATTCGCTTATCTATCTTTTGATTTACACCAGCGGTCTCACCAATAGGATGCCCTTTGTGGAGAGAAGAAAGAGGTATACGAATGTAATGACGTACAGTCGTTTTCCCTTGCACTCCATCCTGTAAATCTTTCTTCAGTTTCTTTGCCACTTTTTCCTTTGCCGATCGCAAGCTGTTCTCAGTGTCACAACTAGTCGCATCTACTCCTTAATCTTCGAATACCATTACGTCACGTACTTGAATCTGAGCAGGGCATTCTAGTTTTCTGCTTCCCTGTATCTTTATTCGTTTCTTCATGTTGTAATCATGTTCCCCTGGTTTCTTGGGTTTCCAACCACCCCGCGCATCCTATCGAGGAAAAAGACAGAGCCGACTTCTTACTTTGAAATAAGCAAGTATCTAATATATGAGAAAATTATGATTAGTAATACTTGTCACTTACTTTTAGAGGTCCATGCAGGCAATGCTACGTCTGTGATGCAAGAATCTGAATTGGGCGACCCCCAAAATAGATGGGTACATTTCCCCTCTTGTCCTCCCACACCGGCGGCGCTATTTCAAAAAATAGATTATCAAATGAATAAGTTTACAAAAATGGAGCTCCTCTATTAATTATAATGCGTCTTCTTTTGTGTGAAGGATAGGTCTAAAAATACAGTCGTGCACATGATTTTCTGTTAAGGTCACTTGACCCATGACTCCATGAAAGGCGACTTGGCAGAAACAACCATTTATCAAACTGCTGCAGTTATTGTCAGTAAAATACTGCAAACAAAATCCCCTATTGACTAGCCATCTCTAGTAAGCGGACGCGATCATCTTTTTCATCGTCCTGATGAGGGTTTTCTTTCGTCTTAAGGCTTTTCTAAGCGGCCATACAAAACTTATCACGCATAGTTAGGCTTTGTTAATATGTTTTGGATAAGGCGCTGACAGATAAGAGTCCGAAACGAAAGTGGCGATCAATGACAACTTTAGAGCACACGTTTACGTGTCGAGCTCACTAAGAAATTAACCCGTTGGTAAAAAACGGAAAAGATGTCTAAAGTACAGATTGTGCCAAGTCTTGTGCTAATTCTAGAGGAAACCCAAAAGCAACCAACCTCTATTAAGCAGCTACTCTCAAATCCCGGAGGGTGGCATCTTAATAGAGCCTGGACTGTGTTTTTTTTTATGTAATATCATGAAATATATGCATACTGTACCTGTTGAGGAATAGCGCTTATGATTATCGTCCTTGCTATGGCGCTCTGACAGGACAAAGCAGCTTGAATTGGATGACATATATTCTTCCAGAAATTCTTTAAGATCACCCTCGAAAAAACCAGAAACATAGCCATTTTCCTTTCTATAATCGTGCAAATGCAGATGGAGATATTCCTCGTCCTCTTTGTCCGCCATATTTACATTTTACGCGGGAAAAGTGTGTCTTACCCTTACGTATGTGCATGTGAAATGTCCTTTAATTTTCTGTGCCCGCTTACACAACGTATTTTCATATAAAATTTTATCCGCTGTCAAACCCCCATACTCCGCCCGGGAGTTAATTTTTCCCGAAGATGGCCGGCGGAGCGACAGCAGAAAGAACAGAGAAGGAAAAAGGCGGGAAAATCAATCGAAAAGAACTCTTGGTCTGTCCAGTTTCCGGGCGCGAGCGATGCCGGCCGTGTCAATACCCATTTCCCACAAGCATGTTGAATTGTGGCGTCGAATGTTGCATTGTCACGATCATTGTTCCCTTGGTGATTTATGTGTCATCTTACATCTTGAATTGTTACGTCGCATGTTGAATTGTTCCTTTGCTGATAGAAGTCGTCACCTAGGATATTGGATTGTCCCTTTGCACGGTGAATTGTCATCTTGCATATTGCATTACGAACTTGAATGTATGAATTGTGACCACTAACTTTGTCAAATGGAATGTTGCATTGTCAACTCCAATGTTCAATCGTAAACATGAATGTACTCGAATGTTAAAATGTGAACTTGAATTTTGGCGGAGATATAACGCGATATTTTTCGACGTTTCAAAGGAATTTAAATTTATATATGTTCCGAGCTTAATTCCTAGTGGAAAAAAGCTATTTTTGGCGAGCGCTAGGTTTTTAATTTTGACGAAAAAAAAAAAGAAGTAAAAAGAAAATAATAAAGCATGCCCTGCAAGATACGAACTCACAACCTCTCGTGTGGGAAGCAATATCGTCTACTCCACTGCGTCACATCGGCATACGTAGAGGCTAAACTTATTTAGGGCCCGGACGCACTGAGCAAATTTTTGTTTATTTTGCGAAAAAATTTAAAGACGCCGTCGTCCTGCCTCGGAGCATGGCAAATTTTTTGTCAGGCGTGAAATCCGACAGATTTGTCAATTTACACGCCATGATTTGAAGGAAAAAGTCAATCAAGAAAAATTGGTCTCTATTTTTAGTCGGATTATTTCAGTCCGAAGCCCACCGAACTTATATCATATATTGAGCGGCAATCAAACGGTGAAGATGGAAGAGTCGTACCTCGATATGCTACATAACGATCCTTACTCAGACTACAACTATTACAACTACCAAGTCTACGTTCCAGCTGAATCTCCAGGGCCAAGTACTGCTCAATTCGTACATCCCTATGCAAACCGACCAAATAGACATCCGTTTGCAAACCACCCGAGTCAGCCGAGTACACGTACAAGTGACATCATGACTGATCAAATTGAAAGCTGCCAAGTTGAAGATTCAAAAGCAGACGAGAACAGAAAAAGAGGCAAAGGTCCAAAGAAACAACTCGTCGCAGGTGTTGAATGATGTCCCAGGATGCTTACCAGAATACACGGAAATCAGCAGGCCGCATACAGTCACCTGGGACCGAAATAGCGACGGGGAAATCATAACGATCAACTCATCGCTTATCGATCGCGCGTATAATGAGATCACAACATGGAGAAAAAACACCTTCTGTATCCTTTCTTTCCTCAACACCTTGTTCGTTTCCTGTCATATGCAAATCCAGGTCTATTAGCGTCGAATTACCATTTCTCCTTCGACATCTTGATTGCTTTGACTTTCGTTTTCAGCGAAATCTTGGGTAGTGCAGTCACTTCTTGTTGTCGAAAGAATCGCATCTATAGTAGCATACCTTTCTTCAGTCCTCGCTGTTGCATTGCTATTCATTTTCTCGAGTCTAGCAACCTGGTCGCGAAGATTTTGACTCTTGAGTCCTAGTTGTACATATCCCATTTGGTCCCAAAGCTCTTTCATGATGTTGATGATAATAATAATAATAATAATAATAATAATAATAATAATAATAATAATAATAATAATAATAATAATGATCTTGATATTAGCAGGCAAGTCAGTACTTTAAAGAAAACGACAACACTTAATTGATTAACTGAAGATGACAGAAGTTTCTGTCGAAACATGTCTTATAAACTTAAAAGTGTTGTCGTTTTCTTATAATAATAATAATAATAATAATAATAATAATAATAATAATAATAATAATAATTATTATTGTTATTGCGGGCCCAAAAGAGGCCCGCGACCCCAATCTTGACAGTGACCAGCGGATTGCATATCACGCGTGCGCGCCACGTTTATAACAGGGACACTGAGACCGGAAGATGAAAGTTTCTTCCACCACTAAGAACGATCAGAATGCAAAAAATGTGTCAATCGGAATCCATTTCCACTCAAACAAGATACTATAAAAGATGGCTGCCGAGTCGGCCAGTGTGCGAGATCTTCAAAGCCAAAGTTTTGCATCATTGAAGTGTTAATGTACATTTAAAAGATTGAAAATGGAGAGAAACAGTTTAAAAAAATACTCAGTTCTCGCTATGATGTCAAAAGAAGAGCAGCCACCGATGAAAGCTACGATTTAACCTGAGTATCAGGCTTTTCTTTCTCGCGGGGAAGGAGAAGGAAGCAACCGGCAAAGAAAAGCCTGACACAAGGGTCTTTATTGCAGTCTTCCACCTCCTCATGGCGTGACAAGCGTCAGTATACGCATTCGCCAATCAAAATTATTTCCGGCTGTCATGTCTACTTTGCATAAATTTTGCGTGCATGAAAGATGACAACGGCGGTTGTTTTTAATTTCGTTCGGGTTTCCGAGAATATTTGCACAATTTGCCTCGAAAATCTTCACAAAGAGTATGGAAAGTGTGTCACCACAGTGCCGCTGTTTGCTGAAACTTTTAACAAAGAGGTTTCTAATGTTTTGTGTGAAAAACCTATCATTCTTGTGGAATTATTGCTTAAGTTGAGAATTGTTGTCATTCAAGATAGTGAAGATGGCGAGAGGACTGTTTGCAAAAAATGCGCTAGGAAAATAGTGAATTGCTACAGAATGTTCGCTGAGTTACGGGAGGCATTGGCGAGTGGTAGGACACTCGACAAAGGCGAAAAACTTATAGCTTCAAGCTGCTTCAAGATCAAGCGCTCCCGGCCACAAATACCTTCGACAGCCTGTCCTAGTAGTTCAATTCCTGTTCGAGGCTAGCGATCTCGCAACTGAAGTGACTCCAAAGCAAGCAGCCGACTTGTGCAAATGAAGTTAAAGGAGCTCAACGAAGACCCTCACCGCTGAACAAAGAGAACTCTGTTTTCTGACCAATACTCAGAGCTGGACGGTCAGCTGGACGATGAAAAAACCAGTCTGATATCCCGAGCCGACAAAAACCTGAGGAGGAAGTTTTTTCGTTTGACAAGCAGGCCTTTCTGTTCCCTCTTTTTAGTTCAATTCCAGGAAAGAGGCTGTAGAGCGACTTCAAGAGCCGTTTTGAAGTCGTCGCTTTCCATAATCACAAAGAAATAAATATCTAGCGAAGTTTTCGTTCTCGTCGAGATCAGTTCACAGAATACGCCAGTATGAAATTTTTGTTTCCGGTGGTGTGACGTCAGGGTGCATTGTAAATTATCCAATCAGCGCCACGTCCAGAATCTGGACGTACGACATGAGCCAATAAAAACGTTTGTGTCAGGCCTTTCTCTGCAATTCCTCCCTACCCCTACCCTCTTGCTAAGAAAGGCCTGATACTCAGGTTAGCTACGATTCGATGCGAACCGACAGTGGAACCGAAGACCATCCTCACGTGAATACTGGACGGATGTGACAAATATCGGACTTCCACAAACTCGAGATGTGCAACAGTAACTTACAGTGTACTTAAGGCATCTGTCGGCCGAGTGTCGGTCGACACTCGGCCGACAGATGCCTTAAGTACACATGATCCCATATTCTTTTCACGTGAATACTTGACAATAACGATTTTGAGAAGAAAAGGTTAGCTTTAGGCTCAAGGGTAATCAAGTGTTTAGATGAATGTTGATTACGTGACGCGAGCTCACGGCTCTGAAATGGTTACCTTGCACGTGGTCAAAATCCAGGATTATAATAGCCGCGTTTCTTAATTTTAGCAATTTTCTGCGAGCATTTTTCAGTTTCCCTATACAAAACTTAACTCAACAACGATACATTAATTAAAACTGTTGTACGCGAAAACTGAGAAGTCGCATATTTCTACCGCGAATTTTGATGCTAAAACCCATGTAAATGACCGTAAGTCTCTGTTTTCGGCGAAACGTTCAAATTGGGCACCACCGCGCGAAATAAAAAGCGTTACATTATTAAAAAGAAATGGATAAGTAAGTCATCAAAATACTTAGAATGGTGTTTCTTTCAAACGAAGAAGTTTTCCCTCGACTGAAACTTTTTTTCATTCATTAAATGAAAAAATATGCTCTCGCCAGCTTTTCAAAATTCGACACTGTGCCTGCATGTGTCAAAACTGAAGTGGGAAGGCGATTTGTTGTTAATTCTGCGTGTTATAAATTTATTGCGCTTCTCTTTACAGTGATTTCTTGGAGCTAGACGAGATGCAGGTGAACATGAAGGAGTCGAACACGATCTTCGCGAATTGAACAAATTGACTCAAGGCTGTATAATAACAAAGCTACCCTCGTCTCAAACTGTTCTAGCCCGCACTTACTAACCGTTGGTTATTTCTAGTAACTAATAATAATCCATTTATAGAGGGTCTAATAAAGGAGGTCGTACATTCTGTAAACCGCCATATTTTGTTCCTTCGAAACCGCAAACCGCTTTTGTTTTCTTCTAAAAACCGACACCGCCCTACAGGAAGGACGATTATCCTCATAACCGATTCTTTGCGATATGTTAGCTCAATAATCGTCTTTCTCCTCACAAAGACCACGAGATCTTAAGAACAGAACAAATTGTTTCTATAACTCCATTCAGTAACCGGCGAACAAAAAGGTTTTGACGTCTAATGGGCTGTTCATAAACACAAAGATTGCTCGGGATGTTTATAACGAATTGTAAAAGTACAAGCTTTTAGGGCTGGGTGTGTTGTCTGTTCTTATGTGGTCGTTCTAACAAGGATTTACGGACAAAACAAGCTTGTAAAATAAGGCAACACATTTATTTATATCGACATTCGCCACTTCGTCCGCCATCTTTCCGCGTGCTTTCGTGACCCTTTCGAAGCTTTGAAGCCTGGCCTTATATCAAATTACCTCCCCACGTCTCCCCACATGGTCGGGGACACAAAGGGAAGCCCTGACTGACTTGGTCTAGCCCTAAAAGACAATCCTTTGTTAAAGAGAGAAGCTTTAAGCAAGATAAAGTTACCGCTCAGTCTTCTGAGCCTCTTAACTCTGTTTGAATAAACGCCACAAAAACACGCCGATACCGAAAACCGCGAGCTAAATTTATGATTTGCCGCGACCGCACGATAATTTCTTAACCGTAAACCGCCAGATAAACGTGAATAAAACCGCAAACCGGCACTCAAACTTGGCTTAAACCGCCAAACCGCCAGACTATAAGAGACCCTCTTTATATAGCACCTTTTCTACAAGATTCAAAGGTGCTGTTTACAAGAAGTATCAGTAAAACTAAAAAATAGAAATAAGCACTAAAAACTAGACGCTAACTAAAAACATCACGATTCATAGGCTCGCTTAAAAAGAAATGTTTTAGTTTTTAATTCTGATATCTTGTTTTTTTTGTTTGTTTGATGCACGCATGTCGCGTTGTGTTATATATACCCAAAATAATTTCGGTCGCTGGTGTCTTCAGTTGGTCTACTGATGTGCTGCTTTTCCTAGATTTTGTACGCACTATCGTACCATTTGAACTAATCAGTAAGTCAGGTTATTGTGTTCTTCTTTTTACCTGCTTCATGCTATTCTATATGTGTAGTTAAACTGCGTGTTACATTTTTAACAGCTTGGGACGACTTTACTGCAAGAAGTTTCACGCGACTTTACTGCAAGAAGTTTCACGAACAGTGAGTATTTGTGTTGATTGTGGTTTGCATACTTTTTTCGACTTTCGAAATTTGATTTAAATTCATCGGAAACCATTAATGGAAAGTCAGCTAGGTTTTCACTACATGAAAATCTAGTGAAAGCTCTAACTAACCGGTCTCGTAAATCCCCTCTTAACAATATTTTTGGCTCGTCTTAGATTGGGGATACGAAGAGAGAGGGATGAGATGGCGAGAAGGACCAGGAAAATGGAACCGGTGAGTAGTATATATACCATAGTACTTAACAATTATTCCATGAGCACGCGTTGGATATGAGATGGTAAATAGCCAACGTAGGGGCCGAGTTGGCTATAACCAATCTCATATCCAACAAGCGGGAATGAAACAATTGTTTTATTAAATTCTCAATCTTCGGTTTTGCTAAATTTTATTTTACGTAACCTTCACGAATACAATTAGCTGTGCCAGGATGGCACAGATATTACCATAGTACGGTAGTTCGAAATGAAGCCGAACCTCCGGTTGCGACTACTCCTCGTAAGCGAACGCGATCACTTTTAGAGCTAAAATTTTCTTTTCTTTTTAACCTCGCGTAAGTAGTAGTAGTAGTAGATCTTTATTTAAACTCGGTTAAAAATCTTCAGTTACACTAATAGTATTTTGATCACAATCATTTGTAAAAATTAAAATAACTATAAAAACTTTTAAAAAATGAACAACAACTTTAAGTTTTAAACAAGACATGTTTCGATCGTTCAACGATCATCTTCAGTTGTGAATTCGTTTACAAGTTCGTTTGACTTAACTTATACTTATAATAACTTATACGCCATTGCTTGTATAAAATCAAACAAACTTGTAAACGAATTCACAACTGAAGATGATCGTTGAACGATCGAAACATGTCTTGTTTAAAACTTAAAGTTGTTGTTCATTTTTTAAAAGTAGTTACCTGCCTGCTATTATCCAGACCATTTGGAACTATAAAAACTGAACAGATTTACAAGATTGCCGAGTGGGAATCGAATGTTTCAAGTGCGCGGTTGATTTCCTTCTTAAACTGCCCAATTGATCTAATCGCCCTAATATTTTCAGGGAGAGAATTCCATAGTAAGGCACCGCTATAGCTAAAGCTACGTTTCAAATAGTCCGTACGCGGCTAAAGTAAGTTTAACTTACAGAAAGAATCACGCAGGTCATAGTCTGTGTGTCGCTCACTGAATAAGTCTTGCAAGTACACTGGGACTAACCCGTTGAGGGATTTAAACATCATTATAGCTTTCTGCTTTCTTCTTCTTAATGATAGCTGGTCCCACTTTAAAGTTTCAAGAAGCAGGTTTGAGTTTACCTCACAGTTGGCTTGCAGAATAACCCTAGCTGCTCGGTTTTGCATTTTTTGTAATTTCTCACATAGATAAGAACTCAATCCATCCCAAACGGGGGCACAGTAATCGAAATGAGGTTGGATTAAAGCGTTATATATTTGTACTGCAGTGGACTGAGAAATAAGGGACCTAATGCGCCTCAGAGCACCTATTGCTGAGGATATCTTTCTGCATAGTTCTTTGATGTGATTAGACCATGAAAGTCGGTCATCAATAATTAAACCTAATGATTTGGCATGCTCAACCCTGCAAATTGGACGGCCATCTAATTGCATATTGATCTCACTACAATGTTCTGTAAGAAACTTTTGACGAGTACTAATCACCATAAACTCAGTTTTCGCGATGTTTAGACTAAGCTTATTTGCTTTTAGCCAGCTGTAAAGTTCACAATTGGTTTCTTCTTCGAGTTCGGCAAAAGTGCAACCAGGGACGGTGATGTTAGTATCGTCTGCAAACATTTTTGCAATATCGAGGCAATTAGGAAGATCATTTATATATACTAAAAAGAGCAGAGGTCCCAGTATACTTCCCTGGGGAACCCCGCAGGTTAATTTACTTGCACTGGATAACGCTCCATTGACACTGCATTTTTGGGATCTATTACCTAAGTAGGACGCAAACAATCGTAGAGTACTTTGATCAACCCCATAGTTAGCAAGTTTCCGCAAAATTATTTCATGATCGATTGTATCAAAAGCCTTTTTAAGATCAATAAATAGCACGCCATTTAAGAGATCGTTGTCAATATTAATTGACCAGTTGTTCGTTGTCTCAAGCAGCGCTGTTAGCGTGTTGTGCATTGATCGAAAGCCAGATTGGTACGTATTCAAGATACTATTATCCTGAAGGTAATCATAGAGTTGACGATAAACAATTTTTCGAAAATTTTTTGACACGCGTGGCAATACTGATATTGGTTGATAGTTCCCAAGTTCACGCTTGGATCCTTTCTTTGGCAATTTTCCACTCGTTTGGAAAGATTTTAGCATCTATACAGCTCTTAAAAATGTGTGCTAAAGACGGCCCGACAATACTGCTAGCAAGTTTTAAGAGTTTACAGGGAGTTCTATCTAACCCAGTGGCTTTTTTTTGTGTCTAACTGGTTCAAAATCCTGCATACAGTGCTAGCGCTTGGGGGTTTAAGAGAGTATATTGTGTCCGTGGGTTGTAGATAGAATTCTGGCTCAATGGTTGACGGCTGCATTTCACTTGCTAAATTTGATCCAATAGTTGCAAAAAATTCGTTAAAGACTTCTGCCATTTCAGCCGCATAAGAAATAGGTTCGTTGTTTACCTTAATTTCGGAAATATTTCGTACTCTGCCATATTTGCGTGGACTTAGGTCGTCAATCAGCTTCCATGTCTTTTGGGGATTCATTTTATTCACTTCCAAGTTATGTATAAAATACTATTTCCTTGCCGATTTAATGGCATTGTTTACTTCGTTTCGAGATTGCTTATATCGCTCCCAAGCCTTAGCGCTATTTTCTTGAATAGCAATTTTCTTCATATAATTCCGTTTATAAATTTTGCGAGTCAGTTCATATGTAATCCACGGGGAGTGTTTACTGGAGACCCGTTTACTTTGAAGTAAGGCATGCTTAGTCAGCAGCTACTTTAACAATGTTATGACGAAATTCATGATCAATAACAGGACAGACGTATGTAATCCACGGGGAGTGTTTACTGGAGACCCGTTTACTTTGAAGTGGTGCATGCTTATCAACTACTTCCATAAATAAATTCTTCCAAACATCCCACATCGCTTCCGGATTTGTCTCTGAAAAAAAATTTTATTCCATGGCTGTTGTGCAACATCGTTGAGGAAGTAGGTGGTTGAAATTTTTAAAAGCGCGTGTCTCCATCGTGCGATGACTACCAGTTCGCTCGTAGGAGATTTTAAGAGTCATGAAGACCAGAGAATGATCGCTGATACCAAGATGAACTACACCAGCTTTTGATATTTTTTCGGGCGAACTAGTCATACAGAGGGCAATCAACGTACTCGAAGTGGGTGTAATTCTAGTTGGTTCAGAGATTAATTGACTCAGTCCATATATATCAAGTATGTTCGTTAAAGTGGATGAGTTATGATTTGATTCGTCATTCATGTTACAGTTTAAATCACCCAGGAGGTAAAAGTCTTTCTGTTCAGAGTCCACTTTATCGATTAAAGACTCAAATTGTCGTAAGCGACCACTTCGCAGATAATAGAGCGGAAATTAGATTGAAAATGCTATAATATATAGTGCAAGAGAGAGAAGGGCTTAATAACTTTCTTCCTTGAAAAAAGGGGGCTCATTAGAGAGGGGTGCGTGTAGCGGCATCGATTCAAGGCAGAACACGTTTCAACTCTGTTTATTAATCTCAGTAGCGTAGTAACAACAGTAACAACTACAGAAACAGCATTAACAGGTCGAACATTGGTAAACAGGTAAAACCTAGGTGACAAAAATTACAAAGCGATGTATTTCTAACTTAAACGAAACAAAAGCGACAAAAATGTACAAATAAAGATAAATTGAGTTTTATACATACGTTGTTGCTCCTTTTGCTGTTTTGAGTATCGAAACCGTTAAGAAAACTGGATTAAATTTCGTACAAAATCACGCTTAGTCAAAAACACGAGCGCCATTTTACTCTTCCCCCCCCCCCCCCCCCCGAGCACATGGTTTTCTTCCGCGCAAAGGATGGAGGGAAAAGCGAGAGCGAAAAACCGCTGGCTAAGCAAAAGTCGCAGCGAGTGAATTAGCATAAATTAAAAGCTCCCGACACAGTGCGCACGCACTATTGAGCCATCGTGAACAAAATCTCTATATACACACGGCCATGCTCCCGTAACATGACGTGTGCATTGTCAATTTAGGAGCAAAGTTGCCGTCGAGTTTAGTGCCAGTTCCTTTTTTATTTTAAGTTTCGGCAATGTGAAGATTATTCTGAACATTTGCCAAGCTTAGATGTTTACTTAAACTTGAGTATTTTGACTTTGTTTGTCTACATTTTCAGTCAGTATTTTTGACTTTGTTTGATTACATTCGCATTGTAATTAATTTTACGATAACTACAGAAATTCTCGCGCATTCATTGAAAATTTCCATTGTCAAGAAGCGGACAAACACATGAATTTATAATTTATGCAATGTGTCAACGAGCGAAAGCTGACAATTTGACATTTTGTTATCGTAAAAACAAACTGACGCCATTTTGTAATGGAAATTTGGAAAATGAAATTTTGCTGTGCGTATAGCAGATGTATCAGCAGATGATCAGGTTTCAAGACGATAAAGCTCCGTTCTTTAATTTACTCTCAAACACGTTTTAAAAAAGAGTTCTGAATTGCATAAAAAGATTTGAAAGAAGACTCGACTGATGAGGATGAGCACAGTGATGGCTTGAAAGCAACAAATCGTTCGTTTAGTGCAGCCTATGTCGCTCGTCCTGGATAACACTTGTACTGCACTTTCGCTTATATTTTTAACCACACGTTTCGTTTATTAACTGAATAGTTTTTCTAGACAAGTTTGACTTGTTCGAAATTTTAGTTGCACATTTTTTGCTTTGTTTGAAGCCTCCATTTCACGTAGCTTTCTTTTTTGCATTTCTTGTTATCTGGCTATCCTGTTTAACTGAAATTGTTTGTTAATTGTGGCGTCGTTTTAGAGAGCGGTCAGCTCATTAGGGCGTCCCACAGTTCTCATTCCATGTTTGTTTTGAGAGTTGATACCAAGCTTAAATCGCTACCTGCATGCTCGGAGTATAATATGGCCTACCCAAGTTAAGTGGAAAATAATTTGTGATTCATAGAGTTTCAAACCAGTTAACATATGAATACAAAATTGTTTACAATAATGAGCCACAAGTTGGAAAAGGTTGGGTATACATGTACTTACTGAGTCAGCTTTTTTCTTAAGTGGGGTATGATTGGACCAGGGACAGCAAAGGATACTCCAGGTGGAATTCCATTTCTGATAAATTTGAAAGAAAAGAATTTTGTCAGCAGTATTTGTAGGGCATGATTAAATGAGGACAACAATAGTTTATCGGACATCATTAAACCCACTGAGCTCAACATATCCTTGTTTACATGTTTATCACATAAAGGGCAAAATTACTGAATGCTGATTGGCTGAGACAGAGACCATTTTTTCTTTATCAGGAGGGAACTTGTGGTAATCAAGAGGGCATGATTACTTGGTGCTGACTGGATGAGCATGCCTGCATTAAGTTGGTTTCCCGCTTCAAACGGATTTTGAAACGCATCGCTTCTGAATTTGATATAAACGGGCTTATTTCATCTTAACGTAAAAGAAAGTCGACATGCAGTAAAGCGCTGTCCTTTGGTGGAAAAGCAAAAAACATTTTTCATCCAAAAATGTATAAAAAAAATTTGAGTGGGGACGTAGATGGTGAAGAACGCAAATAAATATATATGAAAGACAATATATTTGAACTGCGGTTCAAATCCCGTTCAGGGTCCCGTTTCTCGAAGGTCCCGAAAAGTTTTCGCAACCGGAAAGCCTTGTGTATATAACTGTGATGATCAGCTATGTCTTCTTATCTTTCTCCACAGTTCAAATGTATGATCTTTCACCTATTAATTTACAGTAATTAACGTCTTTTAGCAAATAATAATAATATTTATTATCATTAGTGTTGCATTATTTTTATTTAGAAAGACCATATTCCTGAGTTTTTAACTCAAGGCAAAGACCAAGAAGGTCTGGAAGAAAGATTCATCAATGACTTCATAGGTAACATTTAAAATATTAATGTACTAATCATCTGAGTGATTCTTGATCAAGAGATTATTCAATGCATCGGTGACATAAGCTACTTTCTAAGAGAAACAACACAAGTCAATGCTGGTGGGATACTCCCCCTGGAGGGCTACTATCTAACACAGGCTATATACTGATGTTATGTATATACGAAATAATTCATATACGAACTGCGGCTGTATGAAAGTGAAGAATGATCATCGCAGTATATTTTCCAATTTAAGCAATTGGAAAGAAGAAGCCTGAAAAAAATCAGGGCTTCAACGGGATTTGAAACCGTGACCTCCGCGATACCAGTGCAATACTCTACCAACTGAGCTATGAAGCTACACATTGGGAGCGAGGTCAATTTATTGAGTTCATATCTTCCCGTCAGGAATGAAATGATGTAATGTATATACGAAATAATTCATATATGAACTGCGGCTGTAGATGAAAGTAAAGAATGATCATCGCAGTATATTTTCCAATTGAAGCAATTGGAAGGAAGAAGCCTGAAAAAACAAATCATCTACAGCCGCAGTTCATATTGTAATGTCTCTACTGAAGATATTTTCCCCAATGTGAATTTTTAAAGGAGCTGCGTCACGGTTAAAGGGTTTGAAAAATTTAGCCGCCTAAATTTTTTCAATTTTGTTGTTTTTAATCCGTGTCAATCTTCTCCATCCTTAACAATCCTTGTTCCTTTATGGTATATTATTATCTCTTTAGTGTTTTTCTATCTTTGTAAAGTATTATTTTCGGGTTTTGTTGATGGTGGTTAAACCGAGGAAAAGGCGTGTAATGTTGACTCTGACTCCGACTAAACAGAAAGTTACTCCATTTTAAGACAAACCTTTCAAGTTTTTTCGTTTCTTCAGAAACGGAGAGCTACTCATGGGAAGTTAATTGTTTGTTACTAAGTAACCGACTCGAATGAGTGATTTCTTTTCGTGGTTTATCTCCGGTGACAGTTTTCAGAGAAACTCAAGCTATAGACCCTTTGCATAAATGGCGCCTAAATTTAAATAACAATACTTTATACATCCTTAGCCTCATACTCATGTTTTCAGACAAAGGATTTTTCACATGCATGTGAGGCTAAGGATGTATAAGTATTGTTATTCAAATTTAGGCGCCATTTATGCAAAGGGTCTATTCTCCGTATATTTTTTGGAAATTGTAATTATCATATTCAAGGACAATTTTTTAATTGAAATTTAAAAGCGATCTCTGGCTAAAAAGATTAAAAACTGCGAGCTTTCGACTGCCCAAACTGCAGTCTTCGACGGGTAAAATGAATGATAAGAAAGCGATGAGAAAATTTGAATAAAATGCGTGAATTGCGAAATAATAAAAATGTAATTGACAATGATTGATTGTTAAAAAGAATGTTGTATTGCCAAGGTAACCGGCAAGAATTGTTATCTGCGTTAGGTGTCACTCTGGTATGCCACGCTTCTAATGTTTTTCTGGCTTTAAAAGTGCCTTTGTCAATAATTGAAGGGTTTTAAAAATCAATGGCGTGGTTGTTGGACCAGGTGTGATTCGATTGAGTGTTGGACCAGGCGTGATACAATATTCCTTATGCTTCAGGCTTTTGTGGTTGACCACACAATATAACCTACAGCTGTAACCATATTTTTATTTTACTTTTTTTAGGGAGAGGCGTGTTCACCGCAAAGTTCTTTTCAAAGGGCGATTTTCTGCTTGAATACAGGGGGGAACTAATCACAGGGGATGAAGGATCTGAAAGAGAAGATTTTTATAATCCAGACTTGGGAAGCTTTCTCTTCTTCTTTAAAGATGGTTCCCAATACTTGTGGTAAGAACTCGAGCAATCTTTCTAAAAGAACCAAATTCTCATACACAATGGGCTAGCTTGTTGCAGGCTCCCAGTTGCTGGGGATCAGTGAGAAATCAGTTGAGCGATGAGAGAAAAGGAAGGAAGACCGCTTGTTTTCTTTCCCAGTTTGCTTACTTCCTTGTTTCCCCTCCAATCTGAGAGCCTGGGACGCGCTAACTGGCCGAGTCAGAGGTGATGATATGTTAAGATACATCCATCATGAAGATGTAGCATGGCAATATATTGGTTGAAATCCCTAATTATTTAATATTATACGATTGTTTGTTGCATTTAGTGTTGATGCCACATTCGCAAGTGGTTTAGGAAGACTTGTTAATGATGCTTCGCCAACTAAACCCAATTGCAACTGTGTGATGAGGAAAATTAAAGCAGAAAAAAAGACATATCTCGCTCTTTATGCACTAAGAGATATTGCAATTGGTGAGGAATTACGCTATGACTATGGTGTTAAAGATCTTCCTTGGCGCAACCTAAAAGGTACATGTATATCCAGCTGATTTGTAGATAAAGATAATAGTTTGTTGTGGGCAAGAAAAAACTTAGCTTTTAACCGTGGGCCATACACCGATACTTTTGGACGTTTCCATGTGGTCTGACAAACTCATACCCCTTTCAATAACCTTCTCCTAATTTCCACCATCAAAACCGACTTTTAAATATCAGTTTCAAAACCAAGGTTGGCTTAAGAACAGTTTAAAAGCTTATGATTGATTTTATCCACTAGCTTTTACGTTGATGATGAAGCATATAACCGTACTGCTAAAGCAAAAATGCAACATCTGTGACAAACTTTAGAGACCTATGATCACAGGGGAGCACACGATCTTGCTGAGAAGTAAGAGATTAAATAAATGAATGACTAGCTTCCCTTTGTCTCCTGCTGTCTTTTCTTACGCGACCTTACAGGGAAAACTGCTACCTACAAGTCCGGCGGAACACTCGTACCTAGGCCCTTTCGCACTCTGCAATTTTTTTTATTTTTATAATCAGCGACTTTCATATAACCCACAATGCATTTGGTTTTCCCCACAAAATTTTGCATAAACTATTGTCATCTATTCTCAAGTGTATTTGAAAACAATAGTTCATGCAAAATTTTGTGGGGAAAACAAAATTCATTGCGGGTTATATGAAAGTCGCTAATGATTTGACAAGGGTGGCAACTCTTTGCCAAAGCATTTTAAACGCAATCCGAAATTCGCTTGAATCTCTAAATTTCGTTGCTTTCACGAAACTAAACAAACACATAAACAACTCTAAATATTTTTCTACAAATTGGCCGAATTTGTTTTCGGATAATTTTGCGACAGTCGGAGAATTTTAGCGACTTTTGCAAAGTCTTTTCTCAAATCGCTTTTCGCAACATGATCGTACCGTTACCCCGGTACCATACACGTCATCCAGCGCGCGCTCGTGCTCCACACATGTTTTTTTTAGATATCAGAGCGCGAAAGGGCCTTGGTACGAGTTTCCGCAGGATTTGTAGGTAGCGGTTTTCCATCCCTTTTTAGTCCATCGCGGGGGTTACTCCTCCAACTTACGCAACAAAACCAGCTTACATGACAGGAAAACGGAACATTTTAAAGCGCTGACGAATAACAGCCATTCTTCTGCCATTGCGGATCATATGACCCAAACAGGCCACAGGATAAAATGGGATCACTTTGACATTTTAGCCACTGGACAGTCCCATATTCATTGTAAAATTAAGGAAGCCTTGCTCATTCGTGATTTAAAACCAGCGCTTAATGAAAATATTGGCAGTGAGAAACTTCTTCTCTACTAGCCATTTATATTTTTCCTAGCAGACTTAACTAGGTCTGTTTATTTTCATTGTCATTACTTTCCTTATTTGGTATTAGTCTTCCTGTTTAAATTTAATTGTAGTTTAGGTAACCGTTACTTCTGAAGATGTATGTTGGAGCATACGAAACGTCAAGATAAATGAAGAATTTTACAACATGCGTTGTCTAGTTATGTTTATAACCGCAGTTTGTTTGCTGTTTTTACTAAAACCAGCTTTGCCTCTCTCTAAGGCCTTTTAAACCTTGTGAAAGAAAAAATCAGTTGCTTAACTGTTGAGTCACCAGGCCTGAAACCCGACAGATATGGATATGCTCGTTTAAGATGCTTTTTTTGCGACTGTCACTGGAACAATACCAACTACACTATATTTTGGAAGTAATAGGTGTAGAAAATCGGTCTGTTCGAGAAACAATTAGGGATTAATTGTACGCGTGAACAGATTGGACTTTTAGTCATTTCCAAGTGTGGCTGCCGCAATTAGAAAAAGTATGATCTGTTCACAAGAACGATTAATGCCTGATTGTTTCGAAATAAAAGACCTATTTCCTTTTTAATACGGCAACCATAAATTCAAGCTTCTATCTGACGTCTTCTCGTTGTGGAAGGTTGTTAAAAGGAAAGCCACGCTGTGGTTAAATATTTAAGTTTTGTAACTCAAAATTCACAGGACAATTCGCCAAAGTTTTTTTCTGTAAAATATATATTTTTTTCTTTAGCAAGTCCCAAGTTAAGTTCAATTGGCTTTGAAGCTGTCAAAACTCTGAACGCATGAACAACTTTTTGACGAATGAACTCAGGTAAGGAAATGCACGTCGAAACGGTGAAAGCGTTATTTTACTGACAAAACTCCCATGAGAACGTTTTATGGAACGTTTACAGCTTTGATTTGTCATAGACCTAACTCATCGAGGCAAACCGAGCTTAATCGTGGAAATGAAAGTTGAACTGAATGGAATACTAGTTCTTCGTAAGTTTTTTTCATTGCTTCGCTTGGTCGGAGGCTGATAAATTCCTCAAACTGGATACCTCGTTTCACAAATAGCTACCATTCTTGGAATTATACCATCCTTCGTAGAAGCTTTATGGGAGATGTTCTCGTCTTCATGTGGTTTTGAGTCGGCAAATGCGACATACGTGCGGCCATTTTCATGCTCTGCAAACTTGAAGAGTTCAATTCGCAGTAGTTTTCCTGCCTTCCTCATAAAAAAGAACAAAAAAAAAACGTTGAGTGATCAGTTAGTAAGTTTTCTTCAGTCGACAAGTCGGCCTCTTTCCTGAGCATTTCACTTGTTCTTCCCAAGTAAGTGTATTTCTTTTGCTTGGACGTGTTTCGTTTTCTTCGTGCAGAATGGTAATGTTAATGGCCCTCCCCGTTAGAATTTTGTTAGGCTTTGCGAATTCCCTCAGTTCCCGAATAATTGCCACGAACCTTGTAACCTTTGTACTTTAAGTAGCGGTATAAGGACGTTTTCATAACTTCCAGGAACTCTGGCTCGTACCTGCTTGCGTCTTTTTTCTCTACCTCGGTGTAGAAATCACCGTGTACTTCTTCAAGATCTTCAGGCGAGTGATTTTCAATATCCCCAGGCGCGGATCCAGGGGAGGTGAAATGGGTGAATTTTCACCCCCCTTTTCTGAGCCCCCTTCTTTCTTTTTTTTTTTCTTATCCCTCAAACACCTCAACCAGGCTTTGGTTCTATTACATTGTTACAAAAATTCACCCCCCATTTCAAAATCTTGGATCCGCGCCTGATCCCGCAACAAGTATGTGCAATGCTTATTTTCGGTCGATTTTGTGATGTTTTTGTTTACTGCTGCTTCTTCATACGAAGCTTTTTATTTGTCTCAAACGGAAACCTGAAAGTTTTATCAGACTTCAATGCTCTAATTCGAACGATACAATTAAAATTTAATTGCTCAGCTATCGATGCAATTTAGGGTAAATTGATCAGCTGTAACTAATCAGAAGTGTGTATTTAGGGTATCAGTATTATTGAAAGTTAATTGAAAAAGTGAAAAAGTGAAAATTTTTCTAAAGATGTAATTGCAATAGACCAATTTCGATATATTAAAAAAATTTAGCCTAAGACAATAGACCTCAACACGAGGCTCGTGGGAATATATAACTACAGAGTTTGTGGAGTTTACTCCCGGGAGCCTCGTGCTGAGGTCTATTGTTTAGGCTGAATTTTAATATATCGAAGAGTGCCTATTTGTTCTGAAAGCTGATTGTAGGTTTTACCTCCGATCTTTATCTTAGCTTCTTCTTGGTCTGCATTGCATTAAAAGAGCTACTTCTTTCTGGGTGGAAATGTACCGTGTAATTTTATTGCTTCCGTACGTTGTTTTGTATGGCCAAAATTTGGAAAATATTTAGTGGACAAAATGTCGCACTGATGTGATGTATATACGAAGTAATTCATATATGAACTGCGGTTGTAGATGAAAGTTAAGAATGATCATCGCAGTATATTTTCCAATTTAAGCAATTGGAAAGAAGAAGCCCTAAAAATATCAGGGCTTCAACGGGATTTGAATCCCGTTGAAGCCCTGATTTTTTTCAGGCTTCGTCTTTCCAATTGCTTAAATTGTAAATATACTGCGATGATCATTATTACCTTTTAAAATGTCGCACTCTTGTCTATCTCCTGTGAGAGCAAAAGACAATGGCCAAAATTAGCAAGCATGTATCAAGGTGCTCAAGTTCGCTCTGATTGAGTGATTTTCAGGAGGATTCTCAGGTGAGGTCATCCAAGGTCGATGGATGAACGATTAGCAAAGCACATAGCTCAAAATAAAACATATATTCAATAAATTGTGATTAAAAAAATGGTAGCCAGCGGAAGGAAAATATTCATGCAAAACAGTTTTCTTTGGAGGCGTAATCGTCCATAAAGTAGTCTGCGCATGACATCATGTAAGCATAGTTTGTGATTAGTTGACTTTTATAGAACCAGGAAGGTCCAGATAAAAGCAACAAGGAGTGATTAGTTGGCAATTGTAAATAGAGCTACAGTGTAGAACAAGCAATAAACCGAAAACAGTAGTAGACATAAACAGTATTGACGTCACTGAGTGGAAGTCTGATAAATTGATGGAATAGAAAGATCTTCATGGACAAAGGTTTAGTCCAACGCTAGTGATCTCTTGTTACTTTGAAGAATTGGTCGGTGTCGATGTTGCTTTTACAATATTTACTCTCTTCTTACAGGAGAGAAGCAACTCAAGGAAATCAAATGAAAAAACATCAGTATTGAAAGCATCAACCTCGGCATCAAATGGTACGGTTAGTTAACATGTTTTATTGATATCAGTGTCACACGGTTAATTATGTTTGTTCCATGTTATTGTTATGAAGCTCAAAATTCGTATAGAAATGAGTACTTTTGGTACGTGATTAACGATTGTTTATCATTTTGTAATTACCATGTTGGTCTTGAAGTTCTAGGGCCCTACCGCCCTCTCAGAGAGTCTTTTGATTTCAAGTTGTTTATCTTAATTTTTCAAGAGTGCTTGAGCTACAGTTAGCACCCAATCGGTAGTCATGTTTGGGTTTGTCTACTGGCGCGTCTTGTTCTGAATCCCCCACAAAGATCCTGTTTGGTTTTTAAGTTCACTAAAGTGTGGCTTCTATTGTTTCAAGGACTTTGTTGTTTCCTTCTGAGAGTCGCATGTACTGAAGTGTTTGGGTTTATATTCTTAAACAGTGATTTATCCTCCAAGGTCAGTTCATTTCGTGTTGCCCACACATGGCTACCGATAGACTATATAAGCGCGTGTGCATTTGCTGCTATTAGAGATTAGAGATTAGAGATTAGAGATTAGAGTTTAGAGATGAAAGATTCGAGAGAGAGAAGATCTTGAGAAGCCTTTTAATAAAACCAGAGTCTTGGTGCCTCTTGCGTGGTTACATCTCAACAAGATTGGTGGAGAGCCCGAAGTTCAACAAGATTGGTGGAGAGCCCAAGGTCAGAACCTGCTGTCCGAACAGTTGTAAGTGAACAATGACTCTATTCTAGGCATCCTTCCGTTGCAAGCTCAATTAGAAAACGTAGTTCGCATAGTGTTGTTTATTGTAAAGTAGTTAGGTCGTTATTTAAGTTGCAAGTTTTTCCGGAACATTTTGCACCGTTCGATACTGTTTCGTCGGGCATTAATCCTTTCAATGTTCATTTGTGGAATCTGGTTCTTGAGTGTCGACTACCGTCTCAATCCTGATTACTAGACAAAGAGCTCGAGCCCTGGCCGAACAAATTGAGGCTCAGGAGACTAGCGCGTTCGGTGGATTGCCTGAATTGCCAGTCACGCCTCGCGAGCCATCACTTCCAAGAGAAAGGAGAACTTTCTTTCAGTCTCTTCGGACTATAAGGCGTTCAGTCAGTAGAGCTCATGCTGAAGTGCAAGAGCCTAATATAGTTCCGGAAAACGTTATTCCGACACCGAGCGAAGATTTAGAACTTTCATTTTGTATGGGCGATCATTCCACTGATTCAGAAAACGAGGAAGGTAGTTACGAAGAGGTCGTACCCAATATAGAAAACGTCATTGAGCGCAGTTATCAAAACGCAGAACAAAATTCTGAATTTCGCGCGCTAGATCCTGGACCGGAAGAATCAAGTGTTGATTCCTTAGACGAGGACTCGTAAGTTCTTCTGAAGAAATGAATGATCAGGTTTCCCGTCTGTGTGAGGCAATAGAGAGAATGAGGGCCACTTATGACTCACAACCGAGTAGTACTACCGTAAAGCCGTCAGTCGCTTTTCCTGTTTTTCGAGGAGAAGAGTGTGAGGATGTGCATGAGTTTGTAAGCAATTACAAACGCGCCGCGCGTTTAAATGGATGGAGCGGAGTGAATTTAGCCCTTGGGCTCCCATTGTATCTTAAGGGTCACGCTAGCGCTTGGTTCAAAACTCTAGAATCCCCAGACGAGATGTCATTCGATGAGTTATCCGCTGCGCTTATACACCACTTCGCCTCAGGGGCTAGTGAGTGGCGCGTAAGACAGGCGTTAGGTCAAAGACGACAACTCGAGATAGAGTCGGTCGCGGACTATTCTTACAGTCTTCGCACACATTGTGCTCGCTTAAACCTCCCGAGAACTGAGTGGACACATTATTTTGTGCAAGGACTTAGACCCGAAATCAGCGAATATGTTATTTTACAACAACCCAACAATTTAGAGTCAGCAGAAAATTATGCCAAATTGAAAGAGTCAGTTTTGTCTACTACGGACAAGACACCAACTTTTGATGCTAAGCAAATGACCGATCGGATAATTCAGGAGTTAAATAAATCGGCTACGTCCAAAGAATCGCCAATTAATGCTGTAAGTCAACCAAATGTTGACAAGTCTGATATCAAACAAATGATAAGGGCCGAAGTTCAACAGCAAATGGGCACTTCTCTGGGTAATACAACTTCGTTTCGCCAGCGTCCGGCCCAGAATTTTCCGACAAGAGGTTTTCGTACTCGCACAGGCGATCCTGTTTGTTTTAATTGTGGCAGAAGAGGCCACACGTATTACAATTGTCGTGCAAATCCAGACCCAAGGGTCCCACGTTATAATCGGGGGAGGCAAAGCAATTATTATAGTCAGCGACAAGGTCAAAACAATTTAAGTTGGAGCAGTAAGCAGGGAAACTAACTAGTGCCCCTGTCTCGAAACGAATTGAACCCGTGATGGGGGCCTCAGATAATTTAGGAAATAAGCAAGAATCTTTTGCCAGTTCACGCAAAGCTGATAAATGCGCCTTCAGTAAAGTGAGTTCTGACGACTGCCTTGCTAAGCAAAAAAGTGATTCTAGCCCACTTGTTTGCAGTCCAGATTTTGTTCATGATGTTTCACCAAAACAATCCCCGACTGAATTATTGTGTCCTGTCTCCAGAAATAGCGTTGAGTCAAAACAAAACTCTTGTTTACGAAATAATATTACTAGTATTGTGACCATCATCTTAGCCATCTTTATTAAACTGCTTCTATTATTGGGCATAGTCGTGTCGAGAATTTTTATTACGGTCAACGAAAAGTCTACAAGTTTTCAAAACAAACGTGCACGTTTACGTTCTGATGCTGGTTCATCAGATTTCTCTCTTAAGGATGAATTACCGGTATGTTTTCATGAGTTTTTAAAAAATGAGGATCCCGAAGTTTTTCAAGTCACAGCCGCGGAAAAAGAAGTTGAAATTGATACTGTTGACATTTTGGACCTCAAAGATGTTTTTGTAAGTGAAACTGTTTTGAATAATATTGTTTTGAAAAAGAAAATTGACCCTGATACGTCTTTCCAAACTTCACCGGCCAAGAAAAATATCGGAAAAAGTAGCGTCCAAGTGCAATCCAATTCTTCAGTTTCAAGTGACGTGGGCACTGTCTCAGTCCATACCAAATCAACCGAAGATACAAGCAGAACAGATAATTTTCCTGACGGTAATGCAATTTCTGATGTCGCGACAGACACAATTGATACTATTTCATTTCCTTTTTTAGCTGATGGATCAACTGTTCCAATAAGTATAGAGGGCTTTGAGTTTCGTTGCCTTGTAGACACGGGAGCTGCTGTCACTGCGGTTAGCGCTAACGTGTGGAATAAATTTTTGCGTCATGTTTGCCCAACTTTGGATAATTCTGAATTAGAAAATATCACGTCAGTGAATGGTGGTATTCTCAATACTTTAGGGAAAACACTTATACAATTTGTTATTCAGTCCGAAGTCTTTCCTTTTGAAGCTTATGTTATTAAAAATTTAACATATGATGTGATCCTTGGCAGAGATTTCCTCCAAAAATTTGGCTCTAAAATTGATTTTGAGAAGGGCATGATCGAGTTTGTTTCTGAGGTAGACCCCTTACCTTTTTGCAACATGGAAGGCACTATGTCTGACGATTATGTTGTTTCTGGCAACACCGACTTTAAATGTTCTGTACACGCTGATTTTTCTTTCGTTATTCCACCACAGTCGGAAGTTGTGGTTCCTGCGAAGTTGAACGCCATTCCCCAGCAATCAAATGCAATCGGTGTTGTTGCTCCCAGGTCCACCTTGCCTGAAAAGTATTCTGTTTTTGGAGCGTCAGAATTAGTTCGTGTTTCTGAAGATGGCACAATTCCAATTAGAATAATTAATCCTTCTTCTCAGCCAGTTAAGATTTATCGTAGGACTAGATTTGGGGATTTTGAAGAGGTTGATCCCTCCATTGCGACCTTTAAGTTGAATTCACTAGGATGTCCCGATGCGCCTCCCTCCCCAACCGTTGATAGCTCTCATCGCGATTACTCTGATTTACCAGATTTTTCTGATTCTGTCTTGTCTGATGGCGATAAAGTCAAGTTTGAAAATTTGTTTCAGAAATATCGTGATGTGTTTGCTTTCTCTGATGACCAGCTTGGTAGAACCTCGTTAGTACAGCATACCATTGATACCGGTGATGCTATGCCTGTCAAACAGAGACCCTATCGGACAACTCCTGAAAATAAACAAGAAATTGATCGCCAGGTAGATGATATGCTTCAGAAAGGAATAATTCAGGAATCAGTTAGCCCCTGGTCCTCTCCTGTTGTATTGGTGAAAAAGAAAAATGGAGAAATGAGGTTTTGTGTCGATTTCCGAGCTGTTAATAAAGTTACTAAAAAGGATAGTTTTCCAATGCCTTTGGTCGCTGATACGTTAGATGCTCTATCTGGCACACAGTATTTCTCAACCCTTGACCTCAAGTCGGGATATTGGCAAATCGAGCTCCACCCATCTGCTCGTGAAAAAACAGCGTTCATTACGCATAATGGGTTGTATGAATTTTTAGTTATGCCGTTTGGTTTGACAAATTCCGGAGCAAGTTTCCAGCGATTAATGGGCCATATTTTGAGAAGTTTGGAATATCGTTTTGCCTTAATTTATATTGATGATATCATTATCTTTTCTAAGTCAGTAGAAGAGCATTTAGTCCATCTCGAAGAAGTTTTTAGAAGATTGAGGGAAGCTAATGTAAAGCTCAATGCTAAGAAATGTTCCTTTGTGAAGCAGAAAGTCGAGTATCTGGGTCACGTGGTGACGCCTGAAGGTGTTATGCCCAATCCAGAGAAGGTACGCGTTGTACGTGATTTTCCTACTCCCAAAAACATAAAGGAATTAAGAGCTTTTATGGGACTTGCAAACTACTATAGGCGTTTCGTGAAGGGCTTTGCACACATCGCTAGTCCTTTGAACGCCCTCACTAAGAAAGGGGTTAAGTTTGCATGGACAAAAGCTTGTGCAGATGCATTCGACAAGCTGAAACGTGCTTTAGTCTCTGCTCCAATTCTAGCATATCCTGATTTCAAACAGGAATTTTTGTTATTTGTTGATGCAAGCTCAACTGGAATTGGCTTTACCCTTGCTCAAAAGCAGGACGACAAAGAAGTAGTTATTGCATACAATGGTCGTGGCTTAAATCAAGCTGAAAAGAACTACAGTACCACTGAACGTGAAGCTCTAGCTTTAGTGGAAGGAATCAAGAAATTTCAATCTTACTTGTTTGGTCGCAAATTTATAGTTATTACTGATCATAGCTCACTTCGTTGGCTTATGAATGTGAAGGATGCGACACGTCGTTTAGCTAGGTGGTCTCTGTTGCTTCAGCAATATGATTTTGATATTGTTCACCGTCCTGGAAAAGAGCATAGCAATGCCGATAGCTTATCTAGACGTCCATATGAGACAAAACCTGATTTAAGTTCATTTCAGTAAGAAGACCCTCAGTTAGCGAGAACTAGAGAAATGCAAAGACGAGACCCTGAGTTGAGTGAAATCATAGACTTTTTGGAAAACGATACTGTACCACCAAACGACAAATTAGCTCGCAAAATTTTACTCACTAGTGATACCTTTTATATTGGACATGATGGTTTACTCTATCATTTGGATCAAAACCAAAAGCGTAATAACCACGAAGCGTATTCTCAACTTGTTATTCCACATGCTCTTAAATTTGAAATTTTGTCAAACGTTCACGATCATATATCAGGTGCTCACTTCGGTGTACACAAAACCTTTCAGAAGGTTAAGCAAAGGTACTGGTGGAAAGGCATGTTCAAAGATATTGAGCACTGGTGCAAGTCTTGCCAAGATTGCTCAACAAGAAAAACACCTAGGAACTCCAAGAGAGCTCCGTTGCTTCCCATACCTGTTGGAAATGCATTTGATCGAGTAGCTGTCGATGTTTTGGGTCCTTTTCCTCCGTCAAGGAACTCTAATAGGTACATTGTTGTTTTTAGCGATTACCTAACTCGTTGGTGTGAAGCATTTCCAGTTCCTAACGCAGAAGCCTCCGTAATCGCTCGCCTCTTAGTCGATGAGATCATTGCTAGGCATGGTGCTCCGAAGGTTTTACTTTCTGATAGGGGAAAGAACTTTTTGTCTAAACTTATTACCGAAGTGTGTAAAATATTTCAGATTCACAAAGTGAACACTTCTAGCTATCATCCGCAATCTGATGGTCTTGTTGAAAGATTCAATTCTACTCTTTGTCAGTCTCTTTCGATGTATGTTGCCAAGGACCAAAAGGACTGGGACGAGTACATCCCTTTGATTTTGTTCGCTCATCGAACTTCTATATGTGAAGCGATTGGCGACTGTCATGTATTCAGCTTTTATTCGAAAGCACATGGAAAGGAACTGCGCATAAGTGCGCATGCTTACAAACGTCAACCGCTGGCCGGATATACTACAACTCCTCCCCTTTAAGCCAGTCTCTTACCCTAGAGTTTCTGAAAAAAAAAAAAGTCAACACAAACTGTCTTTAAAAGACTAAACCTACAAAAAAAAAAAAAAATTAAATGTTCAAACATCAATGTTCAAAGATCAACGTTCAGTGATCAACGTTCAATGTTCAACAATCAAAAACCCATCCAGCTGGAGGTTTCTGTACTCTGGAATGTTCAATGATCAAATGATCAAACGTTCAATGTTCAAAGGTCCAGCCGAGCTGGGGGCTTCCGCACTCTGGAAGGGTATCGTCTAACAGGAACCTGTTCAATCTGGCTTGGTGGGCTGCGAACAGACGGTTCAGCTACAGAGTTGGGCACATGGCAATCTATCTCCCTCGAGGCAGCTTCTGTCTGCTCAGGCGGTACACCTCCTGGGTCAACAGTTGTCTCGACTATAGGTGGGACAGGCAAAGGGTAGGAAACTGGTGTTTGAGTGTCCGCAACTGGAACATTGGAATCTTTGAGTTGATCTGTGTGTCGACGCCAAACTAAGTTGGGACCAATCTCCACTTCATAGGACAGGGGTCCTAATTTTGCACGAACAATACCGGGTACCCACTTTGACTTTCCATTGTAATTTCGTGCTATCACTCTCTGGCCAATGGAGAAATGCCTTGTCACAGAACCACCTTTGGCAACAGACTGGTCTATCTGACGGTTGTTGATCTGGGTGCTGAGATCTGGTTTTAACAGGTCCAGACGAGTGCGTAGTCTTCTTCCCAAAAACAACTGAGACGGTGGCTCTCCGGTGGTTGAGTGTGGGGTGTTTCTATAAGCGAGCAAAAATCTTGCCAACTTAAGGTTCAGGGGTTTCACTTCAGTTTCACTCTTCATTGCATTCTTGAAACTCTGGACACCGCGTTCTGCTAGGCCATTAGGGGCAGGGTGGTAAGGTGCTGAGGTGATGTGTTTGATGCCGTTTCTTTTAAGGAAGTGCTGAAACTCTTCTGATGTGAACTGTGGCCCATTATCGCTTACTAACTGGGCTGGTACTCCATATCTGGCGAACAACTTCTGAAGGGTTTCAATGGTTTTTGCCGAGGTTGTAGTATTCATTCTCTCTATCTCTAGCCATCGTGAATGTGCATCCACTACGATCAAGAACATGCTGTTAAGGAAGGGGCCTGCGAAATCAATATGGATTCGTTGCCAGGGGGATGAAGGCCATTCCCATGGGTGCACTGGTACTGTACTGGGCTCTTTCTGTGTTAGTTGGCAACCTGAGCAGGACTTCGCGGTCAGTTCGATTTCCTTATCGATTCCAGGCCACCAGATGTAGCTTCGGGCTAGGGCCTTCATTTTCACGACTCCCATATGTCCCTGATGAAGTTCCTCGAGAACTTGAGGGCGCAATTTTGGGGGGACTATGACTCTTATTCCCCACATCAGGCAGCCTGATTGTAATGTGATCTCATCTTTGCGAACAAAGTAAGGGTTGAGTGCAGGATCATGGTTGTGTGGCCATTCCTTTCTGGTCATTTCATGAACTTGGGCCAAGACAGGATCTCTCTGTGTTTCTCGCCTGACGTTATCCACTGTGACTGGTAGTGGATCAAACTGCATCAAATTGAATACGCCCACTGGGTCGACCACTTTTTCCTCTCTGGCTTCCATTACAAGTGGTAGGCGGGAGAGACCATCCGCATTGCTGTGAACCTTAGTGTTCTTGTATTCAATGGAGTACTCGTAGCCCGCCAGGAACAAGGCATAACGTTGAAGGCGAGCTGCAGTGACCACATGGATGCTCTTCCGCGGATGAAAGATTGACGTCAATGGTTGATGATCTGTGTACAGAGTGAAAGGACAGCCAAACAGATACAAGTGAATTTTCTTGACACCCCAGACTATTGACAAAGCTTCTTTGTCAATCTGTGCATACTTTTGCTCAGTTTTTGTTAGTGTCCTTGAAGCAAAGGCTATCGGTCGCTCGGTGCCATCATTCATCACATGAGAGAGCACTACTCCAATGCCTACGGGAGATGCGTCACAAGCCAGCCTAAGTGGAAGGCTGGGATCATAATGTGTTAAGACTTGCTCTGAAGTGATCATTTCTTTCACCTTGAGGAATGCTGTCTCGCATTGTTCTGACCATTTCCACTGATGGTTCTTCTCCAAGAACTGAGTCAGGGGGTGTACTGTTTGATCTCACTTCAGCTACGTTATTTGGTCGGGGTGCTTTCAATACCGCTTCTACTTTTGCTGCTGACTTCTGTAGGCCATCTTTGTCAATGTCATGTCCACAATAAGTTATCTTTCCCTTGAAAAACTCACATTTAGCCTTGTTAGCTCTCAACCCATGAAGCTGTAGCTGCCGCAGGACTTTTTCTAAGTTAGCCAGGTGCTCTTCGTCATTCTTGCCAGTAATAATCATATCATCAAGAATACAGCTTGTGCCAGATGTTCCCTCCAGAACTTGGTCGATGGTGCGCTGCCAGATAGCAGGTGCCGATGTGATACCGAACACTAACCTATTGTACTGGAACAGGCCCATGTGGGTGTTGATGGTGAGGTACTTCTTGGATTCTTCTTCCATCTCCAGTTGGTGGTATGCCTGACGAAGATCTATCTTCGAGAATTTCTGTCCGCCAGCGAGCTTTGCAAAGATATCTTCGATTCGAGGTAAGGGGTATTGGTCAGCTTGCAGTTCTGGGTTCACTGTGCCTTTGTAATCACCACAAATTCTGACAGATCCATCCTTCTTTGGGACGGGTACAATGGGTGTTGCCCACTCGCTCCACTCGACTTTCGTGAGAACCCCTTCATTTTCAAGTCTTCTTAGTTCCTCTTCAACCTTAGGTCTCAGGGCATAAGGCACAGCACGAGCTTTGCAGAAATGGGCCTGGCTGTCTTCTTTTAAGGTTAGCTTTGCTTTAGCTGATTTGAATGTTCCAAGTTTATCTCCAAAAACATCAGAGTATTTGTCTAGCATAGTCTGCAGACGCTTGTTAGCAAATGGTGGAACTTGTGAAGCTTTCAATGATTTGATAGAATACCAATCTAGGCGTACTTTGAAAAGCCAATCCCTTCCCATCAACACAGGGCCCTGGGTCTTAACCACATACAGATCCAACAGCAATGGTTGGTGGTCTTTGTACTCAACATTTGCCTTAAGCACTCCGACTGGAATGATGTCTTCCCCCGTGTAGGTTTTTAGCACTAGTTCAGTTTTTTGCAAGGGCTTGTCGTTAAATTTCTCCATGTACAAATCATGTGGGATAATCGACACAGCTGAACCTGTGTCCAGTTCCATTTTCAGTGGTGTACCCTCTACCTTCAGATCAATCCAGATCACACTACTGCTCGGTTTGCTTACATTGTTTATCTTTATGCTGCCTAACACATCTTCAAATTCATCGCTCTCACTGTACTCAACAGTATGGACTGGAGTGTTTGGCGGTGGGTGCTTTGGCTTACCTTGCTGTTTCGAGCGGCAAACCCTTGAAATATGGCCCTGCTTTCCACAATGATGACATGTCTGGTTCTTGAATCTGCAATTGTGTGCTGCGTGTGAGTCTCCTCCACATCGATAGCAGGCTTTAGGCGTCGGGTTCGGCGGTGGTGGTCGTGGGTTTGGCGGTGGCGGTGGCGGTGGTGGTGGTTTGCTGTTATCTGAGATCTTGTCAACTCGAGGTTCTGATTGAAGCTCACTCTGCAATTCTGAGGCATCACGGATGGCAGTTTCCATTGCTACGGCTATTTCCAAAGCCTTGGAATACTTCAGTTTGGCTTCTGAAAGCAAACGCTTTTGTATCTGCACATTTCTAAGGTCACAAACCAATTTATCTCGTAAAGCTTCGTTTAGGGTGGTGCCAAAGTTGCAGTCGGTCGCTAGTTTCTTCAGGTCAGCTACGTAGGTCAACACAGTTTCTCCTTCACGCTGATTTCGTTTGTAAAAACGAAAACGTTCTGCTATTTCCAGTGGCTTAGGGCTTAAGTGTTGCTGAAGGGTCGTGACGATCTCTTGAAAGCTTTTAGTAGCTGGTTTATCCGGTGTAAGAAGATCTCTCAACAGCGCGTACGTTTTGCCGCCGATCAAGCTCAGCAGCGTTGGCACTTGGTGGTCTTCATCGACGTTGTTTGCTAAGAAAAACTGCTCCACCCGTTCCACATAAGTTTCCCATTTCTCTTGTGTTTCATCAAAACTCTCTATCTTCCCGATAGTGGCCATATTTTCGACGGTTTCTAGTGATATCCCATCCTCGTCGCCATTGTCATGTATTCAGCTTTTATTCGAAAGCACATGGAAAGGAACTGCGCATAAGTGCGCATGCTTACAAACGTCAACCGCTGGCCGGATATACTACAGCGACAGTCCTTTTTACGTTCTATATGGTCGAGAGCCTCGCTTACCAATTGACGTGAAGCTATTGCCTAGTGAATCCGAAAGCCTATCGAGCTCAGTTTTTGAACACCGAAAACGCATAGTAGAAAAAGTAGAATTGGCACAGAACATAGCTAAAGAGAATATTCAGCGCTCTCAGCAGAAAATGAAAGACTATTATGATCAGGAAGCTAAAATGCCAGTTTTTGAAGTTGGTCAACGTGTATGGGTTTATACACCCAAAACTAAAAAAGGTCTTTCAAAGAAATTGTTGCACAACTGGTTTGGTCCTTACAGGATTGTAGAACAATCCTCTCCTGTCCACTTCCGATTGCGCACTGACACTAATAAGAAAGTTACTTTTGCCATTCATGCAAACAGAATGAAATTGTTTACCGATCCAGACTTAAGACCTATCGATCCACCACTATTTGATGTTCCTAGCGAACCATACCTTGACGAAACGGATATTCCAAATGACTCCTTTGAAAAGGAACTTCCGGTACTAAAAGATGATCGGTCATCGTCTTCTGAGCAGGCGATTGCGCAGTCTCAGTCACTTCCCCAACAAGTCACAATCGATAATCAAACAATTTTTCGTGCCGAAAAAATTCTCAAAAGTCGAAAACGAAAGGGAAAGCATCAATATTTAGTCAAATGGTTCGGTTACCCAACCAACCAGTCCACATGGGAACCAGAAGAAAACATTTTGGACAAACGTTTAATCAAACACTTTGAAGAATCTCATTGCTGATTTCTGGTATTTTCGGTAATATGTTTCCTTTTCGTGTCCCTAGGAATTCAAGTTTGTTATCGTTTGGTTGTGCGTGAAGATAGTTCTCAGTGATGGAGCCTAAGGGAAAACACCGACCATGTTCTTGCTTTCATCTACCGGTTATCGTCTTTTCAACGAGTTTAGTGTTTTCACAACAGTTTGATTCTTTCACGGAAAAGGTAACTTTTTATCCTGCTTCGCTCATGGTCAGTCATGGTCCGAAACCACTAAGCTTTTGAATATTCATACAGTCCTAAACTTCATAGATTTCGGAACACATTTTTCCATGTTGAACAATTCTTGTTCCGTTTTGAAGCAAAAGTTTTTCGATGACTTGTTAGAAACAGTGCGTCATTTTCAAAAGGTCGCCCGCAGATTGTTATCTTTACCAGGA
>OZ026602.1:22279264-22285764 GCA_964020085.1 Micromussa lordhowensis | reverse complement strand
TTTTCAACTTTAATTGAGTGTGACACTTATTTGCCTAGATATTTTCAATATTTAGTCGGTCAGGCATCAAGAATGTCCTGCCCAAGAGAATACCGAAATTCAGTTTCAGAGTGTAAGTCCTGGGCGTTGCGTTACTGTCAAAGTTTTTCAGTTGATGAACGACGTTGGTTAAAAACCAAAGATCGTTTACGTCGGTCTAGTTGGATGTGTCACGCAGGTGTTCTTGGCTTGTTTAGGGCAATCTATAGGTCAACAGGTCATAAATGCGAGCCCAATCACGTGTCAAATTTAAAGGAAACTTTGTCACAATTAACCCGCACTATGCATATTTCCCAACATTTAGTTCGAGTTGTTGATGGCAAAGTTGTTTACCTATTTAAAATTGCCGATCAATTTAACAGCAAGTTAAACGTATTGAGCGAGAATTTTAAAAGAATCGACCGCACATTTGTTGAGTGGCAGGGCCAACTCAAAACTTTTTCAAATTCTGTTAGATGTCACGAATCCATGACTATGGACTTCCTTTCCAAATATTCGGCGGAAGTTAATCGAGCATTTGCTGCGTTTCTTAGGTTGTTTGAAATTCAAGACACGCTGAGCCAGATCACACAATTGAATGGAAAAACGCTAGTTGGTTATTCTGACCTTCCCAAATCCATTTCATCACATTTATCAGCCAAATTATTGATTGATCCTTCACTGAAATTAACAATAACAGCATTAGAGGAAGGTTTGTCTGTTCTTGCCAGCCCTATGATTGATGTCGAGCATGATGGTCGTGATTTGAACGTCAATATTTTACTTCTAGTTCCGGAAATTGCTGAAGAAGAAAATTTTTGTGTCATCGAACACTTGACTCCACTTAAGTTTAATTTGTCAGGTAGTTGTTTTTATGGTCCCGTGAGACAGACAAATCTTGCTTTGATCACATGTCCAAATTCCAAGCAGATTGTGTCGCTAAAAGCATTAGATCGATGTTTTAGTAGCGAAGTAGGTTTTCTTTGCCCTACAAATGTATTAAGAACTGTGTCCAGCTTGCAATGGTTGGGTTTTGCCTGGAATCCTGAACTGAAGTTATCATTCCCAAGAAACCATTTGCCAGCGCCCAACTGTGATCACATTCAACCCTTTGTTCATTAAGTATTGTTTCTGTTACCTTTCTATGTTTTGGTATTTTTCATATTGTTTTGATTCGTTTCGTAACATTTTTAATTGTTATTGAGTGCCTGTACAAATTCGTGAGTTTGTTAGCTTTAACTTTCGGTGATCAGTATTATTTTTAGATTATCTTCCTTGTTTTAGCATCGGCGTCGATGCTTAATCTAAGAAGGGGGGCATGTTATGAAGCTCAAAATTCGTATAGAAATGAGTACTTTTGGTACGTGATTAACGATTGTTTATCATTTTGTAATTACCATGTTAGTCTTGAAGTTCTAGGGCCCTACCGCCCTCTCAGAGAGTCTTTTGATTTCAAGTTGTTTATCTTAATTTTTCAAGAGTGCTTGAGCTACAGTTAACACCCAATCGGTAGTCATGTTTGGGTTTGTCTACTGGCGCGTCTTGTTCTGAATCCCCCACAAAGATCCTGTTTGGTTTTTAAGTTCACTAAAGTGTGGCTTTTATTGTTTCAAGGACTTTGTTGTTTCCTTCTGAGAGTCGCATGTACTGAAGTGTTTGGGTTTATATTCTTAAACAGTGATTTATCCTCCAAGGTCAGTTCATTTCGTGTTGCCCACACATGGCTACCGATAGACTATATAAGCGCGTGTGCATTTGCTGCTATTAGAGATTAGAGATTAGAGATTAGAGATAAGAGTTTAGAGATGAAAGATTCGAGAGAGAGAAGATCTTGAGAAGCCTTTTAATAAAACCAGAGTCTTGGTGCCTCTTGCGTGGTTACATCTCAACATTATTTTAAGGCCCTTGTAAAAAGACTAAACACGATAAACAGGACAAAACAACAGAAAACAGTAGTACGTAGCTAGCATTATTTCTTTCTTTCACCATGTAAGTTCGACAGTCTTAACAGCTACGTTTCTTTCTCTCTAGGTCAGAGAACCCAAGAAACTATGATTATTATTATTTTTCAATTATGTCATCAGTACAAACGCAAAAATCATCAAACCTGGATTCGCTTCCTGAACTTTTTTGCTTCTAATGATTTTCGATTAGCTTGTTTGTAACAAGACACGAACAAAGATGTGCCATTTTTTATCCCTGAGGTTAGTGTAAGCATTGATGTAAATTTGTATTTATACTTATACTCAGGTGCTACTAATACCCTAAGGAAAAAAAAGTCTCACATTCTTTGGACGAAGGAAGAGAAAGAAGCAATTTTCAACCACCTTGGAGAGTTCATTAAAAGGAACATTGTGCCAGGAAAACGTGAATGCGAAAGCTGCATAAAACAAAGTGGAGGAGTGCTGGCCAATAGAGAATGGACAGTTGTAAAAGATTGTGCGAGGAATATAATTTCACGTGCAAAAGCATTGCAAGGGAAAAAAGGTAGATAAAATCTAGAGATTGGACAGTTGCAAAAATTTGTGTTAAGACTATCTGTTCCCGAACAAAATCATGGTTTGCCAAGTCTCTATACGTTACATAAGGCCAAGTTGAGCCACTTTTTGGGAAGGAAAAATGTTATTATTGTTATTATTTCTATAATTAAAAATTCTAGTCATCGTCTGTCTTTTCATTGGCTAAAAGCCTACAGCTTTTTCTGGGAAATAGTTCAACCTACAGATCATTCACTAAAAACATCCGGAATAATCAAGTATCGGTAAGTGTTATCGGCCTCACCCTTCTCATTTGCAGTAACTTCAACGGCTTGTGCAAGCATGTTATAGCTTCTTTCAAGAGTACACGAGGCAGATAGCACTCTCAGCGCGACATGGCCATATTCAATGACGTACAGTATTCACAAACTCAGTCACATTTTGGCACAGCTGTCCCGAATGATCAGGGTATGCCCTAGTTTGACTCCAGACGCTTTAGAAAGATCGACAGTAACTACACAAACTCGTTTTTCTGGGTCCAGTCTTGTTCCGTTGAAATAATATATGTCTGGATTTATGAAAACAGTGTTAAAGACTGAATCAAGTCTTTATTTATTTATCTATTTTTTGTCTTTCCTATGGCAGCGGCTTATAAATCTTACCTAGATGGAAATGTAGGGAACTTCTCGCTGCATGTTTCATGTATGGATCTATTTTCATTATCTAATTCATTATCGCCACGCCCCTCTCCTTTTCAATTGGTGCGGGTTTTAGCCCAGCAGTTAGCGCGGTAAATCCGAGGAGGCGCCACAAGATTTGCGTTCTATAACTGCTGTCTAAAGAAGTCTGCTCGAGGACATCATTGTATCCAATAAAGATGCAAGTCTAACGATTTGCTAACAAGCGTCGTCCATTATCGCACATGAAGCGGCCCTGAGATGTATTTAACGGGACGTCATTTAGCGCTGTAATAGTAGGCCGTTTGCACTGTGGCGATAGCGTTGTGCTTGCTTTAGACAGTAAAAGAGCTTTAGCCACAAATTAATTTAATAAGTGGTTGGCATCTTGCGCTTAAATTGACAAATTTCGTTAATTAATCGGTGTTCGTATTTAAAGCAAGATTTAAATAGTAATAAGACAATACTTAGTTGCATGGAGTCATATGCTACTGATCAGTTTTGTTGAAAGTCTGCCCAACAATTCCGCTGAAATATGTGATCTGGAAAGCGAAAAGCACCACTGATGCTTTACCGTTTGATGGAAGAAACCGTTCAGTATCAGGTCTAATCTGGGACCTTTTAAATTTAATTAAAATTAGTTTAATGCATCTTAATTATATGTTGGAATCGAGAAAGCCTATGTACAATGTACATGAGAATTTTATTTTTTTTAAGTTGTGTATCAACTCAAAATTTTTTTATAGATTAATCCAAATTTATATGACAAATTTAAACCAACAATGACAACTCTATATCCTTTAACTAATGATTGCATTTTTTGCTGCCATATATTGTTCTTTTAAATAAAATTAATTTATGATCAAAATTTTGAAATTTATTGGTATTGTTTAATGTCTGATATCAGATTTATGATTAATCTTTTTTAAACAGTTGTCAGGTAGAAACAAAGCAAAAACATTTCATTGAATTATTGTCAGGAGAGGTTATAGGAATTTTTATAATTATACCTCCTCTCTGCTGCTTGCTTTTGGCCCCCCACTAACCTTTAAGGCACCAGCTCCCAAGCTTATCATTAGCGATGAGTTTAACTACCATTATTGCATGTACTCGCAATAACTATGAAGTTTGAATAAAAATTATACAGGAAGAAATAGTGTTGTCTAATGCCATGGAAAGGGTGGAAAGGGTTGAAAGTCAATACATTGCTTGTTGTAGTCCTGTACATGTTTCATGTTCCAACCCATGTGGTAAGTGTTTTCATTATTTATTTTGAATTTGAGCTTGAACAATGTGATTTTGAGGCCAGAGAAGATTTGTCAACAGTCAAATACTTTTAAAGTAGTTTTCATGGCCCATGGTTTCTTTTCTTGTCTACCTCCATGAAAATAGCTGAAGGCCATTAAATTATTAGTTTTCATTGGCCCTCAAAAAGCCATCAAAAGGCCATGAAAATTTTTCATGATCTATTAAGACAAGTTTTTTTTTAACTTCGAGCAATCAAGCGCGCCAGCGGCCAAAATTCCCATAAGAGCTTGCGCGCGCATTTTATTTTCAGATCAGTACGGGAAGACGGGAACAGTCAGCCATATTGTGTCGTGGTGGAGGGGCTCATGAAAGTTTTGTTGAGTGCAAGCGTTAGCCAACCATTTTATACAGGTATTTTAACCACTCACCTCAGAAGAGAGATCTGTAAAGCTTTGAATAACGTTTTAAAGCGGTGAGTTCATTGTATATTTAGTTTAACCTTCATTTAAGGTTATGACCCGTACGCAAATTGTTTGAAAAGATCATCTTGTGTTCCGTAAGATTTCGAGTTATCCGACTCTGCTCAGAGATCCAGTCTAGAATTAGAGTGTCAAGACTTGTTTTTGGATTATTATGTGATTATAAACCTACGATGAGTTTTTTTATGTCTATTAAATAGTGCGAACAGCTTTATTTTGTCATTGCCTTGTTTGTGATTTGATCTGATATTCGAGGCAGTCGAGTTATGTGGAAGGAGCTCCCCTCTTATAAACTGGCGGGAAAACAAGGGCGGCCAGCAATTACTTTCCCGCCATTTCCTGGCCGGCCACCCGATGACAAAATTTTTCCTGTTGTTTTTTTGCAACTTCGTAACAACTGTTGTTGGCACTTTCTGTTACAATCTCTGTTGTTTACATATCGCTCGGCTCTTGCAGAGTTGATTCGAGTACTAAAATACGCCAAAGAAAACTGAGCCAACTTTGTTTTTTTAAAAAAAAAAAAAATTCTCCAAAGTACCTAACCGGTCCAATCTTTTGATATTGTTGCAAATTTACAAGTTAGCCCGTCGTCACTTGCGTTACGGTTCAGTGAGGTTTCCTGTGGAGGCCACTCGAGTGTTTGTTATCGGACTACTGTTGTCGTTACAGCTCGGCGAGCACTATCGCTAGAGCTTGCAAAATGTACTTGTATTTCTTGAAAGGCCGAATATTCGTGGATAAGTTTCGTGTAGGGTTGATTTTTCAGCTTAGCTCCTGCACACTTCTTTGGTAATAAGGTTCGTGAGACCCCCATTGTTTTGGAGTGTGAAGTCTTAGAACTGAACTGTGTAGTTTGAAAAAGTCGTAGCATTTTACCAATTGAGAGTTTATTCCGTTTTACACTCTATACATTTTACTTCTCATTTAAGAGTGTTTCCTTTACAGTTACCCCTTTAAAATTACACACATTAAGAGTGTGTTCAGCTCAGCTTGAATTGTCAAGTTTCAATTTTGATTGTTGAGTTGAAGTTATAAAATTTGCCACAACTGTTTCATTTTCCAGTTCTCTGGAATTAAGTCTAGCTTATATCAAAGTTAAAAAAAAAGTTATTGAGTTTGATCTTTGTACAGAATTGAAAAGAACAGTCCCAACTTAGCTTCAGAGATTGTAAACAATGTCTTCATCAGTATTTAATTGTAGTATATGCAAAATACCTACAAGGAAGGAAGAATCTCGTCCCATAAATGATGTTAAAGGAAAAGTGATGGGACGAACATGCCAATCCTGTAGGAATACCACTATCCGCCTTCGTTGTTCAGCGTCTAAATGTACAACTCCCCAGTACAAGCTAAAACATTTAAAATCACTACCAAAGTCAGTAGATGGTTTGCCCCCTGAAGCTAAGAAAACCTTCCTTGAAAATGAGTTTGGCAGTGTGGTCCTCATAAGCAGTCTGAGGTGCTGTGGTGCATGCTATGTAAGGTTGCACAGGCTGTCATCCAGCGTAGACAAAAGTGTTCCACAGCCCATGTCTGCAAACAATTCAGTTCAAAATCAAGTTGGTCGTCCCTCCGTATCATATGAACAGGCATCAAAGCGA
>OZ026602.1:22211764-22271764 GCA_964020085.1 Micromussa lordhowensis | reverse complement strand
AAAATACTGTGAATTTACCATGAATTAAATCACAGGATTTTCATGGTTTTTCAGTTCATAGTGAATGTACTTTTCACCTTGAATTTTGATTTTCAAATTCAAGGACTTTCAAGGATTTTCAAGGTGCGTGCGAACCCTGGATACAGAAAAGGAGGGGGATAGTTTCTCTTGGCGTTAGTCGAGATAATGAAATAATCCGATGTCTAGTTTTCGGAGGCGCTCTTCCTGGAAATAACTATTTCGTATTCTGTAACTTTTGAAGTTTTTGTTGTGTGATTTTTAAGCCAAACTTTATTCGTTAAGTGGTTCTTTTTGGACATTGAAATATGGTTGTCTAATTAAAATTCGTTCTCATTAATACCTCACACAAAGGCCAGGAAAAGAGTATTTACTTTAATCAGTACTAAGGTGTTTGTTTGCATATGTTTAAACTCAAGAGCACGTACCAAGATAATGATATGGAATAGGCGGGCTTAAATTTCAGGGGCTGGACATAATTTTGAATTGCTCTGTCAACATCTGCATTCCTCTGCAATAAGAGCAAATGAAATAATTTTAGAAATGATAATAACAATAATAACAACATGGCAAAATGTGCATAACCACACAATAGAACATCTCTATGGTCATCGTTACACCCGCAAAATAATACATAGTACTGTACTATTTACAAGTATGATTATCTCAATCGTGAATTCGGCAAAAAAACAAAAAACGGTTTGTTGGTTTTTCCTCCGCAACTACGTGTGATATATTGTATACTGTTTGCTGTAGGGCAAATGATTTTATGTGTAACACATTCATAATTGAAGTAAAACGTTCATGTCCAGATACAGGAGAGGGGTGCTCCTTTCTGCCCGACAAGTAACTAATTAATTATTTTTGCCAGATGTGAACAGAGACTTCATATCGGTCTACAATGCACATGCATCCTTTGGCGGACACCTACTGTATATCCTACATCATGGCTGTCCAATGGACAACTTCTTAAAAAAGCTAGTTGTGGACTCTGTTAATCTGACTTCAACTTGTATCTGGACCTCACAAGTAACTAGAGGTCAATGTAATATTATTTTGTAGCTGTCCTGTAGTATTTCTGTACCATATTGCCTGGGAAAATATTGATTTCCAAGACTCCTACCTCTAAAATGGTAAAACCTTCTTCCTGGAGTCCCCTCTTTTGCCATTCCACTGCTGCAGGGCTTTGTTTATCACCAAGAGGGATGCCCTTTTCTTTACTTCTGCAAATTAAATAAAGGAGTAACGTTTTAAAGAGTGCTTTCCTTCTTGGTACAGTGGGACCCTGCATTGCAGACACCCCATTCAGGCATTGTTACAGACAGCTCTCCAGGTCCTGGCAGAAAGCTATCCATTTTCTGTAGAAAATACAGTACCCTGTTATTACTATGTTATTATTATGTTGGTTGCCAATGTGATATGCTTGGAAGTATACCTGTTTCTGTTTCTTTTGACCAATGAATAATAAGGAAATTTAAAAAAGGTAAATAATGGAAACACAATGGTTGCACATGCATGTACAAACAAACTGTACTGCAAGGAAAACATACAGCTAAATAATGGTATACTTCTAGCATTGCATGTTAGTTATTTGGGAAAAATCATACCTCTCTTTATCTCAGTTGTATTCCATGCATTATTACTGGACTAAAAAGAAACACTTCAAGACTCATTAAAAAATATGTACTTACCTGTGATGGTAGTTGGAATCTGGACAGCCATCCAGGACAAACCTATATGTAAAGATTTGATTTGAAAAATAAGTTCTATACAAACCGTGTTATTCCCCTAATTTTTACTGGTAGTGTACAGTATCATTTGTTGCCCCAACGATCAGGACGTTGGGCTTTACTTTGACTGTTACATAATAAATATGTATACTGATAAGAGGCTTCCTACTGGTGCAAATCTCGCCTTCCTTTCAGAATTTTTAACCCTGCCTTTCTCATCATGCAAGGTACCTCCCTTTTTTTCCTGTAAAGATTATCTTTGAAAAAATTCTTAACTTCTGGTTACTTTAGCACAGTGAATCTAGTCGTGTTGCTAAAATAGCCACTGCCCACCCCGGCTAGCTTTTGCTATTTATGGTTAGTGACATAATTAAAAATGCAAATGTGAAAAAGAGTAATAGAGTGAAAGTGAAGTGAAAGTGCGATATACAGTAGCTGTTTTTTATTTGTTAAAGTGCCTATGAAGTAAAAAAAAAATTCCCTTTGTGCTTGCTTCTGTCTTGTTGAACACAGCTAAACGGTTTTAACCGATCAAAAGCACTTTCTTGTCGTATTTTTTGAACCTCAAAGTTTGGATTTCGCATTGTGAAACGAAGAGTGACAGTCTTTAGTTTAATGCTAAAATAGATTATCAATTTTCGTTATGATCTCAAACACTCAATACTTCACTGTGATGACCGACGGTTATGTAAAATCTGGGTAGGAACAACATCATTTTTCACTTTGCCTTTTTTTCTCAATTCTCTGACTGAGATACGCTGGCATCGAATTGACGTTGCTTCCTTCGCTGCAGCGGAAAAACATAATATTCTACAATCCGCGAAAGAAAAAGCTAACGCTAAAAAGTTGAGCCCAAACAGTAATTAGTTTTAAAAAGGCAAAATAGCGAAAGTAACGAGACCTCGGTTTGATATCAACTGAAGCCGAACAGTCGGTGTGGCCGTGATAATTTTCACTGACAATTAATCGTCCAGATAATTCGGCATTAACGACAACAGCAAGGGTTGTGAAAGCCAAGCACGATCTCGCTCACATCGCTTTACAGTCTTTACAGGTAAATTAAAGCAAACCATAACCAATAACCTTTCTCAACTGCAATCCACGCGAAAAAGGACGCCAACACAACGGTGTCACAACCTCGTGTTATTCGTGGTCAGGAGCAGTCGTGGCGCAATGCATTCTGGTAGAAGGCGCAATGCATTCTGGTAAAAAGCCGCAATGCATTCTGGTAAAAAGTGATGAATACTCCCTTTTAAGGTATCAGTGTACCCCAAATTTGATCATTTATTTTTTCCAAAAAATTTTTTTTCGCTTTTTCAGATAGATCGTATCGCAATCTTTCATTAAAAAAAAATTATATGAAAAAAGATTGATCCTAAGCAAAGTTATTAACAGAAAACGTTTCTTCCCATTAATTACCTCTAATTGATAGCTGTCAACACGTTGTCACGAGAAGTAAACTTGCATCACGTGACAGACACTATGTTCGCGAGTTTCACGTGTTTGTATTTCTAAAATTGGTCGTCGACGTGCTGCTTCGAAAAGAAGAAAAAACGAAGTCCGTGTCCTTTTGCAAGCGCGAAGAGGAATCATTCGATAAGGATTTCTCTAATCATGAGTTGTTTGGCGCTTTTCGCCGTTCGAAGTCGTAACTTCTTGATCTGCACGCGTACGTGCCCGTTCGTTTCCTGTCCCTTGTTTATGAGAACGCTTTTTACTTGTCTTCGGCATCATTCAACCTGTTTCGTTAGATGGATGGTGAATCTGCATTAGCAAAGACATTTAAAACATGGAAAATGAAAAATTAACCGAAAATTATTTCCTTACTAACCTTATACGCGAGCGGCGGAATCCAGATCTTCGAAACGATATTTTCCGCCAGGAGCAACATTTGAGCTCGCTTTGTTATTGATATGAGCTCTATTGTTAAAGTAAACTGAGTGTTTACTTGGTCTATCAACGGGTAATTAACTTTCACACGTTTTGTGTAATTATCTCATTACACCGGAAGAACGCCCAAAAGTATATTTTTCTTCGTATCTCGAAACGAAAATTTCAGCAAGTGAGGCGCACATTTTGAGTTCGTTTCTGGCGAGTTTTCAACGTTTTTCGCTGAAATTTGGAGAGAACGTTGCCCGATAATCAGGCAAAAAAACAGTGTCGGGGAATTTTCATTTTTGGCTTTTTTCAAAAGTTATGATCTTTTTAGTGAAGAGAATGCATGTTTTATCAATTCTCAAAGTTTAACTGCGTGTCAGAAAAAAAACAGACAAGTAATCAAAATTTCCCGACACCGTTTTTTAGAGAAAGGTGTCAAGAAGACATAGCGATGTTGATCGTGTTCTCCCGATCAAATCTGACCGGAAACGAACTTGATTAGTGAACCTCTGTACTTTGGGAAATAGCGCGCTACATTCGGAAAACCGTACATTTTTTTATGTCGATGAATATACCTCCGTAATCTACAATTATTAAGCTCTCAGAAAATATATACTTTATTGGGGTTTGCGTCAAACGTCCGACTTTACAGCGGGGCCAAAGAATGATGGTCATTTGGGGTACACTGATACCTTAAATCCTGTTTATGTTGCTGCTCGCTCGCTACGCTCGCTCCGCAGCAATAATTCATATATTTGATCTTCACTTTCATTATGATCCTCTAGGCGGTATTACTTTCTTACATAGTACCGATTAGAGCGACAAGACAACAGAAGAGAAAAAGTAATCATCTTTCTTGTGTTGCTCTAAGCTAGTGGAAACGTAAACAGCAAAGCCTGAAAACATATAACAAAGATCTAGATGTGAATTAAATGGAGGCTAGATGTTCATACATTCATTATGACCCTCTAGGCGGTATTACTTTCTTACATAGTACCGATTAGAGGGACAAGACAGGATCAAAAGCTCAGCGTGCAAGCTTGGGTTAAGTGTCTAGGATTTTACGGATCTTTCTCCAGGTACCGGAGCACAGATTACGTAAGCTTACGTAAAACAAAAGAAATAAAAGACAGGAAACAAAACAACTCCAAATAAAGACTAATCCCAAGTGACCCAAAATACAAAGCATTCCGGTACCTGCAGATGTATCCGATTTTACAGCAATATCACCATCACAGCATTCGGTCTTTATAAAAAAAGGTTTCTACTTCAACTGTTTGGAAATTACTTTATAAATTCTATTAATTCGTGTACGATATCAACTTCACATAAATTAAAGGGAAGGTTATACTATGCATGGACCCCGGGTGTTACAAGAAGTTTTGTTGACAAATTGAGGTCTAGTAAACCCGCGAGTCTTGGTTTGCCATAATGACGAGGTTACCAAGCCCATTTCAACGGCCGTTGTGTCGAGTTTCAATTGTGAGCGGATGCGTTTTATCGTTTCACTGGAGACACGAAGAGCCGCCTGGCGTCGATCTCAGGGCTGCGATTGAGTGGCTAGGGAAAAGAAATGAAAGATCAACCTTTGCCCTTCAATTCTGCGGTGGATTTGTGGCCGTGGGTACATTTAAGCGGGGGATTTTTGACTTCGTTCGGCAGGCTGTCCGGACAGGAGTGTTTCGCCTTGTCTCCTCTTTATGGAGACTGAAACCAGGATTCAAAAAAATCGCTTAAATCAAGTTAAATCGGTAAAATAACGACACCAGGAGCAAACAACACACGCATAGAAGAAGGTAAGCCATTTTTATTGAATATTTTCACTTTTAACTACCTTCGTGGATATCTTGTAGAAAATCCCATACAAACCCTTATAATTCGACGCCATATTGTGTACCTTGTGTGGTTCATAAAGAGAGCTTGGGCTGCCTGTGCTTAGATTGCACAGTAATATGTACAAGGGAGTTTTAGCAAATCACGACGGCGACGGCAACGAGAACGTCAACAAACAAAAGGTTTAATGAGCAAAACTATGGCTGTGCACGTGCGTTTTGATTCTTGGTACATTTCTTTGCCGTCCTCTGCAAAACAACAACGTGAAATGACCAAGTTCTACGTATTTTGGAGTGCGAGGACCGCAATGGCTAATTTTTCGTGTCTTCCTTTGAAATTGAACGCGGTCATTGCATGTTTAGTCTAAGCAGGATTTGAGACCGATAGGCGAACTGAACAGATCTACGCAGTGGCGATATTCGAGGGTAAAATATAAAAACTTTTTTCACAAGGGTAGGCGTCGTTCTCGGCGTCGCCGTCGTCAATGCTAAAACTCCCTAGTAGTGTCTAGATACCCCGGCAGCCGGAAAGTGTTTTCAAAATACTCCATACCCGGCAGTCTGAAATTATTCCAGAATTTCACCAAGAGAATTCGTCGGCAACAAAAGAGGAACATTAGTTAGAATCGCTTCGCATTTGTCAACAAATATCGAATACTCTCACAGGGTTCACACTTAAATTTCTGTAGAAATTACAGTAAACACCCCCGTATAAGAACCTGGGTTTCAAGAACCTGTTAGGCTAAACTTTTAAATTTAAGCCCCCTCCACATAAGAACCTATTTAGCTAAAACTTTAAGTTAGGTTCTTATCAGTAGAATTGTCATAAAAATGTATAGGTAAGAACTGCTGAATAAAGATCATCATCTGATCCTATTAAGAAGTTACTTGAAATGTCATGTCATAGAACTGACTATGAATTTATCAGAGAATATGTTTTGTTAAGTACATACAGGCATTGTACTGCCTTTAGGTTTATCATGCATAAATGATTTTGAGATGATAGTTACATTCTATTTAAGGGCCTGTTTACATGGAGGTGGGGGACCCCAGGTAGGTGAGGTAACCCGCCTAGGTGGGGTAACCCGCCTCTCCATATAATCTCTCATTTTTATTTGATCATGTTTACATGATAGGTGGGGTAACCCACCTAAGCGGGTTGCCCGGTCTGCCAGGTAGGGTAACCCGCCTAGCCGGGGTCGCATTTTGCCATGTAAACGACTCAAGGTGGGGTAACCCGCCTAGCCGGGGTCGAGTTCATGTTACATTTGCAAGCGCGCCAAAGCGCGTAAAAATTTGAACCAGAACAATATGGCCGTTAACTGCCTCTGGCGGAGGCTTTGTATCATCAAAAGTGACAGTAAAACGCCACAGCATTGAAATGCTGCACCGAGAGCAGAAAATAAAGGTAAAATAACACTGACCGCCATTTTCAATGTTTACATGCCTAGCGACCACGCAACAACGTCAAGTAAAGTCACCCCGGGACCCCGGGGTTGTAAGTTTGCATGTAAACGCTGGCCAGTTTTCGACCACGGCTAGGCGGGTTAACTCACCTACCTGGGGTCCCCCACCTCCATGTAAACAAGCCCTAAATTAAATATAAATATTCTGGCATATAAATGCTTTTGAGATGATAGTTATAAATTATTGTACAAAATTAATGCAATTTATATAATTAAAAACATAAGAACCTATTTTAAGAACCTAGTTAGCCTAAATTTGCTTTAAGTACCATTTATATAAGAACCTGTTTAGGCTAACTGAAAAAATCCAGGTTCTTATACGCGGGTTTTTACTGTATTCTCTGAGAGTTCCGGTTAGCCTACAAAACACTCCGGTTAGCCTAAATTGCACTCCGTTTAGCCTTTTAGGTCTCCTGTTTGCCTGTTTACGGTTAGCTTTCTATAATACTAAGGGCAACACTACATTTACCTAAAAACTTCCAAAAATTGCTGGCCAGTTACGGTGGCACAGTGGTCATGAATATCGCTTGCCATGCGGGCAACCTGGGTACCTAGACACTAGCTTGATTGTAAGTGCAGCTTTCGCTTGCAGAAAATCGAGAACCAGTTAAGTTGGAATATCGTCAAGGAAATTATTCGCAGTATATTCCTAATGTTTAAAAAATATTATCAATCAATATTTCTTCTGATTCAACAGAGAGGGTGGTGACAGTTTTTGGAAACTGGTCATGACGCTCCCAAGACATAACGCCCCCAGTCCCAACTACAATACATAGCGACGCTGATATAAACAATAGCCTCCATTTGGCGCAAAATATGCTAGGATATTTGTCCGCGGACATTATCTGTTCCGAGAAGCGAACAGTTTTCAGAGAGCGTAGCTTGAGGAAAACTGTGAGCTTCGAGGCAGGGGTCAACACTAACACTTACCCATTCACCAAAGAGAGTAAAATAGGTTCGGTGGAAAGTGAAAAATGTCAATTGACGAAAAATACTTGCCCGATCAGGAAAGTTATTTTCTACAGTCTGGAAAGTACATGTAGCTCTTGGTGTTCAAAGAGGCTGGTAGAAAATTAATGCATGTAGAAATACGTAAATAATACAGAAGGTTGTTATCAAAAGAAGAACTCCTTTTCGGAACGCCAAGAATGTATCCACAAAATCCGTATCTGTCGTGTCTGGCGTAGGAAGACTGGGGACAAAAAGATGCTGCAACAGGGGAGTTGGGCAGTACTGAGAATGGAAATTATACGTTCGTTTGCGTTTATTGCCGAGTGATCCTTCGATTGCCTTCGATCAACAACATGAGCTTTTTCCATTTTAGTTTTTTGACACACCAGCGATGAAGTTATGTCACGGAGTCAAGAAGAAACAGACCAAGAACAGCCAATGTTAACCAATGCGCCCAATTCATGACAAATTAGAACAAACTTATATCTGTGTTAATATGTGTGGAAGGCGTTTGTCACCACCTTTGATTACATTATCTTTCCAATAGTGCTAGTCCCTTTCTGAATTACTATAACTCGTTCCAGTTGTCTTCAACAACGTCATAAGAAAAATATGGATGACTGGACGTGGATTTCAAAGAGAGTGGCTCTCAGAGTTTGTTAGTGATTATGGCAAGTAAAAAATATGCTTCCTTCAATCTTGGAAAGGAAATTTTTTGCTGTGGAAAGTAAATTGTTACGCATACTTTCCATAGTGGCAAGTTATGTCAAAAGTAAGTGTCGGGCCCTGGTCGAGGAACAGATAATGTCCAAGGACAAATATCCCAGCATATTTTCGCCCCAAATGGAGGCTATTGTGTTTATTATCCTTCAAATCTTTTTGGAACACACAAAGTTGTGAAAATTGGGGAATATTCAGTCATGTGACGTGTTTAGACCAATCACGTTCGAGTGAAAATATTTGATGGATTAAAAATTTTGATATTATCATGACATTTGAGATTTAGAATAAAGACCATGATCATCTTTTTCCCATTGATTTTATAAAAGAACGAAGCTTCTCAATCTAGTACACAGACAACGTTTTCAAGGTCTGTGTTTTCGAGGTCTGCGTCAGGCAAAACTCGCTTTATTCCTCGGAAGGGCGCCAACATGGCGTCTCCGTACAAAGCTCTATAAATTTAGGTTGTCCTTGTTCTTATTTAATACCTGTTCGCTTGACAAAAATATATTGATAATGTGAGGAGACAATGCTTGTTGGTCACACATGGGTAGTAGAAGAACAAAACAAGCGAACTCGTATCCTTGTAAGCCTTTTTGTATTGAACATTATTTTGTCATTAGGCAAGGAAAAAATTTACAGGTATGTGAGAGGTTAGAAATGACTGATTCATGGTCTAGCAAGGTCTTAAATTATCTTCCTAGTTTTCATTTGATGTCATTTCAATAGTTACAATGGAACTATCACTACAGCTCCATCCTCCATGATCCAGGGATGATTAGTCAGTGTGCGAAGAAAAAAAATGGTGCCTCAAAAAGCTGCATAAAAGTTTATAAGGCTCGATCGTGCACATATCTTTTCAATGTCTCCTTGCACCATGATTAACTGATCATGTCTGTAAGGCTCCTACAGCCCAGTCATACATGTACGAGATTAAATACTTTCCTCTTCATCTTCTGAATCCATAAACTACTGTAAGTGCACTAAGTTTCTTCTTGAACACAATGAACAGCGTTTTCATGTAATTTTGGAAAACAAACTTACTAGAGTGGTGATGCCTTTTTCAGTACTGGACTCGTAAAAGAAATATCAATGTCTTGACATGATTTGGTGTGGTTGTGAACAAATTTCAAAGAAAATATGAATGAGTGAATGAGATTGCCAAAATTTTGAGGAATTGGAAACAGGATGAGAATTCTAGGGAATTAATAGTAATTATTATTTTCTCCACTTCTATATACACAATATTTAAGTTCAACAGGGTAGAATGTTTATTGTTTGTATTCGATCTATTTAATGGACCAGTTGACTCATGGCACAAGTGTGCAATCTTGACATGGTAATGTTGGCAGTTGTCTGAGTTTAAGGCCTCTTTTATCAGGTCTGGTCTATATACCTTGTTACAAGTGGACCATGAAGTCCTAAACTTGCACTCAAAGAAAACAGCCTTTGGATAAAATTCAAACCTCAAGATTTCGTCAGTCAGGTGTCAAATAAACATGCTTTTAAAATCTGAGGGAAAAAAGGAAGTGTTTTTTTTTGTTTTGTTTTTTTTTTATCATAGTAGCACTTAAACTGACTCTTACTAGAACAGACCTTAAAGCCAAGTCTTGGAACAAGTCATCTAGAGATTTTGGTGTACTCACATGGAAGATATAATCAAGCTTATATGTAATTATTATTTTTGTTGTTTGTTCTTTCTTTAGTGTTATGTTTATGTTTATGTTTATGTTGTGCTTTATTCCTTTGTTTAATTGTAGGATGAAACACCTCTACTTTTACGAGACCTGAGTCCACCTTTTCTTAAGTGTGTAGAGACTGTTCTCGAAGGTGGTGAACCGGAAGCCAAAGGTGCACTAAGTGCAGCTGTAGACAATTTAAAGAGTGGTTTGAATCACCTTGTAAATCCTGAGGGACAATTTGGACTAAGTGATCATTCTCTGAGGGCCCTTGACAGTGCTTCCAAAATGCTGGAAACTGATGCTAATGTAAAGATTGTGGCTGAATTACTGCTGCCTCTAATGAAAGGCTATTGTGTTTTTAATATGCATCACCGTAAAGCACTGAATGCATATGCCGTTAAGACTGGAATGTTTCTTCCTCCTTCACTTCGCTGGAATGGTCTTGCCATAGGTAAATGGTGGTTTTCACAAACTTAGAGTTTTGAATCATGTACATATATGTTGTATATTCAATACAGTGATACCATGTTAATGTAGTTGGTTACTTTATGGGGTATACAAACTGTGAACCCATATTAAGTGGGTTTATATCTATGATATTATTTAAGTCATCATTGCTTTCTTATGGAAATGTTCATGACCTAATCACATCTAACCCCACTAAAACTAATCTCCGTAAGCTATGATTAGACAAACATTTGTACACTTCAGCTCAGAGATAATGGGGTTGATAACATTTTTTCCTGTATCTGTTTGAAAAGCTAGCAGCAAAACAATGGTTTGATGACTTCATTGCTCGGCAAAACAAAATTTCTCAAACTTGACAAAAGATCTCCAAAAGATGTGCTAGGAGAACAAATTTTTTTGTGAGCGATTCAACTAAGAAACTTTCACAGCAATGTTTCTCAAGTAAAAAGAAGCTATTTCTGAGCACAGTTTCAAAAATGGCCAAAAAATCTGGGGACACACTTGCCTGCAGCCTTTCAATTTTTTTCCTAGAATATACAACTTGCATTTTCTGAACATCAGAGATGTTCACCAGTGTCACACATGTTTAAAAATGAATCAGAAAGTGTTCATTCCTTGACCAAGAACAAATTACTGTATGGCAAATTTAGAGCTAGGTTTACACCTGCTGATCTTTGGAATTTTTAAAATACCTCTGCATGTCAAAAATTCTACATCTCTTCCGAGGTTTAGACCTTAAAGACAGGCCTTCTGGTATTACGCGATGGTTTGATTTCGCATAATTGACCGCAATGAAAAATCACATAATTCACAAAAAACACACAATTTTAACAACATAAGCCATTATTTAATGCTTTATCTAGAACAATTCTGTATCCAGAGGTCATTTCAAGATGATTTGCCTTTGAAAAAGCCTTGAAAACCTTCGACAACCTTCTATTTTGTAAATGATCGAGGTTCAAGGCGTTTCTTGGACATCCAGAAACTGGCACTAGTTTTCAATTTCAAAGACTTACCTGTTGGTGTTACGCAAGCAATCCCTTTCTTTGCTTGGACCAATCAGAATTGCTGGTATATATTGACAACATTTTGTCCAAGCGATGTTTATTGCGACACAGAATGTAGCTTCTTTCGTAGAAATCCAAATAAACACTGTCATAGATAAGTTTGGAGTGAAAACACCTGCTGTTTTTTCGAATGAAAAGACTAAATCACACCTTGTGCAAATTTAACTAGGAAAGACAGAGCAAGAAAAAATCCCTTCCACATGGATGATAGGGTGAAGATGCAATGATTGATCATCGTTGGAAGTCCGTGGTGGACAAGCACATCAAACTTGTCTCTTTTCATGACAATTTATGTATAGATGTTTTAATTTTTGTTCCTTTATGTTCAATTTGTCTTTGGGGCAGCCCAAAAGTGGTTTTCTTGTTGTGAAACCTAGTAAAATATGCTTAAATAGCTCAGGAAAAAAATCGTACAATGTGCAAAATTTATCGCATAATAGCCCATTCTTATCGCATAATCTGCTCCGAAAATTTTGCATAATTTAGATTTTTTATCGCACCCTATCAGAAGGCCTGTAAAGATGGATCTGCTTGTATCTGATGCCTGCGAGTGACTTCCTACTAAGCTATAGTTATATGTATTTACATTCGGCGGAGCTGAACTGTAAGTGACAGTGACAAAGAATGTAAATATTTTCCTGTTGGTATGAAATGCACGTCTGCCGCTATGGCTGCATTAATTTAGTCTATTGTTGTAAGCATATATAAGGTTTGACAGCATGTAATGTATTCATCTCAGCTCTCGAACTTTCAAATTTTATTTCAGATTGTTTCATTTTGTATGTCTGTAAATCTTATATCACCTCTAGCCCCCAGAGGTTAGTGCGCCTGCATTTGGTTGGGGAATACGTTCCCATTTTTTTTCCCAATGGGTTTTATAGGGTTTTCGTATCAGGCGGTCGCAGATGTATTATAGCCTGAGTGATATTTTATCTTCCTATATTTCTTGTAACTACTTCTTATTTGAACTTTGTATCAATACTTGGACGGCATCAAAACACTCAGGCTCACAGTTCGAGCTGCACACCCATTCCTGTGTATGAGTCATGAATATAGATAGGAAGTGACTTTTTTCCCTCTTTTTCATTTTATATATTTCTACCTGGAGTTTTGAAAACCGGGTTTCCTAAAGTCTTAAGTTGAGTCCATCCCATGGCAGGCAATCTTTCAGGGCATAATTTGCTTAAAGCCGTGACACTTTTCGGGTAAAAATAAAAATCCCCCTCCTCAGGACTAACCAGCCTCAGCTCTTAACCATGCACTCCAAATAACTTCCTGGAATTGGCAGAAATCACTGGAAATTCCAGAAAAGCATGGCTGAGGGGGGTAACAAACCGGCCCGTAGGGCCGGTCTGTTGCCCCCGTTAAGCCGGCGAAGATTTTTTGAGGGGGGCTTCCGTCTAGCTAAGTGCCATGTTGTTGCAAAGACACAAGGCTATCAGCTGGTGTTCATTTGGGGAAGCCAGATTAAATTCCAGGGGGGGTGGACTGGATTAAAAGGCCCGGCTTGGTGCTACACTGGATTTGAAGAATTTTTGTACCAGCTACTTGTCCCTGTCAAACAAGGCTTAGTGTCTCGCTCAAATGGAGGGGGGGTTGTGTCTAGCTTGATGCCAGGTTGTTGTACAGACACATGGCTATCATGTGGTCTTCATTTGGGGTAGCTAAATTACATTTCAGGGGAGGGGTGGGCTGGATTAAAGTGTCATGCTTAATAGCCAGCATAATTTTTAGCACTGGCACTTAAAACCCTGTCATTTAAAGGTTAGCGTGGCTCCCTCAAATGGAGGGGGGGTTGTGTCTAGCTTGATGCCAGGTTGTTGTACAGACACATGGCTATCATGTGGTCTTCATTTGGGGTAGCTAAATTACATTTCAGGGGAGGGGTGGGCTGGATTAAAATGTCATGCTTAATAGCAAGCATAATTTTTAGCACTGGGACTTAAAACCCTGTCATTTAAAGGTTAGCGTCAGGCTCCCTCAAATGGAGGGGGGGTTGTGTCTAGCTTGATGCCAGGTTGTTGTAGAGACACATGGCTTTCATGTGGTCTTCATTTGGGGTAGCTAAAATAGGAAAATGGCTTTTCAATCGGTGACGCTAACACTAAAATTGTCCCTTAAAATGCCTTATTTTTTAGACTAACAAGGAAGGCTTTACCTTTGTTGCCTTCAAGACAGACGCTTCCATCAAATGGAAGCTCGTGTATTCAAGAATTTGTTTTTGAGGTGAGTTTTAACGTTTTCAGTAAGAGGGGGCATTAAATTACCAAGCAGTGTAAATGTCAGACATGTATTGCTAGCCCGGTTTTCAAAAAACCAGGTATATATCTCCAGGGATTCACCAGCTAAATGCCTGTTTTGCTGTTAAAGAGGAAAATTGTCCTAGCAATCGAGAGTTAAGATGCACAAAGGTCGATTATTGGAGATAATATTATCTCCAGGGATTCACCAGCTAAATGCCTGTTTTGCTGTTAAAGAGGAAAATTGTCCTAGCAATCGAGAGTTAAGATGCACAAAGGTCGATTATTGGAGATATCTACCTGGAGTTTTAAAAACCGGGTTTCCTAAAGTCTTAAGTTGAGTCCATCCCATGGCAGGCAATCTTTCAGGGCATAATTTGCTTAAAGCCGTGACACTTTTCGGGTAAAAATAAAAATCCCCCTCCTCAGGACTAACCAGCCTCAGCTCTTAACCATGCACTCCAAATAACTTCCTGGAATTGGCAGAAATCACTGGAAATTCCAGAAAAGCATGGCTGAGGGGGGTAACAAACCGGCCCGTAGGGCCGGTCTGTTGCCCCCGTTAAGCCGGCGAAGATTTTTTGAGGGGGGCTTCCGTCTAGCTAAGTGCCATGTTGTTGCAAAGACACAAGGCTATCAGCTGGTGTTCATTTGGGGAAGCCAGATTAAATTCCAGGGGGGGTGGACTGGATTAAAAGGCCCGGCTTGGTGCTACACTGGATTTGAAGAATTTTTGTACCAGCTACTTGTCCCTGTCAAACAAGGCTTAGTGTCTCGCTCAAATGGAGGGGGGGGTTGTGTCTAGCTTGATGCCAGGTTGTTGTACAGACACATGGCTATCATGTGGTCTTCATTTGGGGTAGCTAAATTACATTTCAGGGGAGGGGTGGGCTGGATTAAAGTGTCATGCTTAATAGCCAGCATAATTTTTAGCACTGGCACTTAAAACCCTGTCATTTAAAGGTTAGCGTGGCTCCCTCAAATGGAGGGGGGGTTGTGTCTAGCTTGATGCCAGGTTGTTGTACAGACACATGGCTATCATGTGGTCTTCATTTGGGGTAGCTAAATTACATTTCAGGGGAGGGGTGGGCTGGATTAAAATGTCATGCTTAATAGCAAGCATAATTTTTAGCACTGGGACTTAAAACCCTGTCATTTAAAGGTTAGCGTCAGGCTCCCTCAAATGGAGGGGGGGTTGTGTCTAGCTTGATGCCAGGTTGTTGTAGAGACACATGGCTTTCATGTGGTCTTCATTTGGGGTAGCTAAAATAGGAAAATGGCTTTTCAATCGGTGACGCTAACACTAAAATTGTCCCTTAAAATGCCTTATTTTTTAGACTAACAAGGAAGGCTTTACCTTTGTTGCCTTCAAGACAGACGCTTCCATCAAATGGAAGCTCGTGTATTCAAGAATTTGTTTTTGAGGTGAGTTTTAACGTTTTCAGTAAGAGGGGGCATTAAATTACCAAGCAGTGTAAATGTCAGACATGTATTGCTAGCCCGGTTTTCAAAAAACCAGGTATATATCTCCAGGGATTCACCAGCTAAATGCCTGTTTTGCTGTTAAAGAGGAAAATTGTCCTAGCAATCGAGAGTTAAGATGCACAAAGGTCGATTATTGGAGATAATATTATCTCCAGGGATTCACCAGCTAAATGCCTGTTTTGCTGTTAAAGAGGAAAATTGTCCTAGCAATCGAGAGTTAAGATGCACAAAGGTCGATTATTGGAGATATCTACCTGGAGTTTTGAAAACCGGGTTTCCTAAAGTCTTAAGTTGAGTCCATCCCATGGCAGGCAATCTTTCAGGGCATAATTTGCTTAAAGCCGTGACACTTTTCGGGTAAAAATAAAAATCCCCCTCCTCAGGACTAACCAGCCTCAGCTCTTAACCATGCACTCCAAATAACTTCCTGGAATTGGCAGAAATCACTGGAAATTCCAGAAAAGCATGGCTGAGGGGGGTAACAGACCGGCCCGTAGGGCCGGTCTGTTGCCCCCGTTAAGCCGGCGAAGATTTTTTGAGGGGGGCTTCCGTCTAGCTAAGTGCCATGTTGTTGCAAAGACACAAGGCTATCAGCTGGTGTTCATTTGGGGAAGCCAGATTAAATTCCAGGGGGGGTGGACTGGATTAAAAGGCCCGACTTGGTGCTACACTGGATTTGAAGAATTTTTGTACCAGCTACTTGTCCCTGTCAAACAAGGCTTAGTGTCTCGCTCAAATGGAGGGGGGGTTGTGTCTAGCTTGATGCCAGGTTGTTGTACAGACACATGGCTATCATGTGGTCTTCATTTGGGGTAGCTAAATTACATTTCAGGGGAGGGGTGGGCTGGATTAAAGTGTCATGCTTAATAGCCAGCATAATTTTTAGCACTGGCACTTAAAACCCTGTCATTTAAAGGTTAGCGTGGCTCCCTCAAATGGAGGGGGGGTTGTGTCTAGCTTGATGCCAGGTTGTTGTACAGACACATGGCTATCATGTGGTCTTCATTTGGGGTAGCTAAATTACATTTCAGGGGAGGGGTGGGCTGGATTAAAATGTCATGCTTAATAGCAAGCATAATTTTTAGCACTGGGACTTAAAACCCTGTCATTTAAAGGTTAGCGTCAGGCTCCCTCAAATGGAGGGGGGGTTGTGTCTAGCTTGATGCCAGGTTGTTGTAGAGACACATGGCTTTCATGTGGTCTTCATTTGGGGTAGCTAAAATAGGAAAATGGCTTTTCAATCGGTGACGCTAACACTAAAATTGTCCCTTAAAATGCCTTATTTTTTAGACTAACAAGGAAGGCTTTACCTTTGTTGCCTTCAAGACAGACGCTTCCATCAAATGGAAGCTCGTGTATTCAAGAATTTGTTTTTGAGGTGAGTTTTAACGTTTTCAGTAAGAGGGGGCATTAAATTACCAAGCAGTGTAAATGTCAGACATGTATTGCTAGCCCGGTTTTCAAAAAACCAGGTATATATCTCCAGGGATTCACCAGCTAAATGCCTGTTTTGCTGTTAAAGAGGAAAATTGTCCTAGCAATCGAGAGTTAAGATGCACAAAGGTCGATTATTGGAGATAATATTATCTCCAGGGATTCACCAGCTAAATGCCTGTTTTGCTGTTAAAGAGGAAAATTGTCCTAGCAATCGAGAGTTAAGATGCACAAAGGTCGATTATTGGAGATAATTATCTCCAGGGATTCACCAGCTAAATGCCTGTTTTGCTGTTAAAGAGGAATATTGTCCTAGCAATCGAGAGTTAAGATGCACAAAGGTCGATTATTGGAGATAATATTATCTCCAGGGATTCACCAGCTAAATGCCTGTTTTGCTGTTAAAGAGGAAAATTGTCCTAGCAATCGAGAGTTAAGATGCACAAAGGTCGATTATTGGAGATATCTACCTGGAGTTTTGAAAACCGGGTTTCCTAAAGTCTTAAGTTGAGTCCATCCCATGGCAGGCAATCTTTCAGGGCATAATTTGCTTAAAGCCGTGACACTTTTCGGGTAAAAATAAAAATCCCCCTCCTCAGGACTAACCAGCCTCAGCTCTTAACCATGCACTCCAAATAACTTCCTGGAATTGGCAGAAATCACTGGAAATTCCAGAAAAGCATGGCTGAGGGGGGTAACAGACCGGCCCGTAGGGCCGGTCTGTTGCCCCCGTTAAGCCGGCGAAGATTTTTTGAGGGGGGCTTCCGTCTAGCTAAGTGCCATGTTGTTGCAAAGACACAAGGCTATCAGCTGGTGTTCATTTGGGGAAGCCAGATTAAATTCCAGGGGGGGTGGACTGGATTAAAAGGCCCGGCTTGGTGCTACACTGGATTTGAAGAATTTTTGTACCAGCTACTTGTCCCTGTCAAACAAGGCTTAGTGTCTCGCTCAAATGGAGGGGGGGTTGTGTCTAGCTTGATGCCAGGTTGTTGTACAGACACATGGCTATCATGTGGTCTTCATTTGGGGTAGCTAAATTACATTTCAGGGGAGGGGTGGGCTGGATTAAAGTGTCATGCTTAATAGCCAGCATAATTTTTAGCACTGGCACTTAAAACCCTGTCATTTAAAGGTTAGCGTGGCTCCCTCAAATGGAGGGGGGGTTGTGTCTAGCTTGATGCCAGATTGTTGTACAGACACATGGCTATCATGTGGTCTTCATTTGGGGTAGCTAAATTACATTTCAGGGGAGGGGTGGGCTGGATTAAAATGTCATGCTTAATAGCAAGCATAATTTTTAGCACTGGGACTTAAAACCCTGTCATTTAAAGGTTAGCGTCAGGCTCCCTCAAATGGAGGGGGGGTTGTGTCTAGCTTGATGCCAGGTTGTTGTAGAGACACATGGCTTTCATGTGGTCTTCATTTGGGGTAGCTAAAATAGGAAAATGGCTTTTCAATCGGTGACGCTAACACTAAAATTGTCCCTTAAAATGCCTTATTTTTTAGACTAACAAGGAAGGCTTTACCTTTGTTGCCTTCAAGACAGACGCTTCCATCAAATGGAAGCTCGTGTATTCAAGAATTTGTTTTTGAGGTGAGTTTTAACGTTTTCAGTAAGAGGGGGCATTAAATTACCAAGCAGTGTAAATGTCAGACATGTATTGCTAGCCCGGTTTTCAAAAAACCAGGTATATATCTCCAGGGATTCACCAGCTAAATGCCTGTTTTGCTGTTAAAGAGGAAAATTGTCCTAGCAATCGAGAGTTAAGATGCACAAAGGTCGATTATTGGAGATAATATTATCTCCAGGGATTCACCAGCTAAATGCCTGTTTTGCTGTTAAAGAGGAAAATTGTCCTAGCAATCGAGAGTTAAGATGCACAAAGGTCGATTATTGGAGATTATCTCCAGGGATTCACCAGCTAAATGCCTGTTTTGCTGTTAAAGAGGAAAATTGTCCTAGCAATCGAGAGTTAAGATGCACAAAGGTCGATTATTGGAGATAATATTATCTCCAGGGATTCACCAGCTAAATGCCTGTTTTGCTGTTAAAGAGGAAAATTGTCCTAGCAATCGAGAGTTAAGATGCACAAAGGTCGATTATTGGAGATATCTACCTGGAGTTTTGAAAACCGGGTTTCCTAAAGTCTTAAGTTGAGTCCATCCCATGGCAGGCAATCTTTCAGGGCATAATTTGCTTAAAGCCGTGACACTTTTCGGGTAAAAATAAAAATCCCCCTCCTCAGGACTAACCAGCCTCAGCTCTTAACCATGCACTCCAAATAACTTCCTGGAATTGGCAGAAATCACTGGAAATTCCACAAAAGCATGGCTGAGGGGGGTAACAGACCGGCCCGTAGGGCCGGTCTTTTGCCCCCGTTAAGCCGGCGAAGATTTTTTGAGGGGGGCTTCCGTCTAGCTAAGTGCCATGTTGTTGCAAAGACACAAGGCTATCAGCTGGTGTTCATTTGGGGAAGCCAGATTAAATTCCAGGGGGGGGGGGGGTGGACTGGATTAAAAGGCCCGGCTTGGTGCTACACTGGATTTGAAGAATTTTTGTACCAGCTACTTGTCCCTGTCAAACAAGGCTTAGTGTCTCGCTCAAATGGAGGGGGGGTTGTGTCTAGCTTGATGCCAGGTTGTTGTACAGACACATGGCTATCATGTGGTCTTCATTTGGGGTAGCTAAATTACATTTCAGGGGAGGGGTGGGCTGGATTAAAGTGTCATGCTTAATAGCCAGCATAATTTTTAGCACTGGCACTTAAAACCCTGTCATTTAAAGGTTAGCGTGGCTCCCTCAAATGGAGGGGGGGTTGTGTCTAGCTTGATGCCAGGTTGTTGTACAGACACATGGCTATCATGTGGTCTTCATTTGGGGTAGCTAAATTACATTTCAGGGGAGGGGTGGGCTGGATTAAAATGTCATGCTTAATAGCAAGCATAATTTTTAGCACTGGGACTTAAAACCCTGTCATTTAAAGGTTAGCGTCAGGCTCCCTCAAATGGAGGGGGGGTTGTGTCTAGCTTGATGCCAGGTTGTTGTAGAGACACATGGCTTTCATGTGGTCTTCATTTGGGGTAAATAAAATAGGAAAATGGCTTTTCAATCGGTGACGCTAACACTAAAATTGTCCCTTAAAATGCCTTATCTTTTAGACTAACAAGGAAGGCTTTACCTTTGTTGCCTTCAAGACAGACGCTTCCATCAAATGGAAGCTCGTGTATTCAAGAATTTGTTTTTGAGGTGAGTTTTAACGTTTTCAGTAAGAGGGGGCATTAAATTACCAAGCAGTGTAAATGTCAGACATGTATTGCTAGCCCGGTTTTCAATAAACCAGGTATATATCTCCAGGGATTCACCAGCTAAATGCCTGTTTTGCTGTTAAAGAGGAAAATTGTCCTAGCAATCGAGAGTTAAGATGCACAAAGGTCGATTATTGGAGATAATATTATCTCCAGGGATTCACCAGCTAAATGCCTGTTTTGCTGTTAAAGAGGAAAATTGTCCTAGCAATCGAGAGTTAAGATGCACAAAGGTCGATTATTGGAGATAATATCTACCTGGAGTTTTGAAAACCGGGTTTCCTAAAGTCTTAAGTTGAGTCCATCCCATGGCAGGCAATCTTTCAGGGCATAATTTGCTTAAAGCCGTGACACTTTTCGGGTAAAAATAAAAATCCCCCTCCTCAGGACTAACCAGCCTCAGCTCTTAACCATGCACTCCAAATAACTTCCTGGAATTGGCAGAAATCACTGGAAATTCCAGAAAAGCATGGCTGAGGGGGGTAACAGACCGGCCCGTAGGGCCGGTCTGTTGCCCCCGTTAAGCCGGCGAAGATTTTTTGAGGGGGGCTTCCGTCTAGCTAAGTGCCATGTTGTTGCAAAGACACAAGGCTATCAGCTGGTGTTCATTTGGGGAAGCCAGATTAAATTCCAGGGGGGGTGGACTGGATTAAAAGGCCCGGCTTGGTGCTACACTGGATTTGAAGAATTTTTGTACCAGCTACTTGTCCCTGTCAAACAAGGCTTAGTGTCTCGCTCAAATGGAGGGGGGGTTGTGTCTAGCTTGATGCCAGGTTGTTGTACAGACACATGGCTATCATGTGGTCTTCATTTGGGGTAGCTAAATTACATTTCAGGGGAGGGGTGGGCTGGATTAAAGTGTCATGCTTAATAGCCAGCATAATTTTTAGCACTGGCACTTAAAACCCTGTCATTTAAAGGTTAGCGTGGCTCCCTCAAATGGAGGGGGGGTTGTGTCTAGCTTGATGCCAGGTTGTTGTACAGACACATGGCTATCATGTGGTCTTCATTTGGGGTAGCTAAATTACATTTCAGGGGAGGGGTGGGCTGGATTAAAATGTCATGCTTAATAGCAAGCATAATTTTTAGCACTGGGACTTAAAACCCTGTCATTTAAAGGTTAGCGTCAGGCTCCCTCAAATGGAGGGGGGGTTGTGTCCAGCTTGATGCCAGGTTGATGTAGAGACACATGGCTTTCATGTGGTCTTCATTTGGGGTAGCTAAAATAGGAAAATGGCTTTTCAATCGGTGACGCTAACACTAAAATTGTCCCTTAACACGGCAAGAAAACCCTTGTTCACCGTCAATTTTACCAAACGGTGAATACCATTAAAATCCTGTATTAACCACCCGTTTTCTAATATCGGAAAACGTTCTGTTAATTTGGTGTTTTCCATGTGTGAACGCCAGGAAAATTTGAGGCTAATTCATTGTTTTCCTGCTCTCGACAAACGCCGGCGAACACCTTGTTTTCCATTGCGTTTTCTTTCGTTTTCCCGAGCAGATTAATGCCGTGTTTGTCGGAGGTTTTCCAAGTTTAAATGCTGACGGTTAACCCCCGGTAAACTTGAAGCTCACTAGCAGTTTTCCTGTTTTAGAAAAGGTGTATTGAACACCTTGTTTTCATACGCATTCACCGTAGTTTTGCCGGGCGGGTAAATGCACTGTTTGTCGTGGATTATTCTGTTGTGCACGTTGACGGTAAACACCAGGAAAATTACACGTTCACTAGCAATTTTCCTGCATTAGAAAAGTTCTACTGAACACCTCGTTTTCCTACGCGTTTTCCGTAGCTTTCCCTAGGAGGTAAATGCAGAAATTGTCGGAAGGTTTTCCGGTCCACATGTTGATGGTTAAATCTGGAAAACTTGACGTCGACTAGCAATTTTTGTTACGGACGGTTAACACAGGGTAAACTTGTTCATCAGCAATTTTCCCGAGTATAATGGTGACGGAAATGCAAACATCACAATACCGCAAAAGAAATCGCTAAATACCGCAATACTTAAATACCGAGTGGAAACGCGATGCCATACTGAAACCAGTACTTTGTATGTTAAAGTATAGAACAAATTAAGGTTGTCAGAATAAGTCATGGCCTGGATATGTCATGTGCGGCGTATCAAGGGAAGCCAGGACTCTGATATTTAACTGCACGCGGTTTTAGTTTAATCAGTCAATTAATTCACGGCGCACATTTCTCTTCAAGTACTCGAAAACTAAAATTTTCGGAGGTGCGTTTAGTTTGTTTGTTTAAGAATGTTCAAATTAACAAGGCGCGAAGATCTATACTGAACTTATATCATTTTGTTAATGCCATCGAGTGTATTCTGTTTAGAATCTTGCTTGAAGGCATAAGTCTTAAAATTTATACCAATCTTCACCATAGCTCTTTTGACTCACGTTATGCATAGTTCTATTTCCTACAGGTGTTTACACTTAAGCGCATCTTATCTCTCCTGTAAGCATCCCGTAATATAAATGTATCAATAACGCATCTTTCACGATGCTTTAGGGATCGCGTAAAGGCATCAATGATGCACCCTTACGCTTCTTCAATCCTGACTGTAATTGTGAGAAAAAAAATACATACAAACAACGAAAACAACAGTAGCAATAACAAAACGGTAAAATACCAGTCTGGCTACCGAATGTGAAGCCCTTGTTTCTGTAAAGTGCGAAAAAAGCGCTGTGGGCCATTCCTAACACCTCACCGACCTACGTGGTGGCGCGACTCACCAATTTCGCAAAGCTTGAGAGTGGAATGCCCTAAGATCAGTTGCATGGGAGGACTTGCACCGGGACACCAAACCCATTTAACGCTGCCGCGCATTTGATGCAAACCTTGGAACCCTCATAGGAGGCCTCTGGCCAATCTTGAGCTTGAAAGAATAGCGTGTTGCCAACCTATTTATCTGGACAGACTAGTGGTTTTCCATCATTGTGGTTACCGCTGTTAGTCCGAGAGCATCAGCGCATGCGTAATTATATAGAGTACCTTCAACGAAATTTACGAACTAATATTTCTTGCAGTCGGGTTGTCAGTGAAATTTCTTGACACTAAGCAAATAAATTTGTTAAATGGAAAATTTCGTATGCAAGAGAATTCGTTTCACTTAATTTTGCCACGATCCGCGATGAACTTAGGGGCGCTGAGCTCGCTATCAGAAAATTGCAAGACCATTTGCTTTTCTCGGCTGTCGTTTCTTCAGGCGTTCATCGCAAGCTGCAGAAAAATGAAATTATCTCTTGCTTCCATTTTGACGATAATAATAAGCACTTAATGACTGGTCCCAAGGGAAACAGTGAGTTTTGTTTCGCCTCGGGGAACATTGAGGCTCGAGGGGAAACAAAACTCACTGTTTCCCGAGGGACCAGTCATTAAGTGTTTTGTTATACCTCCCAACTCAAAATAGAACAATACACGGATCGATGTTAGATTACAACTTTATTGCAAAACGTTACAAATCCGAGTAATTTGCATACAAAATAAGTCACAAATCGTAACTGTTAATTCAAATCGTTGAAAAGTCGATCAATATCAGAAATACACCTTATTTATAATTGAAATTCATAGTAACTTGACAATTGTTTAGCTGCCATGACTGCGTAAAAATTATTCAGTGCTTGACGATGCTGGCATACAAATTTGCCGCCGTTTCAAGGTGCACAACGTGATCACGCGCGAGTCCAAAGTTCAAGGTGTTGTTTCCCTAGGGCGTCATTGAGTTTTGTTTCCCTAGGGCGTCATTGAGATTTGACCAATGGCACGTGACACGTTCTCCTCCAATCAGGAAACGTATTTGAGTTGGGAGGTATAACAAGAGTATTTGAGTCTTGAATACCTTATCGCGGCGCCATAGAATCCTGGAGAACACAAAGCACGTCACCTCGTTCCAGTTTTCTGCGAGTTTATGGACCTCGGTCGACTCCGTCTCGGTCCATAAACACGTGAAAAAAGAACTTGGTCAATATCCAGCCATCCTGACCGAACAAGCTTGGTCAATAACCCATACGTATAAGCAGAAGCATAGGTGATATGCTCCTGGTATAAGCTATTGATCAGTGTCAGCGGCTTTGCCAGGGAAAGACCAAATGTGCACCCATACATGACCTACCTGACCAAAATTCTTTGATTTTTGCCGATTTACCGCCACATTTGAAAGGTGCGAAGATCCGTAGAAGACGGTTTACCTTTTTGAATTCGTTGTCGCGATCGGCTAGGATTTACCTTAGTTTTTGAGGCAAGGGTTCTTAATTGGGTAATTCAACAAACGGTAAGAAGTGGAATTTGAAGGAACTTAAGACGAAGGAAACTCCATTTAGCGAAGACTGCGTGCGGCAATCGATCGAGCGAGTCGCCTTGACTTTCATTTGGAAGGAATTCACCGAGGCACTAAATACGACCTTGTGCCACAAAGAACGATTTCAGTCACCAGGAGATGGATAGCCTTCTTCTTTGGTCTATGCAGCACGCTACTATGACTTTCAGCAACCTGTCTGGAGTAGACATCATGACTGATGAAAACATTAACCATGTCCAGGTAAGCTGTAGCTGTAGCCCTAATTTTAAGCTTGATATATAATCGATCGTGATGTCTTAATCTACTTTCTACAGCATACATTCAAGATCAGTAAAAGTTGCTGAAATTATAGGCATCCTCAAATCATTTTTAGTAAAGGATATTACGTAGAAATTTGCTCTTAACGTAAAATACTTTTTATCCCAAAGGACTTAAATTGCAGTCTGTTGTCTTGTCAGGACAACTCGTGAAGAGAGATTTTCATATACATGTAACAACATACACAAACACTTATAATGCAACCATGCATAATAGTAATAATACAATAATAATAATAATAATAATAATAGTAATAATAATAATAATAATAATAATAATAATAATAATAAAATTTCTCTCATGCTATCTTTCAAACATGATCGGCAGTCATGAATATAACAAGATATTTCACACAACTGAAGCCATGAAAATCATGTGTTCTAAAGGCATTGTGGTCAAGTGTCGATCAATAGCCTTAATCAGCCCAAGATCAACATCTCGATCGACAAACGATCGACATCCCAATCAATCCTCGGTCAACACTCAATTGGCACTTGAATGACATCTCGACTGACACTCGATCAGCATTCGGTCGATAGTCAGCCGAGTGTCTACCAACTCATATGCAATGATAGAAAATTAGTTGACTCCCAACTGAGATGTCAATCGAGTATCGATTGAGTGTCAGTTTCCCCTAATATTTGTAAGAAACTTCATTCGCCCATTGGGCAAGTTACAGATGGAATTGAGCCTGACTGGAAACTCCATCAGCCCTGAGCAGGACAGGCCTTTCTTTGCACTCACTGTACAATGCATGTGTATGAAATACTTATAGGTTGGTGCGTTGTTCATGTAATGTATGTACATGTATAGCCTACTGTGTTTGCCATATTTAAAGGGGCTCAGTCACGGTATTTTAAAAATTACTGTTAAATTGAAGGAAACCTAAAAATAATACTTTACAAAGATAGAAAATCATCAAAGAGATGATAATAAACCATAAAGGAACACAAATGGTCAAGGATGGAGAAGATTGACACGGACTACAAGCAACGATTTTGAAAAGCTTAGCTAAACTTTTCAAAATCGTTGTTTTGCAACCCATGTCAATCTTCTCCATCCTTGACCATCTGTGTTCCTTTATGATTTATTATCATCTCTTTGATGATCTTCTATCTTTGTAAAGTATTATTTTTAGGTTTTCTTCATTTAACGGTAATTTTGTCGATGCTTAAAATAACTCAAAATATCGCGACTGAGCCCCTTTAAATCTTTAGGTTTCAGGCACTTGTACTGTAGCTGACATTCTTATTAGGTGAAACCAAAGTTAACTTAAGTGCATCACTGACTCGTGTGGAGGTGCAGTAGTCTCTTGGTTAGAGCATTGGAGCAGTTTGAGGTTATAGTTAAGACAATAAAGTTTACTCCATCCAGGATGCCAGTTAACCAGAAGGTAAACCAGCTGACAAAATGGTGGCCTGGTACTGTAGTTACTTGTACCTTGCAATGGACTATCATTCCATCCATGTTGGGGAAGAATTTATGGTCAAAAATTCATCTCATGATAAACTCGGTATTATAATCCTACTTGTATAAGTTGATGGTTTCTAAAGAAGACCTTTTTGTGCATGTACACTGTATGTGAATGGATTTAATTTTGTGGGATATTTGTGCTTTTTATAGGGAGAATGAAGAACCAAACCAACAGATAGCAAATACATTACTGAAAGAAATTCAGGAAGTTGAGCAAATTAAAAATGATGCCACCAGCACAGAGAGGAGAGTTCTGGGTAAGCTCTTGTAAATGTTTGTGAGGACTACCATAAAATTCGCAGGTGTGCTCATCATATATTTCGAATGAAACATACAGGTACATATGTTGCAGGTACATGTATTACAGAATACAAATAATAATTTACATACCAGTACATAAATTGTAAAAGGCATCTTGAGAAGGAAGTTGTCAAAGATTATGTGGCAATTTCCAACTTGAAGATAACTTTATCTGTAAGTGTAGGAGGTCCAAAAAAGAGAACACCTACTACTTCTTTGGAAAGTATCTGGCAAGCACTGTTATAACTATTTACATATTATATTATGAGAATTAAAACCAAAATACATGTAACCCTCCCTTGATTAGAAGACCAACATCATACTTTCTATTAAACAAAGATCATGGTTAAGACGAATTCCCCAAAACGTTCAAGCAATAAGTGAAAAAATTAATTATTAGAAAGCTACTTGTAGCGTGGTAATATTTTGAACACTATTGCAGGGTTTGTATGGGTCCTTGAAAACCTGGCGAGACCTTGAATTTTATTGTGGCATTTTCCAGGGCTGGAAAGTCCTGGAAAAAGTCTTCTTGTCCTGTTTTGATTGGCCAGACAGCAAGTGATTACTTTAAGAAAACATGACAAATCATTTTGTAGAATGAGTGTAAACAGTATGTAATACAGTAAACATCAAGTTCTGATTTGTTTGAATATAAAACATTTACTAAAGTCACTAAATAAATTTATCAACCCTTTTAGAAGCTTGATAGAAGACTGAAAGTGGTCAGAGAAGAGGAAAAGAGTGGTCAAATGTATGAGGCCCTGCGTGTAGGCCTAATCTCTTCAGACGAGTCTGACACAGAGGGCAATGCTTTGGACACCAGACCTCTCTCTTAACCTGACCCCAGTTGTTCGAAAGGTGGATAACACTATCCACCGGATAAATCACTATCCTGTCAAATTGTTTGCTTTTTTGCTAGTTGAAAAGTTAACACTGTAAAAAACCCTATTACTTGATGAAGCTGGCTACTGCCTTATTAAGACATGCAACTTGTGCTGTGTTCACAACACAGTACTGAGCAGTACATTGTGAGTGGTATTAACTGGACAAATCATACACTGTTTTCTAAGTAAGATAGGCTGAATGTTCTTGTTGGGTTGTTGATTGTTCGCCTGTCAAATAGTGTAGATCCTGGCTATACACGGTTTAGATATTTTTAAATAATATCCCTTTAAAGGGTCAAGTGAAACAACTCTCTTGCTAAAGTAAAGTATTGTTATAATTTGTTTGTTAGAATGGGAAATTACCCTCGTATTTTATGTGAATAGTTGTACATCTGTAGATAGTAAACAGTGCTATACATTAAATAAATCATATTTTTAGAATTAACAATCTCTTTTGTTTTTGCTGTTCTGACTGGGAAAGGGAGTGAGCGAACAATGCTGGCCGATGACACTGAAAAACACCCGAATACTCCGTCCCAGGAAATGCAAGAAAACGCGAGGAAATACGTTCGAATTCGCGCAATTTTCCACCCATTAACTGAACGGTGAAGCGTTTTCTTGAATTCACCCGAACTCACTGTCCCAGAAAATACAAGAAATTTCCTGCGAACACGGGAAGACACGATATTTTCCAAAAGTTCATCGAACGGTGAACATTGGAAAACAAGCGTTTACTTGAATTCACGCGCGTTTGCTGGTAGGGAAAATGCAAGAAAAGCACAAGAGGACTTCTGAAAACGCAAGAACACACAATAATTTCCGTACGTTTACCGAACGGTAAACGTTGGAAAACATGCGTTTTCTTGAATTCCCTAGAATTCGCCGTCTCGGAAAATAAAAGAAAACAGGAGAAAACTTCTGTGAACGCGAGAATACACTATGCTTTCCTTACGTTAACCGAGCGGTGAATTGTGGAAAACAGTGTGTTTTGCGAAATTTACCGGCATTTGGCGCTCTGGAAAACAAGGGAAAATGCCGGTTTTCAACTGTTAACCCTGGATGAACGTGAAGTTTTACACCGGGAAAACATCTGTGAACGCAGGCAAACAAGACATTCGCCAAGTGTTAACCGACCGGTAAATTCCAGTAAACGCGCGTTTTCTGGCGTTCACCGTAACAGAAAACTACCGGATAATGGAACGAATACTCGAATTCACCGGCAGCAAAACACTTCGAAAATCTTGGATTTTCCGATTGGTGAACACCAAAAAATGTAAGCAAATGCCACGTTTTGCGTAAATTCACTGCGCGTTTTCTAAACGGTGAACGCCATCTTTTTTGCCGTGTAAAATGCCTTATTTTTTAGACTAACAAGGAAGGCTTTACCTTTGTTGCCTTCAAGACAGACGCTTCCATCAAATGGAAGCTCGTGTATTCAAGAATTTGTTTTTGAGGTGAGTTTTAACGTTTTCAGTAAGAGGGGGCATTAAATTACCAAGCAGTGTAAATGTCAGACATGTATTGCTAGCCCGGTTTTCAAAAAACCAGGTATATATCTCCAGGGATTCACCAGCTAAATGCCTGTTTTGCTGTTAAAGAGGAAAATTGTCCTAGCAATCGAGAGTTAAGATGCACAAAGGTCGATTATTGGAGATAATATTATCTCCAGGGATTCACCAGCTAAATGCCTGTTTTGCTGTTAAAGAGGAAAATTGTCCTAGCAATCGAGAGTTAAGATGCACAAAGGTCGATTATTGGAGATATCTACCTGGAGTTTTGAAAACCGGGTTTCCTAAAGTCTTAAGTTGAGTCCATCCCATGGCAGGCAATCTTTCAGGGCATAATTTGCTTAACGCCGTGACACTTTTCGGGTAAAAATAAAAATCCCCCTCCTCAGGACTAACCAGCCTCAGCTCTTAACCATGCACTCCAAATAACTTCCTGGAATTGGCAGAAATCACTGGAAATTCCAGAAAAGCATGGCTGAGGGGGGTAACAGACCGGCCCGTAGGGCCGGTCTGTTGCCCCGGTTAAGCCGGCGAAGATTTTTTGAGGGGGGCTTCCGTCTAGCTAAGTGCCATGTTGTTGCAAAGACACAAGGCTATCAGCTGGTGTTCATTTGGGGAAGCCAGATTAAATTCCAGGGGGGGTGGACTGGATTAAAAGGCCCGGCTTGGTGCTACACTGGATTTGAAGAATTTTTGTACCAGCTACTTGTCCCTGTCAAACAAGGCTTAGTGTCTCGCTCAAATGGAGGGGGGGTTGTGTCTAGCTTGATGCCAGGTTGTTGTACAGACACATGGCTATCATGTGGTCTTCATTTGGGGTAGCTAAATTACATTTCAGGGGAGGGGTGGGCTGGATTAAAGTGTCATGCTTAATAGCCAGCATAATTTTTAGCACTGGCACTTAAAACCCTGTCATTTAAAGGTTAGCGTGGCTCCCTCAAATGGAGGGGGGGTTGTGTCTAGCTTGATGCCAGGTTGTTGTACAGACACATGGCTATCATGTGGTCTTCATTTGGGGTAGCTAAATTACATTTCAGGGGAGGGGTGGGCTGGATTAAAATGTCATGCTTAATAGCAAGCATAATTTTTAGCACTGGGACTTAAAACCCTGTCATTTAAAGGTTAGCGTCAGGCTCCCTCAAATGGAGGGGGGGTTGTGTCTAGCTTGATGCCAGGTTGTTGTAGAGACACATGGCTTTCATGTGGTCTTCATTTGGGGTAGCTAAAATAGGAAAATGGCTTTTCAATCGGTGACGCTAACACTAAAATTGTCCCTTAAAATGCCTTATTTTTTAGACTAACAAGGAAGGCTTTACCTTTGTTGCCTTCAAGACAGACGCTTCCATCAAATGGAAGCTCGTGTATTCAAGAATTTGTTTTTGAGGTGAGTTTTAACGTTTTCAGTAAGAGGGGGCATTAAATTACCAAGCAGTGTAAATGTCAGACATGTATTGCTAGCCCGGTTTTCAAAAAACCAGGTATATTTACGTGGCTGTATATATTGACTTGTTTGTGTACTCTATTCACTTTTGTTTGTCTAACTTATTTTATCATTTCTTTTAATTGTTCCATGATGAACTAAGACATTTCATGTTGTTTGCCAATCACTACCTACAGTTGTAGTATTGTTTCATATTTTGTTATTAAATATTGAATATTAATTTTTGTTTAACCCAGATGATTTTCATTCACAAACCCCAACTTATTTTTGTCAAACATTGCGAATGTAAAGTAATAGGCCAGTGTGAAAATAAAGAAATCTTGAAACTTGAAACTTGAAACCAAAATGCAACCAAATTATTGGAGGGTATTGGCTGCTTGTTTGTTACATTTGTATGTGAATCAGCCATTGTAAGGTCATTACTTTTCTCTCGCAGGCAACTCAAAGTTATGGTTTGGAGAGCTAGACATGCTGCTTTGTCCTCATCTAGGTATTTTGCAAGAACCTGGTAAGTGTGTAGTTCAAGGAAATATTTTCAATGTATAACTCAAAACGCATTCATCTGATCATAAAATAATGGTCTACAGTAACTATAAAACTCAGAACTTAGTCATCAGACAGCTACACATGTAGATTTTTTTTATTTGCCAACTGGAACCAAGCTTTCCTGGAGATGTCATGAGGGAAAAGGTTAAACCAACAACAAAAAGAGAGTTTCTGCCTCTCCTTATTCTGTAATAATATATTGCAGGTTTATTTTTTTTAGCTCCACTGGTAACTTTGCTTGGATTCATTCACAGGTTGCTATTAGAGCTTTGCTTCAGTTATAAAGTGTGTTCGGGTTGGTCTAATTTGCAATTTTGCTTGTAAATGGCTCAAATACCCACATGTAATTTTGATATTAACATACAGTCCAACCTCTGTTAAGCGGCCACCCTCGGGACTTTGGAAAGTTTGCATGTGTACGTGGCTTGTGACTTGTTACAGTGGAGATTAAATTGCAGTTCTTGTTTTCTTATTGTTATCAGTTGTCACCTTATATCACCTGTCACCATTTCGCATTGAATAATGGAGGTAAAAAACCATATAAACAATACACTTGCGACAGCAAAGTGGTGGCCGCGGCTGCTTAATGGAGGTGGCCGTTGAATAGAGGTATCAAATACAGCAGCTTACTGACAATAAATCAGGACTTTGGATAGTGGCCGCTTAATGGCCACTTAAACAGAGGTCGGACTGTACTAGATGAAATGTGGTTAAACATACATGTACTCTGTGCAAATTGTTATACTCATTCAGGGTTGTCGCTAAGCGCTGGCTGCCGGCAAAGATTTGCCGGCTGAGAAAGAGGTGATAGCTGGCTAGATTTTGATGGGCGACCACTCGGTAAAGAATAACGAACAGTGTTTTAGGCTACGCATGTACGATCATTTTATATCTGAACCATATCAAACTGTCTAAAACAACTTAATAAAAAGATTGGAATCAATTCCTGACTACCTTGAGTATCAGTGCCACTATAATGAGTAAAGTAATTTTTTAAAAAAACTTATTTTAAGCACTTGTTTATCGTGTTCTCTTTCAATGTTCTGTGTCTGCCATCTTGCAAACGAGAAGCTTGGTAGCCCTGCATTCATGTGAAAGATTGGGGACGAAAGTTTTGCCCCAGGACTCTTACAAAAAATGGTGCCCGGTTCAATGAAAACCTTAGCTGGGAGACTATTTTCTTAGCTACAACCCTGCTCATTGTCAATAATAAAGTTTAAACAGAGATCTGTTTCATCATTGGTCATTGGTGGCTACAGAGTCACATGAGAAAGTGCACAAGCCTGGGAAGATCAGTTGTGTGCGGTCTTGCAGGAAGGTTGGACATTTGTGAGCAAACACCAAAGAAATCGCAGCAGGACTGTCGCAAATATGAGTGGAAGGGACCCCCTTTCACTGGCAGAAGAAGAAAACCTACTTTCTGAAGAAAATGAGTCAGCAAATTCTTTGCACCAGGGCACAGACGAAGTGCTTGCTGATGTATTGTTGGCCATGACCCAAATGAGTTACACCATGCTATCCATGGAAAATGCAATGAAACGGTTACCTGGTGCATCAGAACACCATGCTACACCACCAAAAAGGAGAAAACCTCCTTCACCTAGTGCAATGAGCAATAGCGGAGATTCGGACCCTGAAAAGTCAGATTCCGAAGAACTCGATTTCCTGCCCAACAGTGACCTGCCAAAACTGGGAAGCTCTGTTACAGAGGACACATTGCTAAATGAAATTGCTCTAGACTTTGAATTGGACAAGAAAAATGACAAATATCGTCAATAAGCAATGGGGTTCTAAGTTGGAGGAAGCCAAATTAAAAGAAAAATAGGCGAAATACAATCAACCTGATAATTGTGAGAAATTGACTGTGCCAAAGGTCAACCCCGAGATATGGAATAAGCTGAAGCAGGTGACCAGGAGTGCAGATTTACGTCTTGCAAACATGCAGAACATACTTGTCAAAGTCGGTAGTGCAGTCATCAAATCGACTGACACACTGCTGGCTATCCGTGCAGATCCTGAGAAGACTTCAGCGTCAGCTCTCACTGAGAAATTGGGGAAATTCAACTCCTGTAATTTGTGCTCAAGCACTTCTTTCCCTTTTCCAAATAACTCCCAGAAATCTACTCCAATACGCTTCTTATTCTAGTTAGAAAAAAATTACATAAATTTAGAAAGGGGTGACCACCAGGAGTATATTCCACTGTAACATGATAACCCAAAAGCAAGCGGAAGACAGAAGATGACGTACAGCAAAGGAAAACGTACTTCTCACCGAGTGCGATGGCCTCTGGAAGTCCTAGGACAAGAACACCAGCACAAAAGTCAATCTACACAACTCCGCTAAGTTCCAAGGAGATTTTTCTGGACATAAAAGGGTTATTAGAGTGAAGCAGCCACTGATGATACGGAAAGGGAAGAGACTTACAAGACTCCCGTTATGACAGGAGAAGAAGCACGATCAAACATGCTTGAAACACATTGGAAGAGATGAACGAAAGAAATAATTCCAATCAGGGGAGTCTTTTTGACTTCAGAAAAAAACAGGACAATTTTGGAAGTCCTGCGGGTCCAATGAGTACCTCTTAAATCCTTTAAGAAGGAATGAACAAGAAAGGGAGAAAGATGATAAATTTGCACTGGACACACAGCAGCAGCTGATGGCCAGAACTGTTAACTGGCCCCGGTTGCCAAAAGGCTCCCCTCGTGTCAAGACAAGGAGAACAAAGAACTTTACAAGACTCCCCTTATGATAGGAGAAGAAGCACGACCTCTGCTATGAAGAGGAAGAGACTCCCCTTCATAGAGACTCCCCTCTATGAAGAGGGGAGTCCTTGGTGAAGGACGAGTTTTGGTCAGACAGCAACATAACCTCCTTCAACATAACCTTCTATAACGACTCTTGTAAGTTCCATATTTTTTTGTTCCTTTTATTAAAATTTGTATTTTTGAATACATGTATATTCAGGGTTTACAATTAGCCATGGAAGTCACTCCTGTGGGTCCAATGAGTACCTCTTAAATCCTTTAAGAAGAAACAAGAAACGGAGGAAGATGATACATCTGCGCTGCACACACCGTCCTGAGGACAAGGAGGAGGAAGTAGCTGATGACAAGCAGAAAAAAGAGCTTTACAAGAAGAAGAAGAAACAGATTGACTCAGGATATGAATACTGGACAATTTTGGAAGTCCTGCGGGTCCAATGAATACCTCTTAAATCCTTTAAGAAGGAATGAACAAGAAAGGGAGAAAGATGATAAATTTGCACTGGACACACAGCAGCAGCTGATGGCCAGAACTGTTAACTGGCCCCGGTTGCCAAAAGGCTCCCCTCGTGTCAAGACAAGGAGAACAAAGAACTTTACAAGACTCCCCTTATGATAGGAGAAGAAGCACGACCTCTGCTATGAAGAGGAAGAGACTCCCCTTCATAGAGACTCCCCTCTATGAAGAGGGGAGTCCTTGGTGAAGGACGAGTTTTGGTCAGACAGCAACATAACCTCCTTCAACATAACCTTCTATAACGACTCTTGTAAGTTCCATATTTTTTTGTTCCTTTTATTAAAATTTGTATTTTTGAATACATGTAAATTCAGGGTTTACAATTAGCCATGGAAGTCACTCCTGTGGGTCCAATGAGTACCTCTTAAATCCTTTAAGAAGAAACAAGAAACGGAGGAAGATGATACATCTGCGCTGCACACACCGTCCTGAGGACAAGGAGGAGGAAGTAGCTGATGACAAGCAGAAAAAAGAGCTTTACAAGAAGAAGAAGAAACAGATTGACTCAGGATATGAATACTGTTTAATGAATCAATGAATTATGATGTGACTCACAATTGAATCTCGTCACCAGAAGAGGTTGGCATTCCAGGAGTGATGCTGGAGATGTGTGGGGTACGATGTGAACTTCGTGTCCTGCAGGAGGTACTGTTTGAGGAAACAAGACTGGGTCCTGGAGCAGGTGTCCTGAGAGATCCACCTGGAGTCTGTGCTCTACTGGAACTGTTGAAACCGGAGGTGGAATGCATTTGTTTAGCTGGCTTTTATCATTTATCATTTATTTGTGACGACATCCCTATTTCTTTATCATTGCCAAATGAAATCAAAGAATGGAAGCGTCACTGGACTATACAGCAACCACAAGAAGACCCGACTACGTTGTTCGAGTGCTACCTCGCTGCTGATGAGGACCGTCTTCCTAACATCAAAGCACTATTACGAATTGGCTGTACCCTTCCAGTAGGTAGTGCGTTAACATTATTATTTTTCAAGGCGTAAGGAACATGCCAAAAACAGGAAATGCAAGGTATCTCTTAATGACAGGACAAGAAAACCAGTTTGCCGCGACACTGACCTCAATATCAACCACCGTGCTGCAGACCCCATCTATCCAATCAGTATTGCAGCTATGATGACCAAAATTGTCTCTCCCGTGAAATTTGGTTCATTGGACGAAGGTATAATAAATCTGTGTCATAGCAAGCATGCTAACTCAAAGAGGGTACCCATCATGTTAATTGGACAGAATCGCTCAGGCATTGATTTTCTTTTTTTTTTTTTAGCTCCACTCAAGAGACCACCAACTATGCCAGATTGTGTCGTCTTCTTGGTGGATGTTGGATCCCAGGTCTTGAGGGACACATTTGACAGAATTCACCCTCCAGCTGGACTGCATTCGGTATTGACACCCGGTACCCCAGAACACACGAGACTGCAGTCACTTAGGTCGAGAAGAATCCTTAATCCTACTCAATGGGGAAAGTGGAACCACCTCTTCATCTGTTTCATCTGCAAGCTTTGATATCACGTTATTAAAGTAACCGGCGTCAGAAACTTGCATGAGTGCAACCTTAACGGGTAGGGTTAATCACATGATTATGGTGACGTCATCGTTTTGGATGAGAAGACTGAGACTATTTTGTCTGAGTCTTTTAGTTTTTTAAGTATTTATCATCTCTTTTTTAAGGATAATGTATCAACTTTTTTAAATTATGCTCTTATTAGTGCGTTGAAGCCTGTTTTCATTTGGTCAGGCTCAACATCGTTGTTTTCAGTATTTATCATACCATTTCTAAAGATAGTATCAACCTTCTTTAAATTATGCTCCTATTAATGCGTTGAAGGCTGTCTCCATTTTTGTCCGACTTTTTTTTAAAAAAATTTCACTATCATTTTATAGAGCCAGCTTCCAGAAGATCGCATCCTTTTTTTTATAGTGAGCTGCAAGGCCGTGGAAAACAGTGACTGACAACACATATCCAAAAGGCCAAAAAAAAAAAAAATTCTTCAGGATCACCTATGCTTACAACTGTTGGGCTACAGCTGATAGCGATTCATCTCAAGGAAAGCGAAGAGGGGGTTAAAGAGAACCTCGTTGAGAGGAAACCTCGGTCGGTTAGCCCCAGTCCTCCTCTCAGCGACGAGTCACTGCCGTAATATATCAGACCATCGAAACAAAGTTTCAGCCAGATTTTTTTTTTTTAACATGCTCCCGAGTTTCAGAGTAAATACAGAAGAATGGATCTGGCACTGAAAGGTAGCTGATAAACCAAGCTTGATCAGGTTATCAAGAAACCACCTTGGACCTTTTAGTACGGAAAATTGGGGACGAATATTAGACGTAGTAATCCAAAAACAAATTGAAGCGCTTTCCATTCCCAATGATCAATCATTGTGTACATTTTTTTCACAGTTGCAGCCATTCAGAACCCAAAAATTGCTAGCTCTGTGAAGTTTGTGCAGTTCCTCAGAAGAGCCCAAAGAATTATACGTGTTTGAGAGCATTTCGGAGCTAACACCAATAGCACTTTTTCCAGGCACAAGCGAGAAGAAACAGACACAGTTTTAGCGACGTGTGACTACAAAATAAAAAGAAAGGACCAGTATTATTTTTTTCCCAAACACTATTTTTTCTGTAACATTATTTTATGTCTGTAACATTATTTTTTTTCTCTAACTTTATTTTTTCCTAACATTATGGTATTTTTTCTCTACCATTGTAGTATCATTTTTTCTCTAGTATTAATTTATTTTCGCTATGTACAGACGAGGAGGATTAAGAAACAGACTTCTCTGACCCTTTTTTGCTTTGCACTACCCAGTAGAATTTCCACACAAATCCAAAGGCATTTACCAGAATTGCCCACCCTCAGTTGAGGTAGAAAAGAAAAAATAGTCTAACATGTGAAGAAGGGGTGAAGATTTTTTCTCAATCAAAGTCCCTTTAACCCACAACCCACTCACATGATACCAGAAGAACTGCATAAACAGTGGGGAAAAGAAGTTTTCCCGCCTCCAAAAGAGGGTACCCATCATAAGGACAACATTTTAAAACATAAAAAAAAAGAATAAATTTGGCGAAAAGGGTACCCATCATGGTGGTTGGACAGGATCAGTTAGGAAAAATAGCCACTCTTTTTATGGAAGAAACAATACAAACTCTTTCAATACAGGAAGAATTTCTCACCTATTGTTAAAGGATTTTATTCAGTAGCTCAGGGCACGCCAACAACAGAGCTTCACCAGCTTCTTACCAAGAAGATGCAATTATCAGCAGAGGTCATAAACAGGGAACAACATGGAAAACCTGTAGATGTGGTAAGCTTGCGAGTTTTAAAAAAGAGTACCCCCATCATGTTGGTTCTGCTGGGGACTGGTGCCTACTCATCTTGTTACGCAGTCAGAGATCTCATGAATGGATTGCTTTTATAGCTGTCAAACAGGTACATTTCATTATCAAAAAAAAACACCATTGCCAAATTCTTCAAGGAACATACATATCGCTGGTGATAAGACAAGATCAAGAACGAAAAATATGCAAAGACCTTGGAACAAGTGCAAAACGACCCAGAACCGCGTTACCGTGGACAACTGGCCAATGATATCACTGAAGACATATGCTCGAGGAAGAGCGCCTTTGGTGAAAGCTTTGACAGTGGTGCTCGCCATCTCACAAGTAAAAAAAACCCGACTGGTCTTGATCAGCTTGTCTTCTTACTTCAGGAAGGTCATCAAAAAAACGTAGAGGAGAGGCCAAAAAGAGATTCCTCTAAACAGACGAAGTTTCCACTTAATAGGAGACACACCAAAAAAAAAATCCATAAATATCGCACTCTTTCGTAACGCACGCTTTTTTTTAAGTCCCCCCAAAAAAACTCCGCTAATGCTTTTGAGTAATGGGGAAAAATGTATAGAGGAGTATTATTTAGTAATTCAAACACACAACATCAGAGTGTCACTGCAAAATTGCAAAAAAACAATGCGATCAGCAGTTGACTAAGTGTAATCAGCTGAAGATACATGAATTTATCATAAGTCCCCTTCTATTTTTTATTGTCAGATGATCTTGAGAGAGAGCAAAAGAGAGTGAAGGAACTCTCTAACCTTGGAGATCACTACATCCTAGAACATTGTAAGAAAAAAGAGAGAACCAATCACAGACACAACGCGCGCATCAACTCGTGAGTTTTTTTAAAACCAAATAGCAAAGGTTTTTCTTAGCGCGCGCATCGCCTCGTGATATTTTTTCAGCCAAAAAACCTGTCCAAATAAGGCCATAGCTAGCGTCAGCAATGGAGAAGGGGGGTTTTTGGAACTGGCAAAAAAAAGGAGACAAAGATTCCTCAACCTTCCACATCCAGCGCAGAGCAAGAGCAGGCTCTCGCCAACCTATTAGATGATCTCATCACCGCCGATCCCTCCCAGCCGACCCACCCTCAACCCATACCGGCCACAACCGAGGTTAAAAACCACAATTTGAATGTTTGCCCCTTCCACCAGTGCAATCTGATACTGTTTGAAGCCCGAAGCAATGAAAGGGTTTACATCAAATGTCAAGTGGACCAATGCCCCATCTTCATGCATGAAGACTCTGCCTACCACTACGTGAGCAACGTCTGTGGCAGACTACACGAAAGCTATCTAAAACGAAAGAAGATCCTGATATGTGGTTGCGAAGAAGCAGTTTCGCTGAGAGTGAGCAAAACGGAAAACAATCCAGGTCGGCCTTACTTTATATGTCGAGACAGAGACTGTCGATTCTTTCAGTGGGCCGATGTAGAATTGACGAAAAAAAACAAGAATAAACAAGCCAAACGATAGTTGACAATGCTGCCTGTTTTTGATGACTATAAAACTATGTCATCACAAGTCCCTGTGAGCAAAGATTAACTGCTATAACAGCCATAAAAAAATGAATAGACTTCTTCAACTGAAGCGTGAGAAATAGCAAAACTCTTCATGCCAACTCTTGGCACACATGTCATTGACGCAGACAGCGTCCATTGTTTAAGAGGGTCATAGCCCTATAACTCTAATGATGATAATAGTATAGTTTAAAATGGTGTGCTTGTTTTTTTTGAGAGGTTTAATTAAATAACAAAAAAAATAACCGTTTCACTTCTCTCTTTTTTTTTTGGCGCGCGCATCAACCCCATTTTTTTAAAGAAACCTGACGTTTTCCTTTGCGCGCTTCAACTCGTCGTATCTTTGTGACATATATGTTCATAAATCGATGCAACTCCGGCAGCATGGGACAGATGGCCGGCCCGTCTTTTGCCCGCTTGTGCCTGGCGACTAGCATGACCTTGCAGTCGTCTTTAACCGTTCCCTTCTGGAACTCCTCTAGAGTAGCATTGTTTAAGGGGCCAGGGCGGGTCCCGGTGTCCAGGGAGAATTTGGTGATCAGCAGGTCACGGACGAGGATGAACTCCTTATTGGTAAGTTCTTTCCCGCTGCCGGCCTGCAGTACCAGTCGCACGGCCTGGTTGTAAGCTGAGCTGCTCTTAATTGCGTCCAACTCCTCCAGGGTGAGAAGTCCTTTCGTCTCGTCCACCACGCGTTTATTCTTCACGGCGTACGACTTGCTGTCTACGACCGAGCGCCAGCCCTTCAGATCTTTTAAAACGTTAGCGAACACTTCAAAGTGGTCGGGGTGAAGTGGTGGTGCGGATTTGTTAAACCTCTGATGGGTGACGAGACCGAGGAACTTCTCGTATGATGTCAAATACGATATGAGAGTGCCAGGCTTCTTCGTGCCTGCTTCCAGGTGGGGCTTGACCCACTGGCTCCATACCACGTCCCCCTCGTTGTGAACTAGGCAGGTGATGTCATCGCCATCAGGGCCGATGGCTTCCAAGATTTTCCGCATCTGTGAGACGTGCTGGAGGCGAATGGATGTTTTTTTATCACCAGCGGACGGCCTCGACAGGTACTCAAAGAAGAGAACCAGCCATTGATGACGTTTCGTCTTTGGGTTTTTCGCCGAATAATACTGAGCGGCGCTCCCGCCGATAGATGACTCCTGCCCGTCGCTGGCTTCGTCTTCGGACGACTCAAATATAGCAGCCGCCTTACAACGATGCACGGGTCTGATTACTTCTTCTGCATACTCGAGCGTTGCAGCGGCATTGGAGCAGGCCGCATCCGATAAGGGCCCGGCAGCAGCAGCAGCAGTTGCACCATTGGAGGCCACAAGACCAGAGGGACTGGCAGCAGTGATTGAGGTGGAGGCGGCACCATGAGACGGACCAGCAGCGGATGCCGCAGTGTTCGACGCTACTGAAGAAGCAGGGGGCCCAGCTGGAATTTCATCTTCGTCCGAAGCAGCAGGGCTGGTCGTTTTCTGTGGTTTTGCTTCCACGATTTTTGGCGGCGGAGGGACGAGACTCTCCTCAATCTCAGCAATACCAGTGTATGGCCTGGCCATTTTCATGAGCCGCTGATATTCGCGGGAATCCTTCTTTATTGCGTGCCCGCCAGGGTAGCTCAGATGCTGGCCCACGTCTACTATTATTTGGTAGCAGAGGGGAACGGGACACCACTTCTTTTGTCGCCCGCGAGTTGGAGTTTTTCCCTTTCTGGCTCTCTGTTTCCCTCTTTGGGACGTCCCCGTGCGTGCGATGTTCAAGACGCGCTCTACTCGCTCTTCCGAAAGTTCTTCCTTTTTCACATGGACCATTAAGTGCCGACGTAGGTCGTGGCCGTTGAACGAGCAATCGGGCAAGGGGCACTTCTTCACTGTTTTGTGGGACCTTGGGCCTGGCGATTTGGCTGGAGAGCTTGCTTTGGACGGGGCAATTTTCGGAGGGGTAGCCAGAGTCGGTTGTTGAGCTCTGCGCTTCCGCGGCGGGTGATCCTCCTCCGAAGATTGGCTTGTTGACTCGTCCTTAGGCTGGTCATCACGGCTGGGCTCATAGTCGCTGTCTTTTTCGCTCTCCGAGAGAGTGCCTTGCATCGAACGGTGTTTTTCCAAGGCCTCCATGAGATGAAGCTTGTCCATGCAATTGATGCTGTCTTGGGCCAGCTCTCTCATGTCTATTACTAAGTCTGGGCCATGCAGGACGCGGTCCGTGTTGATGTGGACGCCAAACAGGCTCACGTACGTGTTCCGCATGTGCGCAATAGCAGTTCTTGCCACACTCTCCGCCCTCGGGTGCTTCATTCGATGGGCTGCCTCAGCGAAGAATATCATTTCTGTAATTTCTTGGCTTAGCTGAGAGCGTGTCACGTTTGTCGAGTCAAATGGTGGGGGCGCTGCATAGTGGAAGTCCTTTTCTAGGCTAAGTTTTTCAGTGGCGTCTTCATCTTCTTCTTGGCATCTCTCCATCAAGTGGAGCACGTTTATCGCTGTTCGTTTCATTGTGCGTAGAAACGTTAAGCGTCACTGAACGAAGACATCAACAGAAAACCTTTGCAAAAAAGACAAAGCACAAACTTTAACCGCTGCAAACCCAAGGCAATACTGAGTCCGAATTTTGTTCAAAAAGAGCCGTTGTTTCCAAAGCGATTCTAGCAGAAGATTGCTCAAAGACCTACCTACTATACCTCTCGATTTGAAGTCAATCCGCTAAAATCTCCAAGAGATAGACACTAATACCCCGTTCACACCAGTTAAACAAGTTTACCTAAACAATGTTAGATAAAACAGCGTTTAGTTAACCATGTTTTGCTGTAGAAGTCGTTCACACCCAGGAAACACGCTTAACTCCATGCATTCTTAGCGCACTTCAATTCACCTCGCTTGCGTGTACCAAATACCTGTCCTTACAGGGGACCCGTGAAGCAAATCTCACGTAAGCTGTCACGCAAACTCTCACGCAAACATCAACAACAAATTCTTGTTGCAAAATGGCTGACAAAATGTTGCTGTTATTTACGCAACCTATAGCTAGTGGAGCACAAAAACACCGAGCTGTTATTGCGAGAATTCGTTACATGAGAAGGAAAAGACGAGCTTGTTTTCTGTTTTTCGTGAATCTGATGGCTTACCTACAACAGTTGCCGGTCATGGAAATTTGGGTCAAACCAAGGGCAAATACATTTTGGTCTATGGCCGAAGACCAATGGAGCGACAACGACTGGGTCGGAAACTTAAGAATGTCCCAGGTTACGTTCGAAAAACTTTGCGAAGAACTGGCTCCTTTTGTTGAGAGACGGGATACAAACTATCGCAAAGCGATATCTGTTCGCGAGCGAGTTGCGATAACATTGTACAGGCTTGCAGACACGGCCAGTTATAGGACGGCGTGGGCAAATCAACAGTTTGTGAAATCGTGCTAGAGGTATGTAGGTCCATTGTTGAAGTTTTATTCAAGAGACTTTTTCACTTGCCTGTTACTCGACAAGACATTGAAACGGAAGTTGCGGCTTTCTTCAAGCGTGCGGGATTTCCCCAGGTAGTAAGTGCTGTCGATGGATGTCACGTCGCAATTTTGGCACCAAATGAAAGCCCTGCAGATTATGTAACTCGCAAAGGATTTTATTCAATAATCCTTCAGGGTTTGGTGGACAGTGATTATCTTTTCCGAGACGTGTATGTTGGCTGGCCTGGAAAGGTTCATGATTCTCGTGTTTTCAAGAATTCCCCTCTCTATGACGCCTGCTGTGCACGAACGTTTCTTCCCATGGGATTAAGCAAAGTTATCAGCAACGTTGTGGTACCACCCGTCATTCTTGGTGATTCAGCCTATGGACTCACCAACTGGTTAATGAGGCCTTTTACTGACCGGGGAAACCTTACCAATGATGAGGTGGCCTTTAACACAGCACACTGCAAAACAAGAGTGGTGGTGGAAAATGCGTTTGGACGACTGAAGGGACGATTTAGATCCCTAGGAAAAAGGCTTGATCAGTCTGTTGAAAATGCAACCACAACAGTCACAGCTTGTTGTGTTCTTCATAACTACTGTGAGGTTATGAAAGAAGAATTTGATGAAGAATGGCTAGAGGGGGTGCAATTACACCTGAACATCCAACCATGTGACAGAGAAGAAAAACAAGACAGGGAGGCCACTGACATAAGGAATGCCCTCATGAGATTTATTTCATAGACCAGTTTTGTCTCCTATAAACTACTTATACCAAGGGTGATTTCTGAGTATTTTTGGATTAGAGAATTTTGTTTTTCCAGAGTCTGGTCAGACTATTATCCTATTTCTGTACCCATCTCTGTACGTATCCCATTTTGGTACCTCAGATAGTATGATACAGACACAAGTATGATTTAGTCTTCTCTTTTCTTATTTATAATTATTTTGATTCATTCTGGGTATTTTGACAGTTTAGAAATACTGTTCAGCTAGAATTGTTTTCATTATTTAATTTCTGGTTTGGGACAGTTTTAGAGTGTGCTTCATGTACTACTCCTGGGTTTCCTGGGGTTTTAGTTTATGTCTCATGCCAGTCCTAAAAAAAAAAACGAGAAAACTGAGACAGGGGCAGTCCTCTGCATGTCAAATTTACATTGTTTCCTGTAAGAGCATGTATTGCTAGTCTTGTTTCTTTTTTGCGTGCACATCTACTACATGTAAGGATTCCACAAAATACAACTAATTCAGTGGTGGATGAAAACTGAACTGTGCAAATTTTAGCAGAATTGTTCTTCACAAAAAAAGATTGTATCCCTGCAAACTGCATGTCATTGGTGATTATGACCGAGTGCAACAGAGCAGAATGATTGGCCTTTTGGGACAATATATCTTGAATGTAAAAGTTAAATCTGCTAAATTATTAGATATTACAGAGCTGTTTTTAAGACCCAGTATTGCCCATTATGCAGTGCACACTGCAATCTTCTGGCAGCCATTTTTGTCATGTTGAAAATTCTGAGGGTTTTGTTTGCGGCCAAAGAACAAGAGAAGCCTCGCTCCCATGAAAACCAAAACAACAGAGGCTCGCAACGCATAATGGCCAATACTGGGCCTTTAACTGGGGATGTTTAATCAACAGATTGCCGTTTCCAGTGCCATGGTTACTTAACTACTGGGGGCCATATTCAATACTAAATTTCCTCCCCATAGATTTGTAATTTTCTAGAAGAGCTGAGGATAACATTGCTTAATTAAAGATTGCTCAGACATGTTTAACATGTGCATGATTTATTTGGTGAAATGTTGCTGAATGTTGACCCAAATAAACAAATTGCCAGATTTGGTACTTGTAGGCTAGAAATGAAAATTAATGACTTAAAAAAAACTTACAGTCTAAGGAAATTTCATTGCATTCTCATCCCCAGAGGCCGCGCTCCTTTTGGTCAGCAACAAGAATCGCGACCTCTGGCTATGTCCAACGACATTCTGGTTTTGAATGGCTTTGTAACCACAATAGATTGAGATTAGAATCAATCAGATTTGTCAGACTTGACATGCGCAGAGTGACAGGAAGTCCGTGAATCACGGACTTCCGGTGTTGGACCTGGCCAGAGGTCGCGATTCTTGGTGCTGACCAAAAGGAGCGTGGCCTCTGGGGATGAGAATGATTTCATTGTTCCTAGGTCCTCCATGGGGAGGTACTCTTAAAAATTAGGTAATATGGGGCTGCACTTCCAAGCCTCTCAGACTCTGGAAAAAAAAGATTTCCCTGCAATCTTTTTCAAGGCAAAAAGTGCTAAACTGAGGGGAAAAAATATATCACAATTATATATATATTAGATATCATAAAGCACCCACCTGACTTTATCTGGTACTCAATGATACATTTTTTCAACATTCTTCTTTATTCTTTGTACAAAATTAAAGCAACATCTGAAGTGTCACATCATGAGAAAAAGAAGGATTTTGGTATACGAGTCTAATTAACATTTCATCACACCAGTACCTCCTTTCCAGCGTGAAAAAGTGATTTCTATTACCTGCTCTACATTCATAAAGGCAAAAAGTACACCTTGTTTAGCAGCAGAATCCTGTATGGTCCAGATTTGGGAGTACCTCCTTCCCCCAGGCTCTTTGCTTGAATGTTGATGGCTTTATTAGAATTTTAATGACACATCCGTTGCTATAAAGTGGTTGTCTTTTGTTAAACAAACATGCAAAACATTTTTAGCTAGGCCATTACAGTGTAGTTTATGAATTCATTCAAATGTAAAATTTGAAAAAGAAAACAGACAAAAATCTACCAAATAAAATTTCAAAATTGTTTACTTTCTATAAGCCTGCTTGTTCACAAAAAAATTTGCATGGACAAGTGCTATCCATCTGGGTATTTTCCTTGGATGGGCACTATTGGGGCTGATAGTGTCTCTCTGCAGATGAACACTATCGCATCATGTGATCAATTTACCGGGTAAACCAATGAGATTGGAGAAAATTTTGTGGTCAACTATAATGTGACATGGTACAGTTTCAACTTCCAGAATTTAAAATAATTAACCCATCAAGTAAATTTTAAGCAAAACAGCATGTAACTGCATATTACAATGTATATTTGTCATGTTGCAATAAATCACTGACTTCTTCTGGTAGGTATGTTTTTTAGAAGCCTCCGCATGAAATGTGGTTGACATGCACACGAAAATAAATGCAGTACAAAAGTTACGACACATTGTAACCTTATTTGCTCTGTGAATTACTAATAGTAGCTTGATATTTTTTCAATACAGGACTTTTAACCCTTTAAGCCCTAAGAGGTCTCCCTTTGACGAGTAAAATCTATAGGTTCACTCTTAGGGCTTAAAGGGTTAATGGAGATAGTTTTTTTAAACCCTTTAAGCCGTAAGGGGTCTACCTTTGACAAGTAAAATCGTCTGGTATTATACAGAGTAAAATCTATAGGTGCACTCTTAGGGCTTGAAGGGTTTAAAAAACTGTGAAAAAAAAGTTTAAAAAAGCTATCAAATGGGACAGACATTAAAGGATTTCTTGTTTTACGTGAAAATGTTAAGTGCACCTTTCAACTGATATAAACAGCAAATTCAAAACGGTGGACAGGGGCAAATAATTAATTAGTTGGAGTTGGGAGGTTTTCAGGAAAACACTGATCCCTGATGTCCCTGCTGACCTCCTCTCCTGTGCCTACCATACTTTCAGATTTGTTTCATTCGATACTCTGGTGTTGTTCTCTGATAAACAAGCACAAAATAAATTGAACCAACATCAAGTACTTTATTCATTTCCATGAAAACCACAACAACTGACAATGGAGTGGGAACAATAAAGTTCTTCTTTATCAAATAGTTTTTGAGATGTTTTCACATTCACTAGCACCACTGCCAATACAGAATGAACACTAATTTATTTGATAATAATTTGCAGTGGTACTAAGGAAGTCTACATAAACTGAATCAAACATTTACACATGAGTACAAACTTGACTTTAATCCTTCAGAACTTTGGCCAACTTCAAGAAGAACTCTTGGTCCTCTTTCCTTCTCTTCGCTTCTCTCTCTTCTTCTTTCTTTTCCCTTTCCATTTCTGCCTCAAGGAAAAGCCTGTCAGCTTGCTGCTGGTATTCTATAAATGACTTCAAGGAGTCATCAATTTTCTTCAACACCATTTGTTGGGTTGTCTTTCTTCTTTTCTGTGCTGGTTTTTTGTCCTTGGCTACAACGACAATAAATAGAATGGGGAAAATGACATGAAAACACTTGACGATTACTTAAAGATTACATAAAAATCAAGTAACCAATTAAAAGGCAAGACAGCTGTTAAGCATAAATGCCCTTTGTGAGCTTTGTTATGCAGGTAAGTTTACAGCATTTTGCCGGCTGAAGCTGTAAAACAACCAACAACTGGTAACGAAAAAATACATTGTACCAACTTCTTATGAAACATCCAAAACACAAGCTCTTGAAATGACTCTATACCGATAAAAATACAGGAATCGAAAAATATTGATGTATGCCGAGTCAGACGAGCGAGACTCACTTGCGCGCTCAGGCTTTTTGGCTATGCATGTAAGCTTAATATCAACAGCTTTATATGTTAAAAGCTGCGAAGACGAAAACCTCGTGGTCGTGAAAAACAACTTAACGTTTCCTGATCCTCGGTATTCCTACACGGTGTTCTCGTCCATTTTCTCGCTTATTTAGCGAAACTGGTGGTCTGCAGCCTGTGGATTGAGGTCAAGAATCAAGTTCACAATATAATTTACGTTGCCTTTCGCGAACGTCCGAAAACAGCAAAGCCGCCATCTTGTCGGTCTCTTTTTTTTCGCGTGGCATAACAACTTGGTCGAGCAAACATACGTCACATTTTCTCGTTAACATGGAAACAACAACAAACTTACTACAGAGAAGCTTCTCGTCGGCCTTCTTTCGATTTTCTTTTTCCAAGGTCGGATAACTGCAGCTGAGTTGTGGGCTCTTTTCACCGCCATCCTTCAGCTCTGTCTCCTTGCTTTGAGCACTTTCCAGAGAGGTTGAGCTTAGGACGATAACCGGTCTGGTAGCTGGCTTGTCAGATAAAATTTCGTCAATTTCCTCAAAGAATGGTGCCCTCTTTTTCGGAGTAGCGTTGCCGGACCTCGACAGCGATCTTTGTAGCCTCTGTAGGCCGAGATTAACGTGTGGATTCTCGTTTTGCAGGAGTCGCAATCCCGGTCGTCGTACCCAGAAGCGCTTAGAAAATTGCTAATTTCTTGCCAAATAGGCTTTTTGCGAGTACATTCTTTTAGACGTTGCTGAATATTGTCCTCCCCCCACTTCTCCAACAGAATTACTGTCTCTTCTTTCTCCCATGTTCTTCCCCTTTTTTTTTCCTCTCTTTCCTCCGCCATGTTGGTTAGACAGGGTTTAAACTACCTTGAAGAGGTAGTTTAATTAAACAGGTTTTAAACGTGTTTAGTTCAACAGCGTGCGCGGTGTGAACGGGTAATTTTTTAACCATGTTTAGCTAAACAACAATTAAACATGTTTAACACTTTGGTGTGAACGGGGTATAAGTTTCTTCAGGTACTTACAGACATTGTAGTAAAACGTGAAAGCAACATGATATTTAAACCAACTGGCAGATAGCCACGAATGCATTCTATAATGTGTCTAAATTTCAGAACCTAAGTCCTCATTCCCTTAAAGTTATTGGCGGTTAAAGTTGAGCCTCGTTCTGATGCTAAAACCAAGGCCGCAAAGGTCACTAGGGTAATTTTGTGGGAAACTTCACACGTTAATAACTCTGCGAGGATTTTACCAATTGCAACAAAATTTGGCATGCTCGTAGTCCATGTTGGGTGCAAGCTCGGTAAGTAATCAACTGGCCAATCGGTTTAAGCCTTGCATAGTTATTAGCGTGGGAAATTTCCACACAAATGACGTCACAACTAATTAACAAAGGAACCAGTTTCAAAAAAAATTACATTAAACGGTTCCTTACAGCATGAGCAAGCATAATATAGCATCAAAACATCAATAAAGAGGTCCTCAAGTCCTATTGACGAGTTCCTCAAACATTAATGTGGTCAGAGAGCACCCTTAAACTCCGACCTGAGCCTGCGCAAAAGCGACTGTGTCCCGTCCGAAAAAAATGTGCAAGGAAGTTGCTCTAGCACCTTACACACCTTTCCTGACAGTTGTATCGCTGGTGCGCAGTGTTCTAAGGGTGCAAAGAAGCAGAAAATGCGGAGCTCAAAACACGTGTACTCACCAAGTGACGGCTTGACATACAAAGAACTTCATGTACTATGCACTAACGTATACCCCCAAAGTGTAACTTTTTAAAAAATCTTAAAAAATTTAGAATTCAAGTTATTGCAATAAAGTTTCAATAGCGTTGTTGCCAAGACAACAGTCTATCATTGTGCCAAGTTTGGCGTGTAACCCTCCAGGGGGGGTGGTGTTCGAATCTCAAATGTAGGGGTATGTCTGGAAGGTGCATTTCTCAATTTTGATGAGCTGTCAAATTTTTTCTTTTGAGGATTTAGACATGAAACTCGACACAATTGTAACCTATTGTCTTGGCTATGTGTGTACTAAGTTTTGTAAAAATTGGTGAAAGTGTGACTTTTTTATGAAAATATACCATCAAGGTGTCTGTTGAGGGGGGCAAAAGTTTCAGCAAATAATTTGCTCTATCCACGTCTGGTTTTGATATTTTCACAAGCTGTTTACACCAATAGAAAGTTCGCGATGCGGCGATTGGTTTGATATATTTGGTGCGCACTAACCCTCAAAACTCTGGCCATATTTGACCAAAGTGTCTCGAAGGGGGAGCTAGATGGACTCATCCAGTACACGTAACTCATTAATTATGCATGAAACTTGGGTTTAGAAAAAAATCGATAAAAAATTACCATTGCAACCGATTTCAATGCCGTTTTCAGCAATGAAAAGAACAATTCCTCTGCCATTGCACTGCGTTAATGAAATGCCTTAACCCCTTAAATGTTTCATCAAAAATGCGAAGCAAACATTGCCTTTTTTTCAAGATTGTCATGTAACAAACCCTTTTTGAAATGATCTCTTTTTGCAGGAAGTGCATATTTTGTCCAACTGAAACATGCACGTTATAGACCATGATGCACGCTTTCTATTGTGTGAATTTTGTTTGTTAATTTTAAAAAATAAATTTTTTAGGAATTTTTAAAAAAGTGGTCATTCTGCCTTCTTCATTTCTTAGCAATTAATTTCCATTTCGTCACCTTTTAAGGGTTAGTTAAAACTGATAACACTATTCAATAACCCTAATCAAGACCTTTCTATTGGTGGAAAAAGCGTGTAAAAATATTAAAAGGGCTAGGATTTATGGCTGAAATTGAGAAAGCGAGTTCTACCCCCTTTTTGGAATACATAATTTTTTCCAAAAAAAATTCATAACTCCGTCAACTTTTAAGCAATCACCATCAAACTTTGCAATATATTAGGTCTATTAAAAGGTTACATTTGAGCCAAGTTTCATGTCTTACAATCAACCGGGCTAGCTCGCCTCATGTAATACCTGGTTGAAATTCATCTCGGTACACCGAAGCAGCCCGGCTAACCGGGTCAGCCCGGCTCATGTAATCAGGCCCTTAATCTTTTCCAGTGAGAGGTCTTTCACGGATTGCACACCTGACAAGTTTAGCCTCAGTATTAATTCTGATCCAATTCAATCTTCATAATTCAAAGCCATCCTTGTTTCTCCCCAGTTTGTTTTTAGTATTCTAGTGTTCTTCCACCTTCGATAACTATTATGTCAAGGTTCGTTGTTTTAAAGGTTGTGTTGTATAATCTCAAAGATTACATCTGGACTAATTCCCTTTACATTTTTTAGATTGTTCCTCTGGCTCCGTTGCAGGCTGAACTCTTATTATAAAGAACTGCTATATTTTAAAATTTATTCCAACAACTCTGCAAGAGTGGCCTTGTTGAAACAATAGCCGGATCGAGACGCGCCAATCACAGCAACCCACCGCCATACATAATGCTGTACCGGACGCAGTCGACCCAATCGCCCTGAGAAGTTTCTGTCTTCCGCTTGCTTTTGGGTTATCATGTTACAGTGGAATATACTCCTGGCCTGGGTTGTTCGAAAGGTGGACAACGCTATCCACCGGATAAATCACTAGTGGATAGCGTGGTTTGTTTTGTTAACACTTATCCGCTGGATAGTGCGTTATCCAGCCTTTGAACAACTGGGGCCTGGTGGTCACCCCTTTCTAAATTTATGTAATTTTTTTCTAACTAGAATAAGAAGCGTATTGGAGTAGATTTCTGGGGGTTATTTGGAAAAGGGAAAGAAGTGCTTGAGCACAAATTAGAGGAGTTGAAACAAGGCAAAAAAGACAGGGACTTTATTAAATGTAGATGTAGATGTAATGTCTAATAATATGTATTGAAATAATAGCCAATAATATATGGCACTTTGCAGCATACAAATATACAGTATACATATGTGAGAAACATCCTACCCGGGGGGGAGGGACTTCCATATTGAACAGACAGGGATGCTTGTCGGAAATTTTGAACTTGAAACCTAAAGGAGACCACCTGGGCGTGGCTCAAGCTTTTTATGACCCCTAAAGGAGACCAATCTGGGCGTGGCTCAAATTTTGATCCCTAATAGAGACCTCTGTTATTTATAATCACAGAGGTAATGCGGTAAACAAAACAAGTTAAAAAGAAAATTTGACTTCTGTTTCTCTTTACGTAATTCTGTGTTTCTTCGCGGAACCCTAAACGAGACCTTGGCGGCTTAAAATATTGGCGCTCTGCCCTGAACACCCTAAGCAAGACCAAAATCCAAAATTTACTGTCTGTTTCATATGGTCCCCCCCCCCCCCCCCTTCCCCGCGATCCTACCCTCCATCTCTATACCAAGACAGAAAACAGTGACAGGCTAAACCAATAATTCCCTTAAAAACTTAGGTTTCTTTCCACCATAAAGCCCAAGTGAAGTTAGAACGCAAATATGCGTCTTGTTTAGCATTGTAATCAAATCAGAAGCAGATATGCTTCTGTCAAATTTATATACAATTACCATGGTACGAATTGCTAAATAGAGCTGTTTAAAATTGAGTGTCGTAAAACCAAAACCAATTACTTACTAACTAGGTATACCTATCGATAGAGTGCCAACGAGCGAATAATTTGTGCTATAATAAGGGGTTTATTAATACAGCATAACGGATTTTTGGTTCTCTTCTGTTGCAAACGTTACCGAGAGAAAATTATTACGCGTTTACAGGCCGGTAACGTTCGTCACGCAATCCCTGAATATCAAGAGGATTGGAATGTATCGCTGCTCGGTCGAACTTTCAGTTCAATATGATGGGCAAAGTCAAAGTGAAAGTGAACACGCTAGTTTGATTGATGAACACGACTCGTTTAATTCTGTGGCAAAACAGATTCGATTTGTGTTTTGAACACTGGATTCGACTGTATGATAAACACGCTCGTTCAGTTCTGTTCGGAAACACTGCCGACTCAATCTTCAGTTCGATATGCTAGATTTCAACACTGGATTTGCTCTAGTGGTTCGACTGGTGAACACAATCTTTCCAAAAAAGCTGCCCGATGGAACTTTCAGTTCGATATAGGTAAACAGAGAAGGAATACACTGTTTCGATTCATGAACACGCTCGTTCAATTCTGTGGTGAACACGCTGGTTCGTTTTCGTGTCGATTTTGTGTCTTGGATTTGCTCTTGTCTGACAGTTTTCCTGAATATTCGAATTAGAAGAAGAGTTCTGTAAAGGGTACGCTCCCCAATTGAACTTTCATTTCGATAAAGTGAGAGAGGAAACACACTGGTTCGATATGTTCTGAGACTATGAAATTGTTCACAGTTGGATAAACAACAACAGCAAAGAAAACAATGATATTCCACGAGACAAGTCTAGATGTAACGCGCCTCCTGATTGGCTAAAAACTACAATAGCTCGAATACTTCCGTCCTTGCAATTGGCTTAAACTGAGCCATTGTTACATCTTACACCTTACAGTTACACTTTCAGAGCTCGATCGAGAATTTTTTCGCATACGCCATTCTTCGCGCGGCACTATTCTCTGCCGCCTCGCCAGCCGAGCGTCTTCGCTCGGCTGGCTCGTTGGCAATTAGTAAAACCAAAACCAAAGTAATTTCATGATTACTTTTGACACTCGATAGAAAACTGCTCCATAAACAAACTCGAATCAAGTACTATCACTCTCGTTTCGACAAAGGTTGTCCCACAAAAGCGTACACGACAATGCCGATTGGTATTATGGGTAGAAAGAGTTTATCGTTGATTGATTAAGGTTCACGGTTTTTACCAACAAGAGAAAAGAAGGCATAAATACATTTGTTTGTTGTTTCGATTTATGTCGTTGAAATACCTAAAGCCCGAATCAAGGACCATGAACCCCCATTACCCATTACATCTTTTGGCATTGTCGAGTACAGTTTTGTTGGACAACCTTTCTCAAAACAGCTGTATGAATAAAAACTCTAATAACATCGCCATTTTACTTTCGCATTTTACTTACTTTACTTACTTTACTTAATGGAGGGAGATGGTTATGAAACTCAACAAATTTCTTTGTTATATGTTTTTGTTCGCTTTTTTGGCCTTGACCGTGCACAACGCACAATAGTTGTTTTACTCCGTACTGAGGATCTAACCAATAGAAATATGTTGGTTACGTAATTCATGCATAGTGTATGAGGGCAAAACAAAAGATTGTGCACGGTGGTGGACCTTCCATAAATCCTGGCATCTTCATTTGCCCCTTTGATTTTTTTCCGGCATCATAACCAGTTCCCTATATTAACTATGGTCAATGTGACCATGTACCTTTTGTCAGTTTTTCATGATTTTGCTTTTATTTAACACTACTTTTTTCATAAAATTGCTCTCCTAACAAACCTGAAGGCCCCAATATCTGTTGTTATACATCCCAACTCAAATACGTTTTGTGATTGGAGGAGAGCGCGTCACGTGTCATTGGTCAAATCTTCATGATGCCCTAGGGCGAACAAAACTTCATAACTCCCTAGAGAAACAACAACTTGAACTTTCGACTCGCACGTGATCAGCTTGTGCACCTTGAAACAGAGGCAAATTTGTGTGTCAGTCGGCCTGATGTCAAAATGCCATTGAAGTCGGATAACGTTTCTCACTAGGGAAGGCATTCATAAAGAAAGGCGATTTATAATTTGGCAAAACATATCAAAGAGGAACATTTGAACAATTTGTGTCTTCAAGCTTTTAATTTGGCGCCAAAAAATGGGTCACCTATGCCTGCCCATATGTAGCAATATTTAATCCTTGTTGATTTATATTTGATTTTAACTTCTTTGCATTTAAATTTAAACTTCATGTCCAAAATGTATTTAAATTTAAACCAAATTTCTTATTTAAACTTTTTAAACTTATTTAATTTAAATTTATTCATTTAATCTTGTTTTCCATTTAAATTTAAACTCTCAAAATATCATTTAAACTTGCGAATTTGTATTTGATTTAAACTGCGAAATTTTATTTAATCATTTTTATTCATTTAAATTTAAACTTTGAAAATAGCATTTAAACTTGCAAATTTGTATTTGATTTAAACTGCGAAATTTTATTTAATCATTTTTATTCATTTAAATACTTTGAAAATAGCATTTAAACTTGCGAATTTGTATTTGATTTAAACTGCGAAATTTCATTTAATCTTCCTGGGGCGAGCTCGGCCAACTTCACGTCATCAGGTGACATGTCATCGGTGGCCATTTTGTTTTGTTTTGGCGCGATTCATATCAGCGCTAAATATGGACGAAAGTACCAAAGGACGAGTGTCCGAACTACTGAGCGAGGCTTCCAGGCTTTTGTCTTGTCCCTCCTCCAGTACATCGAACCCTGCTACGAATTCCAGTCGTTCAACAGCGTTTCCGCAGCCGGCCATCAATGAAACTCTCCGCCGAGCTGAGGGGATGCTTCGCGAAAGTGCTTCCGCCGGCCTATGCAGACGATTGAACAGACAAGAACGTTTGAGAGCGGCATCTGGGCCTTACCAGCGTAACAACACAGCTAAGAAAACGGTGAAAAAAGAAAAGAAGGCTTTGGAATATGCTTTGTTACGTTGCTGGGACTCAGATGACCAGGAGGAGCTTCACCATCTAAAATGGGACTCTATCATTGCAAACGGCATGCTGGCGTTAGAAGAATGTGCGGACGAAACCACCATACGGAAAGCAGTGAAGGATTCTTTAACGACTAAATTTCCTTTACTTGGCGTTAATGATTTTGAATTTGTAAAAGTCCGCCACAAAGCAATTTCCACTCTTCAGCTGGGACCGGGAACTGAGTACAACTATTCTGTTGTAAAAAAGATGGCAGGTCAAGGACTGGTATATCTGAAAATAAAGCAAGGGTTTGAGTTTGTCTACAATGGGGAACCAGAAAGCGATGACGATCTTTTGAAGTCAACGTTTGACAGCACATGTAGTGCAACCGATGCTGCCGCAGAAAATGGGATTGCTGATGTTGAAGATAATCATCATGTTGAAAATCAGGATTTGTTGGAGAGTGCAGATGTACATGTAAGTCCACCCTCAAAAACAGATGAGCTGATTGCAGAAATTCACAAGCAAGGCATGATTGATCCTGTAGAGATTTTACGTTTCTTGCAAAAAAGAGCTTTTGCAAGGGCGTAATTTGGATGTGAAAAGTGAATATGAATTAATGGAAGGGGAAACCAACTACATTTGCATAGACAGACATGACATTGTAAAGACCACTTTCACAGAGCTTGCATCCATAGAGAATTTCCATATTACTTTTGAGGTGGATTTTATGGGAGAGAAAGCAAGGGATCTTGGTGGGCCACGCAAAGAATGGATCCGCCTCATGAATTTGGCAATCAAAGAGAAGTATTTTGACCGCGGCCTCAGAGAACACCTTTCTGATGATTATTTTTATGTGGGCATCATGATGGGTATTGCTCTCCTGCAAAATGGACAGTTACCAACTTTCCTACCAATCAATGTTATTGAAGAATTGGTGACATCAACGAATGACTGTTGCATTGTCAATTTGCAACGAGGTTTGGATGTGTTTGGGTTTTTCATGATCTTCCAGAAGGTGCCAGTATTACTTCATCTAGTAAGGCCCACAACACACAAGCTTGCTGCAAGAATGCTTCTCAATTTATTGTCCCCTAAATTCTCTGAAGAGGGATCCACATGTTACCTAAGAGAAAAGCAAGTGTATGCTTTATTTGTGAAATATGTACGAGAAGTTTCGAGTGGCCGAAGAGATGGAATCACTTTGAGTAATGTTCTGGTCTTTGTTACTGGAGCTTCAGAGGAGCCAGTCCTGGGATTTGTCCTGCAGCCCTCTATTAAATTTGCTTTATGTGAAGAATCCAGCAAGGTACATGTCAATATACCTAGTAACAATGCTTTAAATTGTGCTGCTTGTTGATTATGGAGCTATTAATTTTTTTTAATGTACATGTACTCTGGATTATTACTCTTAGAATTGAACAGTGAATTGAACATTTGTTGTAAACTTTGGTTGTAAAGATTATTTAATGTTCATGATATCATACTCTTCTTAAGCTAAGCATATCATGTGAACTTTACCAGGGATAGAGCAGACTCTGCTATGCTATTGTTAATAGCTATTTGTTGTGTACATAACTCATACATGCACCACTGAATTCTGCCCTCGCAATTTAGTATTCAACAATTTTTGTTTTGGCAAGGAGGGAGGAAGGGGGGCTGAAAGCTACTAGGTAGTAACATTAGCACTAGGTATTGGGCTTAATGTTTTGGTACGACAGTCCATTGTTAACTGTTGTGTGGTGTTTTTGTGTCAGAACTGTATATCTTGAATATTTGCCATGCATTGTACTCAAGGGAATATTTTTTTAATCATGTGTACACTGTACTTGATGTTTTCCAGGGTGCAGACTCATCAGAGAGTATTCCCTATGGGTACCTTCCAACAGCACATACCTGCAGCAATGTTTTAGTTTTGCCCGTAGGTTTTCTGACGTCCCCTTTGCCAGAGGAACAAGGCCTTTTTCAGGTTTATGATCTTGCCTTTGCAAATGCTCATTTTGGAACAATGTAATATCACACTACTACATTAATATACAACGAAAGAGGTGCTTTGTACTTTGAATAGTCTAAAGAAATGTGGCTAAGTAATAATGTCAATTACTTCGAAGTTAGGTTTAAAGCTTCATTCAGTGGCATGCCTAAGTTGATATTCGCTTTGCAAACAGATTATGCCACTTTGTTGTGTGCCAATAAGTGACTTGTCTTTGGTAGGTTGGTAGGTTTGGTTTGGTATCAATACTGGTTCCCCTGCCTGAACCACTCTCAGTCACAGTTGGATGACTGTATTGGATATTTTCAAATTTGTATACTTCCAAAACCATAGTGAAAATACTTTTTCACCAAAATGGTCTTTAGAATTTGTGATTTGGAAAAGGAACCACTGTCCACCCCAATTATAGCCTTGTACCAATGCCACCTTTGTGGAAATTGTTGGATTTAATCCTATTTTCACTGTTACAGTTACTGTAATGACATTTGTATTTCGGTCAGTTAAATTTTCAACCATTTTCAAGTCAAACTCAGATTAGTTATGGAAAGATGTTCATTTTATACATAATTTTGTTCTAATTTTTGCAAAGAATGTAATTAAATATAATTATTACAGTCTCAATTGATTGAATTCCTGTTGATGAAAAAAGTGAGTAAATAATTTACAGTTGCTGGGGAAAAATATTTTGGACAACTTGTCTAAGTAGTATTGTACTGTATGTTTGATTCCGTAGTTTATTGCAAAAGTATGTAAACAACATTACAATGATTGTGCAATAGGCTACATGTATTCGATATATATTGATATTCTCACATGGTTACAAGTCTCTTTTGGGAATAGTGAGATTGGAGAAACTTACAAAATTGGCAGCCCTAACCCGAAAGTCTCACATCTACAGTGTATGTCAAAATATTGATATATGGAATGTAGCCCATTTAAGTTCAAGTTTGTGTTGGAGTTGCTGTAATAAAAAGAAAATTGTTCAAGCCAACAAAATGACAATGTATTACTGAAATTATTCATTGCTGTGGGGTATTTCTAAATGTTATCATGTATGGGACATACATGTATGATGATCTCTTGTGTTAAGGTATTATTAATGGTTTACTTGGATGAATCATTTTATGTTTCACAAAATACAAAGAAATGTGCTCGAATTAGTGTCTAGGGTGCTCTATGAATTTTTCTTGAGCAAGAGAAGAAAAGGGGAATGCCAATTCAAAGGTAGAGTCATCACCACTGCCTTTTTAACTAGTCTTAAAACTACATGGAATAAACCAATTTCCAGTTTATCTCTTGTTTTTATTCCTTTTAAAATTAATCCAACATTTACACTTGTGAATCACTCAAATGACCTGCTCATTTGTTGAACATTACATTCAATTTCTTTGAAAGTATGACAGAAATTTTCTTAAACAAGCAACTGCTACTTATCTGTGTCAAAATAGGGTAGTTATGTCACTAGCTACCAAACATTTCTTTTACATAGTTAAAAAAGGAATATGAAAAATGCTATTTCATGCCTGGGCTCTATTTAACAGTATATTACAGAGATTTCTACTTCTATCATATTCCAGTCTGCTAGCAATGTTAAAAGACTGAATGATTTCACTGGTATCACAAAATCATAACATTGGATGACTAGCTTATACTAGCAAATAAATTGATTGACAAAGTATAAAGAAATTGAAATCATGGTACTTATTTCTTCCCTTCATGTCTGCTACATACATGTATCTTGTTCAGAGTTTCTTTATTGACAATTATTATGTTCTACTCTTTTATTGGTTACAATAGCCTCCAGCCTGATGGCTGATTATTACGAATCACAGGAATGCTTCAAGTTTTTGGACAACTAGAGTTAGAACTTCGCTGTAAATATCAAGTCCAGCTTGATTTGATGGTCTGTTGACATTAACCCGAGATAGAACAAAATCAGTGATTTCCATGCTGTGAGCCAGTTCAACAGGAACAACTACAACTCCCTCATCATCTGAATGAGGGCGTGGGCCATCAGGGTCTTCACCATAAAATTCATCAACCACAGATTCATCAACACCACCACTGGAACTTAACGGATTGTTTTCATTGAGAATTCCATTCAGCCATATCTGATTTGGGGTCCATCCATGCTCAGTGGATAGCCTGTGATTATTGAACATGTTTGCAAACTCAGTCAGAGCAGTATTGATTCTTGAAGTAAACACTAGATGTAATGTAAAGATGTGGATGGGGTTCTCCACATCCAGAATTCCTGACTGTTCCATGGCATAGAAAGTGAAATAAAAGAAATGACAAACACATCTAAAGACGTCTCTCCAGAGTCTTTCTATCCGCTGGTTACTTGTGGATGAGCCAGCAATAAAACTACGCCGTCCCTCCCCCCAGTGGGTAACCATTTCTTCACAAATCAGAACATTCTCCACACCATGATCTACGCGAATACGTGATGGCCACAAGCCTCGATTGTCCTTGATAGCATCCTTGAAAAGACCCAAGACTGTATCTGCCAAGTTATTTGTACTGCACCTTAAAAACATTATTTTTCTAGATTTGCCATCACAACAGCCATGGATCACGAACTTCCATCTTATAAGCGCATGATGCCCATCTATATGCCAAAGAGAATTTGGCCAGGGTACATAGTACTTCCTTCTTGATACCAATGCGCCCCACCTTAGGGCCAGGTAATTGCGAGGGTCCACTCTGTTTATACCCGCCCTAATTCGGTATCTCTCCACATGCAAACCAATAGAATGAAAATAGCCTGACATGAACGGCTCACCAGTGGTACGACCATGGCGTGAGATGTAGTCTTTAACAATATCGTCAATTCTCTCATCTGAAATGTTGGAAAATTCCTGCAAATCAGAAATTCCATACTCTTGAACACGGCGCATAACAGTCCACCTAGACACTCCAAACATATCCGATATCTTACACCAAGAAAAATTAAGGCCACGCAGTTCTACCAAGACCTCTTTTGGAATATGATAAGCAGGCCTTCCAGGACGTTTTGTATCAACAGTTAGTAAAGGTAGCTTGCAAGTCATTGTACATTGATTGAAATAAAAATTATTATAGAGACATACAAACTCCTTTTCAACCTCAGAATAAACGTTTTCCAGATCTTTCCATTTTACCTTATCCTGTTGGTCAAGAGATGAAATATTTCCAATTTCATGCAAGAACTGCACAGTTTTGCTCAGTAAATCCACGTGCAACAGCAGTTCATTGAGCA
>OZ026602.1:22159264-22194264 GCA_964020085.1 Micromussa lordhowensis | reverse complement strand
CGTATTTATAAGCTATATGCATTGTTCAAAAGGAGCTTAACAAAAGGTATATGTAACTGGAGACATTATGCTATTTTTCACACTTGGTAGAAATTATTATGGTTCTGAATCTATTCATTTTATCGTCAATAACGCTGCTTTTCATTTTAATTTTTTCATTACATAATCATTATTGTTAATTCTTTTCCTTTAACTTCGTTCATATTATCTTTGAAGATCTTAAAACTAAAACAAACAAAGTTAACGAGTTCGTGCAAACCATGTTCCAAAAAGGTTAAAGTTCCAATAAGAAAATAGTGTTTAAATCACACAGAAAAATGCAAACAATAATAAAGGGTTTTATCCGTCTTTGCTTTTAGTATGGAAAAACCTTTCTAGCCAAAGTACGGAAACCTTGTCAATCTGTGTATTGTCACTCTATCAATTGGTGACTTTCCAGCAATTCGTACCTTTTTTAGGTTTCGTTTTCCAGGAATCTGACTTCTTTTTCAATGGCTGAGATTCGACTTCTAGGAAAGACAGAAATTAAACATCAACCGAGCATTCTTTGGTGTTGACCGTTTTTCATTTTGGTAATTGATTATTTTTATTAACTTCGTATGAACAAGGAAGAAGAAGTCCAAGTTTTAAACAAGGTCTTATATAAGGTCAGGTGACACAGTCATGGTCAGATGATCATCACCTAGGGCTAGAGAGCTGAGGGACGGAGAGCTTCCTCACATAACTGAGCGTTCCTAGCACACAAAATTCTTAAACTGAGTTTGTGTGTATTTAACTGTGGATAACTGTTTTTGTATGAAGTTTAGTCTTAAGGAGAAAAATGTTGTAATCACCGATATGTTACTTTTAGAACGTGATTGTCTGGGCGATTCTTATACTTTTAAGATCATTACTGCTTAGTCCCGTTACACAGTGCGACAGACAGTGAAATGTAAATAAAAGCAAATAAAAGTTCTGTTTCATTCTGACTCTAAGGAGAAGAACTCTTTTCAGTTTTTTTGTGGCGGCCACATTCAGGCTGTTTAAATAAAAAGAAACAGGATGGAAACGAACCAATCAAAAAGTGAATAACTAAATGAATTAACACTACAAGAAGGTTGAATAACACAATTGTAACAGGATAAGGAAAAGTTTTAGCCTAGTTTTAAACGGAACTTTTCCAAAAAGTCAGCCAATTAAAGCGGAGTGTGTCCATTATTTTTATGGACCGATCGCAAAACCCGAGCATGAGTTGTGTATATCAAGAGTCAATTTCTTAGCCATACTACAGTGATAAGTTAATATAATAACAGCATTATAAAGCTATTATACAACCTTATTAGGATATTAAAAAGTTTTTGGCTATTTCAAAACGGAATTATTTCAAAACTCCTGCTAATTGAGGCGCAGTATTGCCACTATTATCAACCGATCTCAAAACTAAGTATGACGTGTGTATAACAAAGGTTTATTTCTTAGCAATGCCACAGTGGAAAGTTGATTTATTACTATCATCTTAAAGCTAAATGACAGCACTACTGAAATATTAAAAAGTTTTGAACTATGCATAAGCGGAACCGTTACAAAAAGCAGGCTAATTAAGGCGCAGTTTTTCTCTTAATTATAGACAGATCTTGAAACATATTACAATGACTCTATAACAAGGGAAAATTTCTTCATAATTCTACAGTAAAAAATTATTCCAAGAAATGTTTCAAGATCGGTCTATAATTGTGAGAAAAACTGCGCCTTAATTAACTTGTTTTTTTTAACGCTTGCGCTTATGCATAGTTGAAAACTTTTCAATATCCCAGTAGTGCTGTCGTTTAGCTTTAAGATGATAGTAATAAATTAACTTTCCACTGTGGCATTGCTAAGAAATAAACCTTTGTTATACACACGCCATACTTAGTTTTAAGATCGGTTGATAATAGTGGCCATACTGCGCCTCAATTAGCAGTTTAATGGCTTTTTAGGAAGAGATTTTATTTTCATAAATTTGTTTTCTCAAAGTGCAACTTCACCTGCGTATTTGTTTGTTTCTTTATTTATTTGTCAACCTACATCTTTTATCTTACTATTTTTCAGCACTGAATATTTTTCAAGGTTTTAGTTTGAACTTTGCGAGAACTTTAGGACGCGCAGTTGACAAGTTGTTGAATGGTGCAAGGGTTAATTCACACCGGCAGTTTATTTTTGGACAGCACAGCATAAGTTTTTTTCGACGCAACACGGCTTTCCAACAAAACCGAAGGCGTAATTTCTCTCATTTTCTAGACATGGTCAAAATTGGACTGTTCTTTACTTTTTTTCCTAAAAGTAAACTGCTAACTAAGAAAATCGCGAGATAAATATACCATTTGGACTGGAAGTAATATACGCGATATGAACAGTCCACCTCAGGCGGCGTGAATTTTTTTATAATTATCATAGTTATATCTTAAATTTCTATTTCTAGTTTATTTATGTATTTAATTATTCTTTTAATTCCCTTTTTTAAATTGTTTTATTTCTATTTTTTAAAAAATTCTTTTTTAAATTTTTTTAATTTTTTTTTGTAGACTCCGCACTCCGCGTTTTCGGAACAGCCGAAGACTGACGGAAATTTTGGAAACGTTTCCGCGGGTGTTTTGTTTTCCAAAGTCGCGTATCAACGAAAACGGTGGTAAATGTGAATAAATATATTTCTTGAATGTAAACTTAGTTGTTGAATGTGAATAAATATATTCGTGAATATCAATAACAGCATTGAATGAGAATGAATATAAACTCTGTGAATATTGCACCATTTCGCTAACCATAGAAGAAAGCCTATTTGGTAATTGACTCACCCCACTACAGTACAACCCCTTAACAATCTTTAAAAATACATAAAAAATTCGGGTTTTAACCGATTGCAAAAATTTTTGCGGCATTTTTCCTAATTCCATGCAAAGATTTCAAGAAACGAAAAAATTTTTTTAGGGTTATAGGCACTTTAAGGCCGGTACACACGAGGGAGCTTGCTCCTGAAACAGAATCGTGCAACAGTTTTGCCCCTGGAGCTTGCTCCCTCATATCAAACCAGTTTGATATGAGGGAGCAAAACTCGGGAGCAAAAGTTTTGTTGCGCAACATATTTTTTTCGCTAGAAATCGTTGGTGCAGACGAGGGAGCTTTGCCCCTGGAGCGTGTTGCAGGCGGCGTGCTGCAGGAGCAAGCTCCCTCGTGTGTACCGGCCTTAAGTGAACGTTCGTGACTCTGACCATTAGTAGGGAATCAAAGTATAGCTCATCGGTAAGTTTGTTTTCTGCCTTTGAGCACGAACTGGAAAATAACTAGTCTCAAGTGGGATAACGCCGTACAGAATTTTGAGTACATCGACATTATATGCTAGAAAGCTTTCTTGTTGTTTCTGTTTTTGTCATTTTCGATTTTTAAGTCGTTACATAGGCAACTCACATGTGTACTTTGCTTTCCGTTTTTGACTTGCCAGCGTGTGCAAGAGAAAACGTGCTTAAATAAACTAGTACGAAAACATTGGTAGATCCCGAGGACTTTATTTTCCGTGTGTTTCTTCAAACCCAGTAGTACCCTAACCCCTTGTGCGAAACATCGCGTTTCTCCTTTCCGTATTCTAGTACTATAAATGAAAAATACTTTAAAAATATCGCTTTGAAACGTTTCAAGATAATTTTATCCCAGTCAGGCAACCAGCGTCATGAAATTTTTGTTGGCCTCAAAATCCCGTTGCGTGTTAGCAGAGTTTGATTCGTGTAGTCACGCAATGATCTCCCAATGTACCATATCGGACCCCGATCACATCGGTCGGGTTTGACTGTTTTTATTTCTCGTATTTAACTGTTTGATGTGTCAACTGTTGTGCCAAGTAATACAGTAATTCTTCAGTAGTCTATTTCAATATGAAAAATCATGGGCTATTACGAATACCAAACTAGAATAAAAAGTCTCCATATTTGTTGCGACTCTTTTGTCAGCCTATAGACTTGATAGCATCGCTTTTCTCCTTTCTGTATTTTGTTGCTATTTCTAAGGAAATATATAACTGAAAAAAAAAAATTAAAAGATATCGTTTTGACTCAAACGTTCTAAGAAAAATGGTATGTATTAATTTGTTCGCAGTCACGCAACCAGCGTCTTGAAATTTCCGTTGACCTCAAAATCCCTTGCTTATTAGCAGACTTTGATGACAGATTCATAAAAGCTCGTCTGAGAAATTATTATCAGTGTACTTCGTGTAGTCACGCATTGATCACCCAACGCCGTGGACTGACTAGAGGTGTTTTACACATTCATTACTAAGAGCAATCTAATTTAATGTCAGGGCATTTCTTTTGTGCGATATTATGATATTCTGAGGCCCGAATTTTTTTAGTTATATTATTTTTTAATTAGTTTATTAATCTTACTTTAGCGTTGAATTCTGATAAGTGACTTTCTGAAAGGTACAATGACGTCCAATTTAACAAGCACGCAACGGCGGACCTATTTGTCAATGAATAACAGCAAGAACCTTATTACATGAAATTTTCGCGACACGTTTATTTCGCGATTTCGAGGTGCACATATTTCGCGACAATTAAAATTATGCGATTTCGCGAAAATGTTGTATTTTGAACACTTATTAAACTTCGCGTTTTTCGAGTTACACACAATTCATTTCCCTGGCAATGTTACTTTAACATTGAATTCTGTAAACTGACTTTATCAAAGGTAGGTCAAAGGTACAGTAACGTCTAAATTAAGAAGTACGCAACGGCGGAACTATTTGTCAACTTTAACATAATGTGAGTCACTTAATTTTCGCTTGATGACATGTTTGCGACAGTTATTGTTAAGGTAACTTTAATTTTATGATTTTTTTTAAAAAAAGGGGAATGTCGCGAAACTTTCCTGTAATATGTTATTCCTTATCGAATATTTTGGTACAGTGGCTAGAAAGGAAACTTGGGAGAGGCTTGATACGTGATTGACCTTCTTGACCTCCCATAGCAATATTTTCACGAAGTTTACGTTTCCCTCATCAAAAATTTAAAAGGTCAATCGTCGAGTTCAGAACATCAAGTTAATTTAATATTGATCAACGCCGCTACAGTCTATTTCAGCGATTTAACGCAAAGTGTTCGAATTTTTTTCCGCAGGCTGTCGTACATGTCAAATACTTTATCGTTTGAAACTATGCACTTAAAAAAGAACTGGTTAAAGTATGCTACATTTGACGAGATACTGCTGAAAAACGTTCCAGGTAGTATTGGCCATTTAATGACTGATCATAACACAAACATTAAAATTAGTTTCACTATTTTCAGTGTTATTTTTCACCACGAGGAAATCAGGCATACGGTTGTGTTCCGCAGACCGTGATCAGTTCCACGAAAGTGTCTTGCTACTTACTTTCAAGCGATTCTGTAGTTTTAACTAGAATTCCCTCTTTTATCCTCCGAACTATGTTTTCCCGCGCCATATTGCCTTGAAAAGAACTTCTTGATTCATCGTCGGTTAATTTTGATGTCATCAGTTTTGCTCTCAGTTCCTGCATTTGCTGAGCTAAGAGAGAACTGGCAATGCTCGAATACGCGTGTGTTATTTGTGAGGGCAGAAAAGGCATCTTGTCAATCTTATAGAAATGACACTCGGAACCCGAGCCCGGGAACCCGAGAAAAAAGCCTTGGGTGGAAACATTTGCTTAGACATATTGAAAATGACCCAAGAAAATTGCTCTCGAGAGAGCATATGTTCGCGCAAAGAACTCTGGGATCGTCAGTGGAGTTGTATCGACGTGCAAAAAAACTATTTCTCAGTGGAAGAGACATCAAGGTTTTTTCGCCGTTGTCTTATCCCAAATGGTTTTGGACAATGTTGTCAAGCCTCTAGAGTATGAATCAAATTCAACCTCACAGAAAATTTACTAAACAGAAATTAAAATGCACTCAACACGATGTGTTGGTATTCCCATAGATATGGATGGTATTACCTTAAAGTGGTACTGTGACAAACAATCAATTCTACTTTTTCCTTGTATTTCAAAATTATGTAACTGAACCACTGAGTGACCAAAGTTTTAAGCCTTTATTTCAAAGGGACACCTGTTTATTTTGACTGAAATTTTCCTAATTAATGGTCCGCCATTACTAACTTAAAAAAATCTTGAGAGAGCTGGATTGAGGATAGGATGATGTCAAAGACTCGCTAGTTAAAAATGCAACGCGGGAGTTTCGAACTTTCATACTTTTTAACTCTTGTTTTGCATGTATGATAAGCTGAGTCTTTGACGTAATCTTATCCTCGATCCAACCCTCCAAGGTCCAATCTGTCAGTCTTGATCGTGTGTAATGGTGGACCATGAAATCCTCAACTTGCACTCAAAGAAAACAGCCCTTGGATAAAATTCCAAGCTCAAGATTTTGCCAGTCAGATGTCAAACAAACACACTTCTAAAATCTGAAGGAAAAGCAGAAGTGAATGAGTTGTATTGATCATAGTGGCACTTAAAATTAAATAAAATAAATAAAAAGAAGGAAATTAAAGATATTTGTTTCCTTTGTTTCAGTGGCATGCCGGCAAACTAGCTAATGCTTAGTGCTAAGCTAAGTGCATGTCCACTATAAATACCACTAATCACATTAAATTAAATAGGATTACAAGTTCCTCTTATACATGTATGTAATGTTTCATGCACAAAATAACAGTGTTATTGTTTGATCTATCTAGTACTATACTTAACTCAACAGCTACATCACCTATTTTCGGACACTTTGTCTGAAATTAAAATCGTCCGAAACTTTGTATCAGTAATGTACTATGTTAGGGGGAGGGGGCACTCCCTTGAAAGGGCTAGATAGGTATGTGCAGCCCCAAAGGGTATGGTTTTTCAGCCTTTTTGGTCATAAACAGGGTATCAATTTTAGCCAACTTTGGCCATATTGGTCATTAATAGGGTATGGTTTTTGCACTCTAGCCTTGATATGGGCATGTTTTTAAGAAGAAGCCACTTTTTCATCATTACCAAAAAGAAAATGAACAAAATTAATTCTTATGTTTACGGTGATAAAACATTGGTTGGTTTGAACTAAGGACCTAATTATAATACAGGTCTGAAGCAGGGTTTTTGATTTCATAAATAGTGTTTCAAATTTTTGGCCAGGTCATAAATAGGGTACAGAATATAATTGCAGATTTTGGTCATAACTAGGTTAAGGGTTTTGGGAAACAGGCTGCACAGCCCCACCCAGTGTTTCTGGGAGAAATTCCCCTCTCCTGGTGTACTACTGATTTGAAATTTGTGATTTATCTGCACTCAAACATACAATTTTCATTTTACTTTGTGTTACAGTCTTGTTACTGTATGTTAAGCTCTTTCTAGACCCCTTGAAGCGCATGAACTGAAACATGTTTGTACTGCTATCTGATTCTTAACATGATATTTGACAGTTGGCAATTCCCTATGCTTTACATTTTCTCTCATTCCTCTTGTAGCCTTTCTCTATTTTTGCAACCCCTTGAAACAGCCTGAACTACCAGTAACATGAACTGAACTAACATAAACTGAAATGCATTATTTTGTACAGCTTTAAGGACCCTAGTCAGCCTCCTTTGAATGCCATGAGTTAAATTTGTATCACATATTGAAGCAGAAACTTTACTATCAGTTGTGTTGCTGAGAGTATATGTTAGTAGTTCTCTTTAGTAGTTTCACGGTGATTACCTTCATTTTGACATGCTCAAAAAAATAGCCAAACTCTTGCATGTAAACAAAAAAGAAAGTTGTGGCTGAATTTCAATGTTTAATCCAAGTAATAAATTATTGTTTCATTTTATGAAAACACACTATTTTGCAAAGCATTTAGAAGAACTCGACAAAATGAGATCATAAAATCCTCTTTGCTCGATATTGATGAAACTATGTGAAAGAAAATGAAACTCACCATTTTGGTTTGACCTGTGGTTAGCACAAGTCTGAACCGTTTCGAGTCTGTGTTCAGATTCTTTGAAAACTGCTACCAGCCTCACATAGTAACCACCAGGGTAAACTGCAACCAATCAAATGGAAAATTTAAAGATTTAAAATCTTTTCCAGAATAGGGAGGTTAAAGGATAAATATATATCCTCTTCTAGGCATTAAATTAATTGGATGCCGCGCGAAAAAACAACACAGAAAAGGGATCCGAAGCTTGCACAAAGCCCCTCTCCTTTTTTCACTCGCTACTTCCCATGCCAAATTAACTGAGTGCATTGAAGACGCCAGGATAAATATTACAATGCGATTTTTTTGACCAGGTCACAACAATTAAAGTTAACCAATCAAAATTAATTGAACATTAAACAATGGATAAGGCATTGGGTATAAATTTTCGTAGTCCTCTTAAATTTGAATCACAATAAATAGTGGATGTTTGTCAAATTTCACAAAGAAGAAATATTTAACAATTAGACCCGTAGCCCGAAAAGGTTACGGGTCAATAGCCTATGAGGCGAATGGCATGGGCTATTGACCCGTGGCCCTTGAGTGCGAAGGGTCTAGTTGTTTTAGTATCATCTAACTAGTCGGACAGAAAAGGCAATAATAAAGTTAGCAAATGCAAGTTGAAGAAATGATTATTTGGGAATAAAAATGAAAGAAAAACTGGCAAATTTCACTACTCGTTAACTATTACTAATACTCCTGTAGTAGCGTAGCCAATTAAAATGCAGAATTTGCATTAGTCCCCTAGCTGGATGTTGGTTCGCTACGCTCACTCGTGAGGTATCGAGTTGAACACTTGAAGATAAAATTCATATCCACGTGCGGGCATGTAATATCCTCTATTCAGTAATTAATTGGCACCTAAAAGGTTCAACCGAGAAAACAGCATAGGGCAGATGCACCATATACAGTCAAACCTCTATTAAGCAGTCACCCTCAGGAAAAAGCCAGGTGACCAATTTATTAATACTTGTTGACCGATCAAACTTTAGTCTGTCATGGACAGAAAAATTGGACAGGAAACCAAGTCATTGATTACGCGATCTACATTTATTTTTTGTAAGTCTTACGCGAAATTAAAAGTGTTTGCTTGTTCTAAGAAGTCCACGCATTAACCAACAGATTGTAAGCAATGTCGTTCGTAATGCGAATGTCCAGCATCTTTGCCTTCAGTTTTCGGGTAAGCTTACCTTATTTATATGAAGCGAAAAAAATCAGTTCTGGTTGAATGTGAATTGAAACTTCATTTGGTGAAGCAAGTCACTGACTTTGTTTAGCGACAGCAAAAGTGTCTTAATGACCATAACACTGTGCTCCAGTTGACCACCTAATTCGTATGGCAAATCGATATCCCTCAAAATAATTTATAAGTTTCAACAATCCGGTCCATTTACCTTTCAGCCTTACTGCAATTGGTACCATGGAGTTCATCTTTGCAAATAACTTCCCCAATGATGGAGAAAAAGTCCAGGGAGTACACTTAGCTGGACGGGGCTTCTCGTTTTCAAACAAAATTTCAAAATTGAATTGCCCTGGAAAATCAGAGGTGTCAATTACGGTAGGCAAAGGTGTAACTTTTCCCACACTAGATGTAAGCTTATGTTGTGGCTGAGAGCTTCCATCAGGTTGTGTTTGGAAATCTGCAGGAGAGAGAAGAGAGTAAAAAAAAGAACTTAAAGCAAAGTCATTAGATGTAGGCCTTTTGTTTTGTTGGCATGTTTTGTCAGTCGCTAATCTTGTTTTTCTACAACTGTGTAATTTTATTTGAAATCATAAAATCCTAATATAACTTAAGCTTAGTTTTAATTAATGTATTTCTCCCTTTAGTTTTCGATGCAAACATTAGCTTCAGCTTGCCCTTCGGACATTTTGCATTCCCTGCATGGGCAAAGTTTACTTTTTCTAGTTAGTTGAAAGACAACGTAACTTGCTACTCGTCCCGAACGACTGGACGCCACTTTTAAAGCCCTCCATATTTTAATAAGATTAGGTTTCTCAATGAGGTTTTTTTTTTAAGATTCTCCCCATCTCTGCCATGCATCCCTACCATCCCTATCAAAGGCCGTTCGAAGCAACGTTCGTCGAAGAATATTTTCAACGTAAGATGGTCGATTCATTGCCAGAAAAAACTCTCGCTCTTTCACAAAAAGCACTTTCCTCTAAAATAAGCTTCATATAAAACTCACATCTAAGCAGAACGTGTCTGTAAGTTAACTTACCGTTAACTTGCCGCATTCCCTCTTCTTGCGCTGCCTTCTGCTTGGGGATTGGTTCTGCACAGGGTGAGGGTAAAGCCGTGGCAAATTGGAAAGTGCTGTTCGTCTTGTAAAAGTCGAACGGATGGATTGGCTGTAGGCATTGAAAATATACAGGGCGGAGCAAATTTGTCGCGAGCTCTGGTTGTTCTGCTGGTTGAAGGTTCCAAGATGGTTGACTGTTGAAAGGTGAAGATTTTCGCGAGGCCTCCTCCTCGGGTTTTCATTCTCCACAGAGTGAGGGCAATGCCGTGTAAAATCGGTAAGTGCTGTACGGCTTGTAACGGGGTTGCGGACGGATTGGTAGTGCGCCTTGAAAGTATGCAGGGGAATGTGGTGTAGCCTGGCGAGGGCGTGCACTGATATTGTTTTGCGACTCTTTGCTTTGTTCCATTGCCATGAGATCCGACCTCACAGAGAAATCGAGGGCAAACAAGTAAGTTACCAGATAACTGGCCAGAGCCAGCAGAGCTGTTATTCTTGCGTACGTGTACATGTGTCTCCAGAAAACACGCACTGGGAAATGAAATAAAGGATGAGCATGAAGCGGTGCTAGCCAATCAGGTTTTGGGATTATAGATCACTGAAGGCTCGAATGAGCCAATAGTAACACTCTGTCGGAAGTCATGGCCCAGAGCAGACGTAGGGCGGCCTTTTTCCGCCCTGCCCAGAGGGAGAAATAATCTTCCCAATCTGTGTTTTGGCTATTATAAATTTTGTGGTCAATGTGGACTGTACAGTAACCCATTGTTTCGATAATATTTATAATTAGCACAGCAAGACCTTGGTAGCTACTGGTCACTGCAGGGGCCAAGAGAATTCTTTCCATAATCCGATAAGCCGATTTCCTAATTCTTTTCAGCTGGTTAATTAGTTCCTTGCTGCATGTCATGTCAAGTGATTTTTGCGCATATATGAACTTTTATTGTTCAAGAGAATCCTAAATTGTCCCTCCAGTTATTTAATTTTGACCCATGAACCTAGATAACTAGTCAGTCAGTCAGTCAGTCAATCAAATTGTTTTAACAAGGACGGCTCTCTCAGCCTTAGAAGCAAGCTCTGTGTTACTTTAGTTCCCACAAAGAATGTTACTACCGAAACAGGCTGGGTAGACTGTTTTTTTCAGAGACGCGCGAAAATGGTCTAAATAGTTAAGCGCACGTGATCACATTCATTCACGTTATCACACTCTAATTTGCATAAGACATCGCAAGTCGCCACCTCATTCTCGTCCCGCACTTTTTCAAAACACGACCGAGCAGCAGAATCGCTTAAAGAGTCTGGGTATAGCGCGATTTGTCTTGTTTACGACGGGTATATATATAAATTCAAAATTTGTACTTAATTTTATCTATAGAAGTTTAATAAAATTTCGCAAAAAAACATCATCAGTATATTAGATTATATACCGAGGGAAAATTTCGCAGTTATAGGAATTCCACTAACTGTGAAAAGATTCTTTCTATAGTTATTTGAACCACATTGTGGTTCAAATAACTATAGAAAGAATAATTTCGCAGTTACTGAAGTGTTATTAACTGCGAAAATCTTCGCTTTGTATAAGTACGTAACTTCAAATTTCGCAGTCATTGAAATGTCATTGACTGCGAAAAGTTTCGCTCTGTATATCAATATAGAGAAATACAAATTTCACAGTTATTGAAATGATATCAACTGCGAAAAGTTTCGCTCTGTATAAAAATGTTAACCTCAAATTTCGCAGTCATTGAAATGTCATTAACTGCGAAAAGTTTCATCTATAAAATTTATATACGGTAACCCCAAATTTCGCAGTCATTGAAATGCTATTAACTGCGAAAAAAATTCGTGCTATACATGCATTTGAACCACAAATTTTGCATTTATTTAAATCTCATCAACTGCGAAAAGTTTCGATCTGAATATATGTTATTCTATAATTTCGCAGTAATTGAAACTTCATTGACAGCGAAAAGTTTCGCTCTGTAGAAATTTTTACTCGAAATTTCGCATATATTGAAATGTCATTAACTGTGAAAAGTTTCGCTCTGCATGTTTGCTAGATCCAGAAATTTCGCAGTTGTTGAAATCTCATCAACTGCGAAAAGTTTCGCTCAGAATATTTATAGGTTAACCTTAAATTTCGCAGTCATTGAAATGTAATTAACGGCGAAATGTTTCGCTCTGCATATTTGTTTTGAACCACAAATTTCGCAGTTATTGAAATCTCATCAACTGCGAAAATTTTCGCTCTGTACATGTATGTTCACCTCAAATTTGGCAGTCGCTGAAATTGCATTGACTGCGAAAAGTTTCGCTCTGCATATGTATGTTAACCACAGCTTTCGCATTCATTAGCTGCGAAATGTTTCGCTCTGGATATATGTTTAAACCACAAATTTCGCAGTTATTGAAATCTCATTAACTGCGAAAAGTTTCGCTCTGAACCCCAGCCCTAACCCTCAAAGGGAGCAAACAACAAAACACCGACAAGAGATATCCTAGTAAATGGTTTGAACCCAGGGGTATCAGTAGTTCGTAAAGTGTGATCATCTGGGTGAGGGTATTCACCAACAACAGTTCTTTCAGACTACCCTCACTCGGACGGTCACACCATACGAACTAAGAGATATCCTGCTGGCTATTACTAAGATCCTGCGTAAAAACTGCATTGTTAATTTGATTTTGGGACTCACTGTTGGTCAGGGAATAAAACTGAGTCGATCTGAGTGACTAAAATACACCCCTCGTTCAAAAATGGACACACCCTTAGACAGATCATGGTACATTTTGATCAAGCAGAGTATAACGGCTTTGAAAGAGTTATGGGAGCGGAACTCTGCGCTAACATTTTGCGTGGATGTACTGTGCACTGGAAAAAGTCTGTTAATCGAGTAAGTGATATTGTAACGAAAAGCAAAGAGGAACATAAGATATTTCGCTACATTGGACATACTATACAAGATCTTACGAATCAAACTGACGTAAAGTTGGCTTTCGACGTCCTTTGTGGTGTAAAGAGTATAGCTGAGGCGAAAGATCTGTTACCTCCTGATATAGCTGCTACTTCTGATCAACAAACCAATGTCCATTGGGCTCAGTCAGCGCATTGGGTGAGGTGGTGGTCGAGAGAGAGAATTCTAAAAATGTTTTGCAAGGCCTACAGTTTACGAGATAACGAGGAGTGGGATGCTACCCCCAATACTAACAATGCCGTGGAGTCTCTAAATCATCAGTCAATTACTGAAGGATGCAGTAACATTGCGGTGCTCATGAAGAATATTTACATGGAAGACAGGTTACATGCAGTCAAAATTGTCGCAAGCGAGAAAAATATTAATATCAGTTACGAGAATAACAACCAAGAAGATAAAGAAAAGAAAAGAAAAAAGAGGAAGCGTTCTCGACTAAGTTTGAGAGGAGCAAACAGTTCGCTGCAAGAAAACGAAGCCCAAATGGAACAAACTCTTCGTAATAAGCGAGCGAAGTTAGACAAAAAGTCATCAAAGCGGAAGTTACATGTAGGAAAAAAAATGATTGGGACACGCGTTGAAGTAGAGTACGAAGAGAATGTTGGAGGAGCTGTAAAGTATCTTGGTTGGATAAAGGGCACGGTTATGGATTACGATGAAGAAAACGGGTATCTTGTTCAATTTCCGGATGATGTGGACTGGATAAAAACTCTAAACAGCAAAGACGTGAGAATAATGGAGTACACATTGATTCTTGCCGCCACTCAATTCAGATAATGTGATTATTCATTTGGGAGGTTGCGATTGTTCTGTTGATACATACTCCCTTGCACTCAGCGATACGAGGCAAATTGCACAATTGTAACCTCCCAAAAGAAACATCACATGATCAAAATTGGATGGCATCCATTCTCGTCCCCAGTAAAACAAATGGGTGTCAATAAGTTAGCCGCATCCGTCTATTGCTGAAAATGATAACTGATATGTTAATTGTTTTAACTCAATATACCCAGACAAACCGTGTAGATGAAAACAAACTTCATGAAAAAAAGTTTCGCAAAGTTTTTAAACAAGTCAGAACATTGGCATTTTAGTATAAAAAAAGACCCCTGGGCCGAGTTGGCGGAAGCCCGATTAACACTAATGCAGGGTTAACTGTGAACAAATCCAACTTTACTTCCTCACTTTTATTATTGTTCTATGGTGTGGCATTTCTCTAGTAAACAAGACGCTTATTGAACTTTATTTACTAATGTTATAACATTAACTTGTAGCAGGCACCAGCTGCCTTCTGTAATTTGCTCTGTGCTTCGGGTCATCACATTATGACCACCGATTTTAAGCTTAACAGGCTTAAAGCTGTTTGATTCTTTTGAGTTTTAGAATAAATAGACTATGGGAGGGGATGAAGTGCTCCATATAGTTCGCCCCTTTGCCCCATAGACTCACATGGCCAGCTATCGTGGCAGAAAGGGCCCCCCCCCCAGATAGCCTTGTTACTAAGGAACCAAACCTCTGTTGTTTGTTCTGATTATTACCAGGGGGCCTGGGAATTAGGACCCCAGAGAGAGGATGAGGACTTCTCTGTACTCTGGGGACTAAAGGGACCCCCGGAAAGGAGGGAGAGGATTATGACCTCTCAGGGCCTGGGGATTAGGACCCCAGAGAGAGGATTAGGACCTCTCTGCAGCCTGGTTGTTGTTGGTTAATAATGTTCATAGTGTTAACTGTAGCCGCAAAAACACTCTGAACACACCAAAACGGCCACAGGTAAAATTTAGCCACACACGATACCAGTCACGGAAACAGGAACACAAATTACGGTTCCAAACGCGTGCCAGACTCCTAACTTTAATCACACTATCCTGAGGTCACTGCACGAGGGCACACAATTTGCCCGATGAACTCCAAGTCGCAAAATACACTACTGCACGACGATTGCACGGTAATTGCACAGAGATCGCACGGTTCCTAAAAGAAATACGGAGTAATAGAGGCTGAACTATACTTGCAACAAAACACTAGTATCGACCGGCAGAATGGTACTTACGAAACACACTTTGACCTGTAAAACTACGAACACACTGAGAAAAACTTCGCACTGAACAAGGTCGCCCCCTAAAAATGGCGGCCATTTCACTACACGTGTTGCCTTTTCTTTAATGCGCCGGCCTGGGCACTAAACTAGTGCGTGAAACCGCTGTACGCGACTTAAGCAAACTCAAGCTTACATTTACGTCCTCTCATTGCCAACCACCTGACCCGTGTCATCCTGTAAGAATCCTATTGGCAACCCGAGCACTTTTTCTCACTGTTTCAACAGTGAGAAAAAAAAAGGTTTCCTGGGTAAGGAAAAGGGATTTTAGTTAGGCTTGTTTAGCGTTTTTATGCCCTCACCTTTACTGGGCTCAACACAATTTTTAGAGCCAATTGCTCTTGTAAATAATAAATGGAATTTTTAATGATTAAATCGGCTTTGGGCCTTTGCCCTTAGCCATTTTTACTCCATCCCTAATTGTCTGTCCTTCTTTTAACGCCAAGTAAACAAGCTCGTGTATGCAGCCCACCTATAACTTGTAATTTTCTATCTGGGGAGGGAGAGAAAGGCATAAAAATTGTTTTATAGCAAAGGTGTACCAAAGTTGAGAAAAAAGTTGTTACAAAGTTTTTCAACGATGAGAAAAAGGTTGTTTTCACGGTAAAAAAAAGGGAAAAGTTAGTTGTCTCGACGGTAAAAAAACGTATGTTTCAATGGTGTTTTCTCGACCTTGAAAAAGAAGACGTTTAACCAGTGAGAAAAAATTGTTTCAAAATATGTTTTAGCGGTGTTCCAACGGTGAGGAAAAAAGTGTTGTCGACGGTGAAAAGGAAGGCATTTTGACTGTGTTCCAGCTATAAGGAACAGGTTTGTTTCGATGGTCACAAAAAGATCTTCCAAAGGCGTTTTAACAGAGAAAAAGAAAATGTTTAACGGTAGGGAAATAAGATCTTTCAAGGATGTTGTTACGTCTGAACGGTAAGGAAAAAATTGTTTTATAGCAAAGGTGTACCAAAGTTGAGAAAAAAGTTGTTACAAAGTTTTTCAACGATGGGAAAAACGTTGTTTCCACGGTAAAAAAGGGAAAAGTTAGTTGTCTCGACAGTAAAAAAACGTATGTTTCAATGGTGTTTATCTTGACGTTGAAAAACAAGACGTTTAACCAGTGAGAAAAAATTGTTTCATAGGTAAGAAAAAGCACGTTTTAACGATCTCCCAAAGGTAAGAAAAAGAGTTGCTATGACAGTTAAAAACAGGAATATCAACCGTGAAAACAAAAGTTGTTTCAATAGTAAGAAAAAAAAGGTTGTTTCGACGATAAAATAAAGATATATCAATTGTTGTAAAAGGTACTTTTGGACGGTGAGAACAACAGTTAATTTTATGGTAAAAGAATTTGTTTCAACCGTGTTTCAACGGTTTGAAAAATAATAATTGTTTCCACAGTAAAAAGAAGAGGTTTCAACGGTAAGAAAAAGGGTTGGGTCGACTGCAAAAGAAAGATGTTTCAACGGTGTTTCAACGGTGAGAAAGAAGTTTGTTTTGACGGTCAAAAAAACGTGTTTCAACGGTGTTATTTCGACGGTCAAACAAGATGTTCCAACGGTAAGGAGAAAAGGTAAAAGGTAAGAAAAAAAGTTGTTACGACGGTCAAAAAAAAAGATGTTTTAGCGGTGTTCCAACGGTGTGGAAAAAAGTTTTGTTGACGGTGAAAACGAAGGTATTTTGACTGTTTTCCAGCGGTAAGGAACAGGGTTGTTTCCACGGTTAAAAAGAGATGTTTCAACGGCGTTTCAACGGGGAGAACGAAAAAGTTTTAATTATAAGAAAAAAAGGATGTTGCAACGCTGTTCCAACGGTGAGAAAAAAAGGTTTCGTGGCTAAGAAAAAGGTTGTCTCTACTTTGAAAAAAAGAGATATTTCAACGGTTTCAACGTTGAGGAAAACCCTTTTCTCAACTGTGAAAAAAAAAGATGTTTGAATGGTGAGAAAAAAAAAGGTTCACAGCTAAGAAAAAAGATGTTTGTGCGATGCTTGAACGGTGAGAAAAAATGTTGTTTGTACGGTTAAAAAAATATGTTTCAGCGGTGTGGTTAAGACCATCAATAAAGGCGTTCCAACGGTGTTCAAACGGTGAGGAAAAAAGTGTAAGAAAAGGTGAAAGGTAAGAAAATAAGTTTTTACGACGGTCAAAAAAAAAATGTTTTAGCCGTGTTCCAACGGTGAGGAAAAAAGTGTTGTCGACGTTGAAAAGGAAGGTATTTTGACTGTGTTCCAGCTATAAGGAACAGGGTTGTTTCGATGGTCACAAAAGGATGTTCTAAAGGCGTTTCAACAGAGAAAAAGAAAATGTTTAACGGTAAGGAAATAAGATCTTTTAAGGATGTTGTTACGTTTAAACGGTGAGGAAAAAATTGTTTTATAGCAAAGGTGTACCAAAGTTGAGAAAAAAGTACTTACAAAGTATTTCAACGATGAGAAAAAGGTTGTTTTCACGGTAAAAAAGGGAAAAGTTAGTTGTCTCGACGATAAAAAAACGTATGTTTCAATGAAAAAGAAAGATGTTTCACCAGTGAGAAAAAATTGTTTCATAGGTAAGAAAAAACACGTTTTAACGGTGTCCAAAAGGTAACAAAAAGAGTTGCTATGACAGTGAAAAAGGGTATATCAGCCGTGAAAACAAAGGCTGTTTCAATAGTAAGAAAAAAATGTTTTTTCGACGATAAAATAAAGATATTTCAATTGTTGTAAAAGGTACTTTTGGACGATGAGAACAACAGTTAATTCAAGGGTAAAAAAAAATTTTTCAACCGAGTTTCAACTGTTTGAAAAAAATTTGTTTCGACGGTGAAAAGAATAGGTTTCATCGGTAAGAAAAAGGGTTGGGTCGACTGCAAAAGAAAGATGTTTCAACGGTGTTTGAACGGGGAGAAAAAAGTTTGTTTTGACGGTAAAAAAAAATGTGTTTAAACGGTGTTATTTCGAGGGTCAAAGAACATGTTCCAACGGTGTTCAAACGGTAAGAAGAAGAGGTAAAAGGTAAGAAAAAAGTTGTTACGGCAGTCAAAAAACAGATGTTTTAGCGGTCTTCCAACGGTGAGGAAAAAAGTGTTGTCGACGGTGAAAAGGAAGGTATTTTGACTGCTTTGCAGCGGTAAGGAACAGGGTTGTTTCGACGGTGAAAAAGAAATGTTTGAACGGCGTTTCAACGGGGAGAACGAAAAAGTTTTAATGATAAGAAAAAAAGAATGTTGCAACGCTGTTTCAACGGTGAGAAAATTAAAGGTCTCGTGGCTAAGAAAAAGGTTGTCTCTACTTTGAAAAAAAGAGATATTTTAACGGTTTAAACGTTGAGGAAAAACTTTTTCTCGACTGTGAAAAAAAAAAGGATGTTTGAACGGTGAGAAACAAAATAGTTCACAGCTAAGGAAAAAGATGTTTGTACCATGTTTGAACGGTGAGGGAAAATGTTGTTTGTACGGTTAAAAAAATGTGTTTCAACCGTGTTTCAACGGTTTGAAAAAAAAGTAGTCTCGACGGTGTTCAAACGGTGAGGAAAAAACTGTAAGAAAAGGTGAAAGGTAAGAAGCAAAGTTGTTACGACGGTCAAAAAAAGATGTTTTAGCGGTGTTCCAACGGTGAGGAAAAAAGTGTTGTCGACGGTGAAAAGGAAGTTATGTTTCATGTAAGCTTATGCTGAATTATTTTGGTTTACCTTGGACAGCCATTTTGCTTGTCATATGTAGTTATGCAAGCCCTTGATTTTGATATTTTCTATACAGTTAGGTTTCTAGTCACATGTAGCTGTGACTAGGTTTTTTGACACGGGGGCATATGTAGTTATTCTGCCTTGTCGGTTTTGGCTGGGATATGTAGTTATCTTAGCTGTTTTTCTTGGGGTTTAAACCCTGTTATTTGTTTCTGGTTTGCTTGTCATATGTAGTTAGGCCAGCACCTGTTTTCTTTTCATTTCTGATGTAAAGGGCCAGCCAACCCGTCGACTCTTTGTCTTGATATGGTTGCGCCTGCCAGGTTACATTTATTTATACTCTGCTTGACCATGTGTCAGCTTAAGTAAGTGCAGTTTCCTGTTCCTGCCAAGTTTTTACCTTTTTTGCAGGTTGTCCGATATGCCTAAAGTAAAGTCACGTGGCCGAGCCTCTCGTGCTTCTGATGGAGCGCAAACACGTGCCAGCCCGCGGGCTAGTGTTCGGGCGAGCAGCGTTGCGTCGCGCGGACTACCTTCCAGGTCAAGAAGACAGAGTGCGGCCCCACAAGCTGGGCAATTCACTGCCCAAGAGCATCCTGAGCCTACTCAACTTCAACATGATGCCCTGCTGTCCCCTTGGCTTATTGAGACACTCGTCAATCGGGTTGCAGACGAAGTCTCCCGGCGTTTGTCACCATCTGAGAAGCCCCAACATCCTACCTCATCCCTGGAGGAGGTTCCTGTGACTTCAATGATCAGCCAGCCCCACCAGTCTACTCTGGCTTCCGATAATGTGGCATCCACTGTCGTGCAAGGAAGTTTGGCGGATGCCTCAGCTACATTGATGGTCTTGGTACCCTCTGACGGTCCACCACAAGCGCCAGGTCAGTGTTTCCAGTCGGTAGCGTTGCCTGTAGATTGTCGCGTCACTGACAAGGTAAAAGAGAAACTTTGGAAGGACGAATACATAGACTTTGGCTCTCTCCTTGCCAACCCTGTCCACGCGAACCGTTACCAGTTAGCCATTCAGAATCCTGAGAGTGGTCCACTTCCCTCTCTGTGCATAGAACCTGTAGCTAAGACTAAGCAAATAACATCAATTGATTCTTGGCTTAATTTTTTCCACATATTTGTGGGTATTTACACCAGGCGGTTCTCTCATGAGGCCCCCGCCCTCATGAAGTACTGTGACACCATTCAGGACTTGGCAGTAAGGGGCCATAACTGGAAATTTTATGATGAGAATTTTTGGTTTTTGAGGCAGGCCCACCGTTCAGCCCTCCCCTGGGAGCGAATTCATGATGAGCTGTGGCTAAATTCTAACCAGGTACATGTACCCCAGCCCAGAGCATTTCAACCCATTTCCCAGGGGCGGGTATCTGGAAAGGTTGAAACCACCCCTAAAGGCTACTGCTTCCGCTTCCACAAGGGCCGTAAATGTGCCCCGGGCTGCGCTTACAAACACCAGTGTTTTAAGTGCGAGGGGTCACATCCCGCTGCAAATTGTAATTTTCGTGGTCAACGCAAGCATTCCAGTTCTTAGTCCCCAGCTGCCAAGTCCAACTCTTCCCACCCTACCAACACCAGTAAGAGTTGATAGATTAAGTTTTTTGCTGAAAGGGTACACCCATTTCACTGTTGAATTTCTTATATCAGGTTTTACACATGGCTTTCCGATTCATTTCCAAGGTGAGCGCCAGTCGCGCAAAGCTAAGAATTTGTTGTCTGCATTAGATAATCCTGCAGCAGTTGATTCTCAACTCAGAAAAGAGCTTGAAGCACAACGGCTAGCAGGGCCGTTTAAGTCTCCTCCACTGTCCACATTTTGGATTTCCCCCTTGGGGGTTGTGCCCAAGAAAGTGCCTCGCGAGTTCCGCCTTATTCACCATTTATCGTTTCCTAAGGGGTCATCAGTTAATGATGGCATACCTCCTGAGCATACTAGTGTTCAGTATGCTACGATGGATGGCGCCAAAGAACTCATAAAGAGGGCGGGCTCCGGTTGCTTTCTAGCCAAGACAGACATAAAAAATGCTTTTCGGATTATTCCTATCCACCCTGATGATTATGGCCTCCTCGGGATGCAGTGGAGGGGGCTGTATTATTATGATCGTTGCATGCCTGTGGGCTGTTCTTCATCTTGTTTGACTTTTGAAACTTTTAGCACAGCAGTGGAGTGGGTTGCCCATAGCAAGTTAAAAATTGATTTTATTTTGCATCTCCTTGATGACTTCCTTTTAGTTGATCCTTCAGAGCCACTCAGTCAACAGCAGTTAGATTTATTTTTGTCACTTTGTTCGTATCTTGGTATTCCCATTGCACCAGAGAAGACCTGTGGTCCCGTTACCTCTATGTCTTTTGCAGGCATAGAACTAGACTCGATTCTGTCAGAGGCTCGCTTGCCCCTGGATAAAATTGAGAAATGCATTTCCTTCATTTCGGAATTTAGTCGTCGCAAAAAAGTCACACTTAAAGAAATCCAATCACTTATTGGCCTCTTAAATTTTGCGTGTTCAGTTATAAGGCCGGGTCGAGCCTTCTTGCGTCGGCTTATCGATTTGACTGTGGGGGTTCGCATGCCTAATCATTTTATTAGACTGAACAGAGAGGTCAAGGAGGATTTAAATTTATAGTTGTCTTTCTTGTCCAATTTCAATGGCAAGTCTTTTTTCCTTGAGGATACCTGCCTTAGTTCATCCAAGCTAAATCTTTTTACCGATGCTTCAGGCGCCTTGGGTTTTGGGGCTTTATTTGGGTCTCATTGGTGCTATGGGAAATGGCCCTCTAGTTGGCAGTACCAAAATATTGCCATTCTAGAGTTTTATCCTATTGTACTTAGCTTATACCTCTGGGGTGAAGCGATGAGCAATCAGTGCATTTTGTTTTTCACTGACAATGAATCTTTGGTTCATGTGATAAATAGACAAACTTGTAAAGATAAATCTCTGATGGCTTTTGTGCGAAAGCTGGTTTCAATTTGTTTACATTACAACATTTTGTTTAAGGCCAAACACTGATACCAGGAGTGCACAACAAAATGGCTGATGCTCTGTCTCGCTTGCAGGTCCAAACTTTCAGGCACCTGGCACCTCCTCAAATGGATTCCTTGCCCACAGAGATTCCCCAGTATCTGCAGCCTCAGAATTGGGTCCTATCGTAGCTTTGCTTGCTAAGTCGAGCCTTCAGCCTTCGTCTATTCCAACATATCGGCGGGCATGGAAATTATTTTACCAATTTCTCACAACAATTTTTCAGTCCGTAAACAAACCTTTTCCCATCGCGCCTCATACATTGGCTCTTTTTATTGCTTACATGTACGACAAAAAATACGCTCCATCAACTGTCAGTTCATATGTTTCTGCATTGGGCTATTCCCACAAATTCTTAGGGTTGGCTGATCCCACTAAAGCCTTCTTTATTATTCAGATTTTAAAAGGCTATGGTAAGATAGGTTCACGCCTGGACAGCCGCCTACCTATCACACTTCCGGTGCTTAACAGAATTGTTGAGTCATCAGCCCAGCTAACTGTTACCCATTACCAAAGTCTTCAATTTAGGGCAATGTGCTCTATAGCATTTTTTGCCTTCTTGCGACTTATAATTCACCAAAAGATGCTGATGTCCCCTTGCAGGTTCATCAGTTAACAAAGTTGTTAGATTCCTCCAAGCGGGTTGTGGCTTTTAAACTCACGTTTGGCAACTTTAAGCATAGCTACAGTCAGCGTCCATTTTCTGCGAGGTTGCACCGCCGTCATTCATGCTGTCCAGTTCAATTGCTTCTAGAGTATCTATCCTTGCGGGGCAACAGACCTGGCCCACTTTTTCGTTACTCTGATAATAGCCCAGTTACTCGGACCAATTTCGCTGAACTCCTTTCGTTGGTGTTGAAGGCTTGCGGGCTCGACTCCACGCGTTACAAAGGCCATAGTTTTCGCACTGGCGCTGCATCATATGCTGCAGAACGGGGAATGTCTGATGTTCAAATCAGGGCTTTGGGTCGTTGGAAGTCTAAGCTTTTTCTTAAATACATTAGGATGCCTTCACTTATATGTTAGCTTACCATTTGTACATGCATTTGGCTAGCGGGGGAAGTCAGGTGTGTGTCACTGAGGGGTGATGGGACTGATTAGCAAGGGCAGCAGTCTCGTCACCTTTTCGGTGACGTTTCTTTCAATTGGCAAGGGGTGCCGATTAGCAATGGCAGCAGTTCCCCTTGCTCACAGTAATAGTTGGCAGCTATCCTGTACCATTTAAGTCCAGTTATTTTGTTTTATATTAATTATTGGGGATTTTCCCCTTTGTGCTAAGGATTCCTGAACTGAATGGCAAGGGCAGCAGTTCATATTGTATTAATATATTGTATTAAATTGACTTTCCATAGTCAGGGCTGGGGGAACAGATTAGCAAGGGCAGCTGTTTACCCTGCCCTGTATTAACCTACTGTAAGAGTTTCAGTGAGAGCCTTAGGTTATTTTATTGGGGAATCCCCCTGTTGAACTCTGCAATTTGGAACTGAGTGGCAAGGGCAGTAGTTCATGTAATGTTTAAATGTTATTTCGGTCAGGGTGGGTGGAACAGATTGGCAAGGGCAGCTGTTCACCCCGCCCTGTAATATTTGGCTTTTAGGCTTTCAGTCAGCTTTTTATCTTGTTCTCTTGTCGAGGATTCAATACTTTGTGGGCTGCATTTCCCTTGGGTGGGGTGGGAGCATGATGTTTATCATTCTGCTGTGGCGTTTTTATGCCCTCACCTTTACTGGGCTCAACACAATTTTTAGACCCAATTGCTCTTGTAAATAATAAACGGAATTTTTGATGATTAAATCGGCTTTGGGCCTTTGTAAACTCCTATCCGGGGAGGAGGAGAATGGCATAAAGAGATTATTTGCCATGCGAATAGAAATTTTATGTCTTTCTTCCCGGAGATTTTGTAACAGAGATTTTGTAAGCATTGTCTTTTAGAAGGCACGTGCACAGACTTTTTATGTCACCGGTTATTCTTATGTAACAGCATTGGGACACGTCCGGGGGCCTGGACAAGGGGTATTGTTTTCTCAATATATTGAGCTCCCCGCTTGTGATGCGGTTTCGTGGCCTGGCGGCTAAGCTGTTGTCCATTCATTCATTCTTGCTTTGCTCCGCTGTATCACACGTCTGATTTCACGTCCCTCCTCCTCCCCTTGTCCTGACCGCATGGTTCCTTATGTGATTTTAGTTAGGCTTGTTTAGCGTTTTTATGCCCTCACCTTTACTGGGCTCAACACAATTTTTAGAGCCAATTGCTCTTGTAAATAATAAATGGAATTTTTAATGATTAAATCGGCTTTGGGCCTTTGCCCTTAGCCATTTTTACTCCATCCCTAATTGTCTGTCCTTCTTTTAACGCCCAGTAAACAAGCTCGTGTATGCAGCCCACCTATAACTTGTAAACTTCTATCTGGGGAGGGAGAGAAAGGCATAAAAATTGTTTTATAGCAAAGGTGTACCAAAGTTGAGAAACAAGTTGTTACAACGTTGGAAAAAGGTTTTTTTCAACGATGAGAAAAAAATTATTTTCACGGTAAAAAAAGGTAAAAGTTAGTTCTCTCAACGGTAAAAAAACCCCGCATGTTTCAATGGTGTTTTTCTCGACCGTGAAAAAGAAGATGTTTAACCAGTGAGAAAAAATTGTTTCATAGGTAAGAAAAAGCACGTTTTAACGGTCTCCCAAAGGTAAGAAAAAGAGTTGCTATGACAGTTAAAAACAGGTATATCAACCGTGAAAACAAAAGTTGTTTCAATAGTAAGAAAAAAAGGTTGTTTCGACGATAAAATAAAGATATTTCAATTGTTGTAAAAGGTACTTTTGACGGTGAGAACAACAGCTAATTCGATGGTAAAAAAATATGTTTCAACCGTGTTTCAACGGATTGAAAAAAAAAGGAGTCTCGACGGTGTTTAAACGGTGAAGAAAAAAGTGTAAGAAAAGGTGAAAGTTAAGAAAAAAAGTTGTTACGACGGTCAAAAAAAAAGATGTTTTAGCAGTGTTCCAACGGTGAGGAAAAAAGTGTTGTCGACGGTGAAAAGGAAGGTATTTTGACTGTGTTCCAGCTATAAGGAACAGGGTTGTTTCGATGGTCACAAACGGTGTTCCAACGGTAAGGAGAAAAGGTAAAAGGTAAGAAAAAAGTTGTTACGGCGGTCAAAAAAAAGATGTTTTAGCGGTCTTCCAACTGTGAGGGAAAAGGTGTTGTCGACGGTGAAAAGGAAAGTATTTTGACTGCTTTCTAGCGGTAAGGAACAGGGTTGTTTCCACGGTGAAAAAGAGATGTTTCAACGGCGTTTCAACGGGAAGAACGAAAAAGTTTTAATGATAAGAAAGAAAAGGATGTTTCAACGCGGTTTTAACGGTAAGAAAAAAAAAAGTTTCTTGGGTAAGAAAAAGGTTGTCTCGAAGGTGAAAAAAAGAGATGTTTCAACGGTTTCAACGTTTAGAAAAAACCCTTTCTTGACTGTGAAAAAAAGATGTTTCAACAGTGAGAAACAAAGTGGTTAACAGGTAAGAAAAAAAATGTTCGAAAGATGTTTCAACGGTGAGAAAAAATGTTGTTTGTACGGTTAAAAAAAGATGTTTCAACGGAAAAAAGTGTAAGAGAAGGTGAAAGGTAAGAAAAAAAGTGGTTACGACGGTCAAAAAAAAGATGTTTTAGCGGTGTTCCAACGGTGAGGAAAAAAGAGTTGTCGACGGTTAAAAGGAAGGTATTTGACTGTGTTCCAGCTATAAGGAACAGGTTTGTTTCGATGGTCACAAAAAGATGTTTCAAAAGCGTTTCAACAGAGGAAAAGAAAATGTTTAACGGTAAAGAAATAACATCTTTCAAAGATGTTTTTAGGTTTCAACGGTGAGGAAAAAATTGTTTTATAGCAAAGGTGTACCAAAGTTGAGAAAAAAGTTGTTACAAATTTTTTTTCAACGATGAGAAAAAGGTTGTTTTCACGGTAAAAAAAACGGGAAAAGTTAGTTGTTTTTACGGTAAAAAAAACGCATGTTTTATTAGTGTTTTTCTAGAACGTGAAAAAGAAGATGTTCAACCAGTGAGAAAAAATTGTTTCATAGGTAAGAAAATACACGTTTTTAAGGTGTCCAAAAAGTAAGAAAAAGAGTTGCTATGACAGTGAAGAAAAGGTATTAACCGTGAAAACAAAGTTGTTTCAATAGTAAGAAAAAAATGGTTGTTTCGACGATAAAATAAAGATATTTCAATTGTTGTAAAAAGTACTTTTGGACGGTGAGAACAACAGTTAATTCGATGGTAAAAAAAATTGTTTTAACCGTGTTTCAACGGTTTGAAAAAAAGTTTTTTCGACGGTGAAAAGAAGAGGTTTCAGCGGTAAGAAAAAGGGTTGGTTCGACTGCAAAAGAAAGATGTTTCCACGGTGTTTCAATGGTGAGAAAGAAGTTTGTTTTGAGGGTAAAAAAAAAGCGTGTTTCAACGGTGTTATTTCGATGGTCAAACAAGATGTTCCAACGGGATTCCAACGGTAAGGAGAAAATGTAAAAGGTAAAAAAAAAATTCACACGACGGTAAAAAAAAATGTCTTAGCGGTGTTTCATCGGTGAGTGTTGTCGACGTTCAAAAGAAAGGTATTTTGACTGTTTTCCAGCGGTAAGGAACAGGGTTGTTTCGAGGGTGAAAAAGAAATGTTTCAACGGCGTTTCAACTGGGAGAACGAAAAAGTATTAATGATAAGAATAAAAGGATGTTGTAACGCTCTTTCAACCGTGAGAAAAAAAGGTTTCCTGGGTAAGAAAAAGGTTGTCTCAAAGGTGAAGGAAAAGAGATATTTTAACCGTTTCAACGTTGAGGAAAAAACTTTTCTCGACTGTGAAAAAAAGATGTCTGAATGGTGAGAAACAAAATGGTTCACAGCTAAGAAAATAGATGTTTAAACGATGTTTGAACGGTGAGAAAAAATGTTGTCTGTACGGTTAAAAGACGATGTTTCAACGGTGTTGTTTAGACGGTCAAAAAAGATGTTTTAACGGTGTTCCAACGGTGTTCCAACGGTGAGGAAAAAAGTGTAAGAAAAGGTGAAAGGTAAGAAAAAAGTTGTTACGACGGTGAAAAAAAAAGTTGTTTTAGCGGTGTTCCAACGGTGAGGAAGAAAGTGTTGTCGACGGTGATCTTCAGGAATATGCTGATACGTTTCAAGGCATCGGAACTTTCCCAGATGGACCTTATCGTATCCAGTTAAATAGAAGGCTATAAACCCGTTCAACCCCACCACGCCATGTTGCGGTTAGCCTGAAGCCACACACAAAGCAGAATTGGAGAGATTGACACAGCTTGGAGTCATTAAAGAAGTAAGGGAGCACACTGAGTGGATTAACTCCATTGTCCCAGTTAAGAAACCGGATGGTTCCTTACGGCCATGTCTTGACCCAAAAGATCTCAATCAAGCTATAAAGAGGAATTAGTGGTACAGCAGAACAGTTGATGACATTCTACCGGAACTAGCAGATTCGAAGAATTTCAGCTTGCTTTACTCGAAGTCGGGCTACTGGCACGTCAAGGAGAACAGTTTCCTGACAGCCTTCAATACACCGATGGCTACGCCTAGCCTTTGGGCTAAAGGTGGCGGGATATGTTTTTCGGGAAAGAATGGAAAGAGTGCTGAGAAGTATCCCCAAAAGCGCTGGAATCGTTGACGATATTTTTTGCCATGGCAACAAAGAAACTACCCATGACGCTGCAGTCATCACCTTGCTAGAAACAGCGACTGCCAACAATCTCACCTTCAATGCAAACAAATTTGTGTTCAAGTCTCAAGATTGTGCATTCTTTGGAGGACATCTTACAAGCGATCTCAGAGATGAAACCACCAGAGAACCTTCAAGATCTGCAAAGCTTCCTAGGACTGGTGCACTACATGTACCTGAACCGGTTCAGTCCTGCACTGGCAGATTTAAGAGCACCGCTTAGAGCGCTCTGTAAGGCTATATAGGTTTGTACAGTCTCAAAGATATTGGTGTTTTAAGACATTTTGGTCAGAAATAGTTTCGATTTTGGTCATGTTGGTCTTAAACTGGGTATGGTTTCTTCACTTGTCTTAAATTAGGTATGCTTTTGGAAGCGAGCCGCAAAGCAAATTCAGAGTATTATGTGCGAGCTAAATAACGCTAAGAGGAAAGCAGCACTTGATGCATAATTTTTCAATTTCCGTGTCAGGCAGGGCTTGATTCGAATGGATGTGACATTCTACGTTGTTGTTTTTTTTGTCTGCGACGCAAAATATTTTTCTCTTCAAAAAGAACGTCTTATGTGTGAAGACAGTTGTGCAATTATTCCTCTGCTTTTGCTTGAATATTAGGACGCTATCAGTGTTCTCATGGAAACCAGCTCTTGAAACGCCGCGGAGCGTCAAAATACAAATTTTCTCATTTTTAAAAGCGCGGTTACTCAAAATTCGAACATACGAACAATTACGAACTTTACTCTGATTGGATATTACAAAGCACTGTGTAAAAAATTCACTCGCTGAACTGAAAACGATACCGTTTGAGCAAACGAAACAAAAATTAACATGACATATAAAGTTAACGACGAATTTTTTTTTTTCTGTTAAAGTTAGAATTAATTAAATAAGAAATCACAATATTTAGAGAGGAAGCCACATCAGCCTTAGCTGGTTTTCATGCGGGTCCTCTGTCCTGGTCGATTTGAAATTTGGAAATGTTGGTTTCTTGCGGAGGGAGAACAACCGGAGAACCCGGAGAAAAACCCTAGGAGCAAGGCGAGAACCAACAACAAACTCAACCCACATATGGCACAGGGCCCGAATCGAACCCGGGACACATTGGTGGAATGCGAGCGCTCTCACCACTGCGCCATCCTTGCTCCCCATGAATTAACTTCATGTAGTATGATGAGGTAAGCTACTGTGGCCCGTGACAAACAAACACCTCACGGCACAAACAAAAACCTCGCGGCACAAACAAATGTTAAACTCACAGCAAAACCAAAGACCTCACGGCAAAATCAAATACTCACGGCAAAACCAAATAGCCCTCACGACGGAAGTAATTGTCATGGCGGAAGTTATTCGCCGACCCACTGCGTGTTGTATGTTGGTCTAAAACAAAGATGGCGGAATCAGAAGGAGAGTTAAGATGAAGAAGAACTCATTCAGTATTACTTTTTAGAGGCTTCTAATACAAAGGAATTCGTTTCTTTTTATTCAAGAGCCACGGCAGTGAAATGAGCTAAAGTACTCTGAAACGAAGGTTAAAAAAGTGACCAAAACTATGGTCTAAGAGGGGCGATCCTAAAAAGCAGGAATGACGGAATGGTGGAACGGCGGAAAATCACCAGAAATCCTCAAAGACGGAACTCTAAATCCCGTCTTAAGGTAAAGACAAATGTAAAGTCCGATACTTTCCTTTGGTAGATCTTGGTACATTAACGGGAGAGGAGTTGGGGAAAGTAAAAAAACAAAATATAAAACAAAATCGCCCTACAGGTTTGTGAAACATCGCACCCCCTCCCCCCGTTCAAATAATAATTTATGAAAATTAATTTTCCTTTAGATTTAATATAGTGAGCACTGATTCATAATGATACAATCTTCTAGTCGTGTACTTAAGTGAGATCAAGGTCACCCACCCTCTTTTTTGCGCATGACTACAAGTTCCACGGAAATTCGAGTAATGAAATTGAACCAGAGACTATGTTTTGTCAACAGATCTCAATTTTTTAAGCAAAGAAATTGTCACCTTTGAGCTTGATTTCCACAAATGAAAGCACGTTTAAATATAGCGAAGAGTGCAAGGTAGGTCAAGGCTAGAGGAGTATAAATCATTTTTCTAGTGCTCCTAATTAATCTACGCTTTGCATATGAAGACTGACTCAAGCTGAGACTAGCTGAGAACTGTTTACTGGGGACATTAATTGTCAGCTCATATCGAAGCATTCCCATATGGCTTGTCCAACAACCCTGTTATTATTATGGCATGTGTCTTTTGTGGAATCTGAAAGAGTTTTTTAGCATTAGTTGTTGTAAATTAATTCATCCACCGGGTGATCGCCCAATAATTAATCGGTACGTAATAAGAGGAGACAGACGCAGGAATGATGTCAAGCCGAAAAATTGTTTACCTTGCTTCATTGAATAAAAGCAGAAACCCATCACGGTCGAAACGTGTAGAATGGCGTACCCTGATTAACATGAGCGTACATTTCCTATAATAAAACATGTTAGTCTTAATCACACTACAGTAGATCTGTTAAGAACACGAAATCTTCATGTAATGAGCTCTGTTGTTTTTTAACTTTAATTATATTAATCATAAAAATTACAATTTCCTCGATTGTGATTGGTTTAAAAAACTCCTATTTCCCACTAATTCACTTGTCAAGCTGTTATCGGACAGTTTGTTATCGGACACCTTGTTATCGGACAGTTTGTTATCGGACAGTTCAATGAGCCAATCACATTCGAAGATGTAGTTAAAATTAACCAATCACATTTAAAGTTGTGGTTTAAATCAACCAATCACAACCTTGGTTTCAATCACCATAGAAACAAGTGTACAAACTCCTAAATTGGGGCTTTCTTCAAAATGGAGAATTTCTTCCCCTTAAACAATGATTGTGTTTTAGAAGACAGAAGTGATTTATTTTATCCTATGGCACAAATGTTTATGCGAACTATCCAGACGAGTTCCTTTGTGGATATGTTAACATGTTCAGATGAAGTTTAGCCATCCACAACATTGTTTATCGCTTCGCAACAACCGCGGCAAACGGAGGTAAACATCCACCCGGCGGTAATACCACTGCACAGTACGCTAGTATTTCCTCCCTCGAAAATCCTCATTTTGTTCAACAAAATCAAAATACAGGAACAACGACAGTAGACCAAGCCAAGTTTTCCCCTTGTATCGGACAGAGAAATTTCAGAACGAATTAATAGTAAAACCACAGCCTCCAAAAACATCGCTCGAGCAACTAAATCATGGATGGCAGCATAGGTAGAACGTTGTTAAGCCAAAAACATTAATGCATTTAACTGTCAGTGAAAGACAAGAATTGTTTCTCATTGCTAGCGGATACGTGCCTGTACAATCCAGCTCGATATCTGCGATTTCTTCGGCATTCCCTTTGCACAGTTCGGTGCCTGCAGCTTCAGCAAATCCACCAGCTGTAGGAGAATGTTCGACCAGCAGTTCCAATCAGTACAAACCAAGTTTCTTCATTAGCGAATGAGGCAGAATTCACCGGTATGCCGTCGTCCAAATACAGCATGGCTACAAAAATCTCTCGGCGCCATTTTAAATTTTCAATAAACAGTTCAGTGTGTTTAGAAAACACCAGCAACTAAGAAAATCCTCGTCCCAAAAAGCCAAGGAAACGAAGAATCATAATTGACTCGGGCTCTGATGTTTACAACTTGAAGTGAGCTGTCTATTGACTCAGCTTAAAAACCTTGAATCTTGCTGGAAAAACTGCCCTGGCAAGCGTTCGTAATTTTACCAAATTCCGCAAAGTTCTGCGCAGTTGAGCGTTTTTCATGCATGGTTGCGTTTTTGACTGACATAAGACTTGTTTTTCGCTCGTCACTTGGCAACCAGCAAATCCATTGTCGATTTCAGAGCGACATTAAATGCAAATTTTCCCTTTATTCATAACTTTGCTATTCTTCTTTTCTCGGAAATTGTAATTTTTATGATTAATTGGTAATAAGACTTCGTGTCGTCCAATTCTGTCTGTAATCATACTCGTGATAAACAAATCGGACTCCCGCTGCGCGGTCGTCCGATTTTGTTATCACTCGTATGATTACAGACCGAATTGGACTCCACTCAGTCCTATTACCATTACTTATAGCTTATGAAGTTGATCGTATATACGAGAGTGGAACATGATTTTCTCACTTAGGTGAGTAAGTTCTTCACACTGCAAACAGAGTAAGAAAGTAGAGTATCTTGCCCTATTTCCGGACACTTTGATTTTACAACTCTGTGTTAAAGAAAAAATGAAGCAAATCCGAAAGATACGTTCCAAAGACTTATCGACTAGTCTACTTTCGGTAACGACCGGCACGCAACAACATCTTCGGTTTTGCGATACGTTATAGAGTTCCGTCCTAAAAGCCGTAAATTTCTTACAAAAGCTAAAGAGATTCGTCAAGTTAATCCAAGTGAAGTTGTCCAAACATGATACTTAATGACGACGAAACAGAAAAATTAATCAAATTTAACAGCTCGTTGAAAAACAAGATTAAGCCATCTAGCACGAGCTAGCGCGTAATGTGACTTGATCGAAATATTGCAATTTCGATTGGTTTATTTGTCCTCGTGATGTTAATTAATGGAAATGAATGTGCAAACGCTTTGTACAATAGTTACGCGTTTCAACCCTTGTGGGTTTCTGCAAGTTATACAATAAAACGAGGTAAACAATTTTCCTGTGATATCATTCTTGGGTATGTACTCTTTTATAACGGACCGATTAATTTTGTGCGATTATATATTTTGCATCACGTGGTGGATGACTTAATTCACAACAACTACTGCTACAAAAACCTTTCAGATTCTATAAAGGACACATGCAATAATAATAACAAGATTGCTGGACAAGCCATATGGGAATGCTTCGATATGAGCTGACAATTAATGCTTTCAGTGAATAAAGTTCTCAGCTAGTCTCAGCTTGAGTCAGTCTTCATATGCGAATCGCAGATTAGGAGCACTAGAAAAATGACTTATACTCCTCTAGCCATGGGCTACCTTTCGTTCTGCGCGAACTGAAACGTAATGGCGTTTGTGGAAATCAAGCTCCAAGGCGACAGTTTCGTCGCTTAAAATGGAGATCTCTTGACAAAAGACAGTCTCTGATTCGATTTCAAGACCGTCGAACCTAATGGTTGGCTGATTTACTTTGAAAAGTGAAGTAGAACATAACAATTTTGGTATGATCGAGTAAAGTTCATGGAAAACTGAGGTACGTCGCTTAACTTGTCATACTCCATGAAGTTAACTCTAAATTCGTCGTTAACTATCAATAGCTTTCTTTTTTCCTCGCACTGTATTTCAATCGTCCAACGTGAATGTTTTACAATGTTTCTCGTTTATGGCCACCATCACTTTTCGAATGAATATTGTTTGCTTAGTAATTCGTAGCCGGTGAACACCCGCCACCTCTGTCAATTGGCTAACAGAACTGTTGTTGTTTTTTTTTTTTTTCGTTTGTTCTGATTGTCACATTCAGCGTTGAAATAAGTTTGTTCCTGTTGGTACCACAAATTGCGTGCTAATGCTAATTGAAGACAGGCTATTTAACTGCGCACTGATTTACCCCAAATTCGTAAAAAATTTACTCTGCTGTTTACAACAGTCACGCCAGTTTTCACTCAACCTTAACAAAAAAATACCAAACAACAAAACAAAAAAGCGAAATCGTTGCGGGTAAATTAGCCTTCAACCACGTTAATTTCTATGGTTTTGAAAATTTGCCGAAGAGGCGCACCACCCTGATTAACATGAGCGTTCACGATAGCTTCATGTAATGAGCTCGGTTTTTCTTCTTAAATTCTACGTATAGCTTATGAAGTTGATCGTATATTCGAGAGCGGAACATAATATTCTAACTCAGGTGAGTAAATTCTTCACATTGCAAACAGAGTACGGAAATAAAGTATGTTGCCCTATATTTTAGTCTGTATTTCGTTGTAAAACTGAAACAAATCCGAACAAAACGTTCCAAAGAGTTATCGACTAGTCGGCTTTCGTTTCTTCTTTTCGGTAACGACCGGCTCGCAACAACATCTTCGGTTTTGCGATACCTTATAGAGTTCCGGACAAACATGGTTCTTAATGACGACGAAACACGGGAAAAACGCGCCAGTAGTATCCGTGACAATAAATAGGGATTTAATTTGGGAAGCGAGATACAACTTTGGGTAAGAATCTTGGATTAAATAAAAGAATGGTAAAGTTTTGACATCTGCAATGACCTGCAATGTGCCTTATATTAATTTTAGGTTATATGAAAAACCGGCATTTTTTTCTTACTTTTGTTGTGGTTAACATCTCACATCTGTTTAGTGCCTACACAAATGTTATACGTGAACATAACTGTTTTTACGCCTTTGAATGTTGAAAATGTATCAAGCTGCATTTTGTCAACCAAATGGACACGTATATCGATTAAAAAGGTACAGACCCTACAGAGTACTGTGTTGTCACGGATACTACTCGCGCGTGACTATGAAGACATACAGCAACACGCAATATGATATCGAGGACAAGTGACATAACACAAGACAATCTTCGCACGTGGGTCGTCTCGGCAGCATGGCGGCCTTTTCGAAGATCGGCAAGTCAGCCAGCAGATTAGTAAGCAGCTCGAAAGTTTATTTAAGAACGACTGTGGCCTGGCCACTCTGTTTAAGACATAATATATTAAGAAACGAGCAGGAAATTTTCCACAATAATGCTAATGTTCGTGAAAAATGACGACTGCGTGACACTGGGTAAGTTATAAAATGACATTCCATTACGTATTTATTAATTTATACTCAGTCTGCATTCTGTACCTAGTCTGGAGTCTGCAGTCTGCATTTTGTACTGACCGAAAAACGTTAACCGCGAAACTTGACTAGAATTTAGCACTTTTTTTACCATGGAAACCGGCCTGCCTTGCTAAGAAGACGTAGTTTGTTGTTCGGAAAGTGCGTGTCTAGCTGATAAACAGTAATATAACTGTTGCGTTACATAAACCGAAACTGACTGAGAATGTTTTCTTTAAGTGCCGCACGGAATGTGCGAGTAAAGTTTTTGAAAAGGAGGTCTTCCGTCAGGTATATGGTTACCTGACTGAGAACTCCATGTTGTCAAAATTTCAATCAGGTTTCCGTCCAAAACACTCCACGGTAACAGCTCTCATCCAAATGTGTGATAATTGGCTCGAGAACATGGATAATGGGAAATTAAACGGCGTCATTTTTCTAGACATTAAAAAGGCTTTCGATTCAATAAATCATGGCATTCTTCTAAATAAAATGAGGACACGTTTTGGCATCTCGAGTACTGAACTGAAATGGTTCGAATCGTATTTGTCAAATA
>OZ026602.1:22144264-22154264 GCA_964020085.1 Micromussa lordhowensis | reverse complement strand
ATTTTCTTGGATGGATTGTTCCACGTGAATGCTTGTTTATTTGGATGTTTGCAGCTCCAGGTGTCAATAAGATTGTGAATTCTCATTAGAGTTTTCATTTCTTGGATAACCGTCTTCTTTTGTTCGAAAGAACGCCCTCCGCGTTTGTCAATTTCGTTCATAACACAATTCAAGTCTCCCCCTAGGACTATTCTTTCCCCGGCATATTTGTTTAAAACGGACTTAGATAACCCTCTAAGTAATTGCACCTGTTGATTTTGATCATTCGGAGCGTAAATATTCAGGAAAACAACTTTTTCGCCTTCTACCAATACTTCAGCAAGGATATATCTACCATTTTTGTCCGATATAATTTGCTCGATATTTACATCAAGTTTTGGCTTAAATAAAATCATTACTCCTCGACTGTGATTAGTGCCATGACTTCCAATCATTTTACCACCCCATTCTGCTTCCCACGATTTTACATTTTGCGCAGAAGAATATGTCTCCTGTAAAAATACTACATCCGATTTTTGCTGATGCAACCATCGAAATACCTGACGTCGCTTGATCGTCTTGTTTAACCCTCGAACATTCAAAGACAAAACACTGAAAGCCATATGCATGTATAAAGAAAAATGAAACGCAATTTCCAGACAACAGATTTCATGAGATACGATTGAAGTAATAAGCATTCAAATTTAGCGCTAGCGAAGCAAAACTTAAAGCAATTGAAAACCTGACAAAAACAAACTAATACAACATGCAACACAAAACATAAATACCTGCAGCAATTAGGGCGAATTCTCCTGTCTGAGATTTACGTAAGCCTTGCTACTGCACTACAGAGGCACTAAATTATAAACAGAATTAAATATTGTCCATGATTCGACCGTAGAGGGTAAATTTTTTTGTTTCGGGTCCTCGGTAGACAGCTTTGTCAATAATTAGTTTTTCGACGTTGAAGAAAGCCGTTTTGTGATCTCTCTTTGCCTGTTTCAGCACTGGGTAAAGCTCCTTTCTTATTTCATCTACTTCTCTCGGGAAGTCATCAGCCACACCAAACCTTTTCCCCTTTGGCAAGTGCTTGATGTGCGATTTGATTTGTTGTTTATCCTTAAAGAAAGAAACCTTGGCTATCGGTCTTGGATGTTGATGTATTTTTTCCTCGCGCACACGGGTTGGGATTCTGTGAACTCTCTCGAATTCAATGTCATCAAGGTGCTTCTTTGAAAGTTTCATTTCTTTATGAAGAAAGTTTCTCAGGACTGCTTCTGTATCTTCTGGGGATTCCTGCTCGTTATCGCTAATGCCGAAGAATTTGATGTTATTTCTTCTGTTAAAGCATTCTTGTTTCACAACCCTGCGTTCGAGCTCCTCAAGTTTGACTATCTTGTCGGTTGTTATTTTCAGCGTCGCTGCGGTCGCGCTGGCTTGCTCCTTCAATACTTCAACCTCTGCTTGTGTTGACTCGAGACTCGCCCTGAGTTCTTCCTTTTCCGTTTCCAGCTTCGCTACTTGGATCTTCAAGTCTTGTATTTCGGGTAGCACAGATAGCAGTTTATCGAGTTTGCCTTGTATATCGTTCAGCTTCGTGTTACACATGGAGCAGCCATGCTCGTGTTGTTCGCCATCACTAAGGGCTTCGTCATCAGTCTGAGATCCTTGTGCTCGCATTCGTTTTTTTCTTCGGGATTCTCTTTTCTTTGCAATCTTCTCGCTCGATTGATCAGCCTCTTCATGGTTTGTTGCGTTGTCTGCCTCCGTTAAAATTATGAATAAAATTATGTGAATTATGTGAATTATGTGCATCTTGATTTTTATCGAGAAAGCGGAGCTTCAGAGCACACGTCCGCCATCTTTCGCGCCCAGGCCTCATTTCGTTCCGCCCCTTGGTGATTAGGCTGTGAAATATCTGTTAAGGAGGTAATTAAACCTGTCAAAATTGATGGGTTTTCTCGCGCTGATGAATCGGCTATTTATAACAATCTACCGCACAATGGCATATAGAACACGCAACACAGTCAACACAGCTACATTTGAATCATGTGGTGTGAGAACGAACAAAAGGAGGAATAAACCTAAACATCGAGCGCGAGAAACATAAGCTCGATCAGATATATGCAAGAAACTTAAGAACTACCCTAGACAAACGTATAGCTTTCTCGAAGTAAAGCTACGTCGTCTCCAAAGAAAAACGTAAGAGGACAAATATGATATCCGTGATAAGAATCTACATTCTGCACTTGCATGCAGTTTTAATCAAACAGCCGGGCCCGGCGTCACACTATATGCAAGTAAGCAACATGTTCACGGTAAATTTCATATTTTGTCCCTCGAAAGCAAATTTTTGGAGACATATCTTGCCTTAGAAATGAGCCTAAGCAATGTAGAAACACATGGCAAATTACAGAGGTGTCAAACTCTGCAAAGCTACATGCCGATAACAGCGGAAACTATGCAGACCAGTGACCTCTAAATTTGCTAAGCATGAAGTGGCCCTTCATAAACACGAGTGAAGAAACAACAGGTCAAGAGACCAAACAGAGAAAGGCAAATGTACAAATGTCACGAACCGTCTAGTCTAGTCTACAATCTTGGACAAAATAAATGGAACATCTGGACCACCCCTCCCCCCATTTCAATGATGCCAAAATGGCGCGCTTTTGGCTTCTTCGCGCCTTCATCATTGCTTTGGGGGGGGGGGGGATGGGGGATAATTGTTCCATTTTATACTGTCCAAGATTGTAGTCTAGTCAACCTCATTTTACAAATTAGGCTCTTGCCGAAACCAGTCGGTAGAATGCCGAAAACATCGCACTTTGCGCCACAGTTTCAAGGCATAGCTTCTGCTCACGTTTCAAAAACCAGAAATATGATGAAACTGTTGCAAAGAATTGCTCAAAGCTGCTTCGAATTCGTCGTCAGTGAATTGTGCATTGCACTCGGAAGCCATTGTTGACAGTCTCGGCAAGAATTATGCAAATTTACAATTAGTTGTCACGATCTGCCAATTATTTATCTCACATCTGTCAACAGTCATCGAATCAACCAATCAGATCTTGATACCAGGAGCTGGTATCATGGAACGGCGGCATCAAAGGAATGTCTACAGGCTCCCCTGCGCACTCCCTCCTCACCAGACCGCTCTCGGCTCGTCACGCTCGCCCTAGACTACACTCCCAACCGGGAGCCTGTTCGCAGGCTATGCTAAGAAGACGTAGTTTGTTGTTCGCAAAGTGCGTGTCTAGCTGATAAACAGTAATATAACTGTTGCGTTACATAAACCGAAACTGACTGAGAATGTTTTCTTTAAGTGCCGCACGGAATGTTTTAGGTTTTTCAACATGGATTTTATGAAGACGTTTTTAAAGTTGGCGAGTTTCTTAAGGAGGCTGGACAAATGTAAGTTTTCTGCAATTTGTTTTTGCTCATTTGACTGTCTTTTTTGTTAGCTTAGGATTCGCGTATAATGCTGCATCATTTCGTAATTTCTAGATTCAGATTACCACATTACTACATTCTGTCGCATTGTTTTAATAAATAGAGAAAAGTGGTTTGCTCCTTTGACCCATGAACTCAAAAACAAACACGCACTTTGATATGAGGGGTCATCACCGCCAAAATCCTGTTTCAAATTCTGTTATGTAGAACCTCTGTCGTTTATAAATTCTTTGCTGAAAACATTAGAACAGAAATTGAACAAACGGAATAAAATTTAGGAATACAGAATTGAAATTAGACATGCAGAACGGAATTTAGAACATCACAAATACAACGCAACAGAAATTGGAGCAACAGAACAGAAATTGACGCTGTTCCAATTTCTGTTCTGTTTATCAATGTACCGAGTGGAACTTGGGAACGAGAATTGAAATTACACACGCAGAACGGAATTATATAACGCAACAGAAATTGGAGCAACAGAACAGAAATTGACGCTCTTCCAACTTCTGTTCTGTTTATCATTGAACCGAGTGGAACATGGGAAAGAACTAGTTGAACATTATAATTTTTGAATATTAATGCTATCGTTCTTGCGCAGAGAAAATTTATTCCTCTTTGAAAATGGCTGCCGTTCGACAGTGTGTACAAAGTTATGTCATTGATATTCAAAGGCGTTTTGAAAGGGGTAACCACAACGCGGATAGTTTAGATTATATAGTATTTCGTCTTGATTGGGTGATTAATCTCCTTGTGAGATATGCGAGTACGGAGGGAATTGACCCAAGGGTGATAGACCTTCTTCGTGAGGTGAAGGATACGATTACTTCAAGTCAATCTACAAGCTCTCGCACTGCGAGTACTATATTTACAGGAGTACAAGGAAGACCAAAGTTTAGTATTCCCAAAGAACAGCTACAGTTCCTTATCGAACAGCGGTTTAATATTCCTACCATAGCTAGTATTCTTTGTGTAAGTCTTCGAACTGTCGAAAGGCGATTGCAAGAGTTCGGTCTCAGCTGTAGGGAAGTGTATAGTACAATGAGTGATGAAGATCTGGACACAGTTATAAATAGTATTTTGAACGACTTTCCGGAAACCGGGTACAAAAGAATGACTGGATTTTTGAGAGCGAGAGGAATTGTTCTTCAACAAAACAGAATTCGTGAAGCTATGAGAAGGATAAATCCGGAGGGAACATTGTCACGTGCCCTGAGATTAAATTGTATAAATAGAAGAAGTTACCAAGTTGCAAGCCCCCTGGCACTCTGGCACATCGATGGCAATCACAAACTCATCAGGTATTAAAGATTCAATTAATAATAGTCAAATTAATGTGGTTGAAAAATATAAAGGTTAAGAAAGAAAGATGGTATATTTGTAAGCTTTGCAAAAAATGTATTAATAATATTGTTAAAGTTTGTGTGTCACAAGCCACTGAATATCCCCCAGATGGAGGGGTGATTAACGAAAGCTTTGAGCTGGGTGACCCACTTCTCAGCAGTTCAAACCCACCACCGGCTATCAATTTTGGGAAAACACTTTCCAGTTTGGTTTTCACATCGAGAGCAGTTCCTTTACACGAAAAAACCACTTTCCGGCGTCCGAGCCCAGCATTCTGCAACGTAATTTTTTGCGCACGCGACGGCACAGAGACAGCTTGTGTGGACCCAAGGCAGAAAAAGTCATGAGTCCAGGTCTCTCTGACCTGAAAGGTCCGAGGTTTTTTCGCCGCTGGAGGTCTTGCAGAGGCAGAAGAGGAACAGGCGGCTGAATAAGGAGCGAAGAGTGATCTAAAATTCTGCATAACTCTCTGCTGGGTGGTGTTATTTCCCTGCTGTTGTTGCACGGTACGGGTAGACGACGATGAACGAGCCTGTCTTTCGCTTGAAGAGAAAGCAGCTGTTTCGTCTGTATTTTCTGGACAGCTGCTACGTGCCTCAATGAGATCTTTAACTTCTTGAAGCAGAGAGATGCACCTCGCGGGGAGATCGTCGCCTTCTCCTCGAACTGCAGCCATTTTCAAAGAGGAATAAATTTTCTTTGCGCGGGAACGATAGCATTAATATTCATAAATTATAATGTTCAACTAGTTCTTTCCCATGTTCCACTCGGTTCAATGATAAACAGAACAGAAGTTGGAAGAGCGTCAATTTCTGTTCTGTTGCTCCAATTTCTGTTGCGTTATATAATTCCGTTCTGCGTGTGTAATTTCAATTCTCGTTCCCAAGTTCCACTCGGTACATTGATAAACAGAACAGAAATTGGAACAGCGTCAATTTCTGTTCTGTTGCTCCAATTTCTGTTGCGTTGTATTTGTGATGTTCTAAATTCCGTTCTGCATGTCTAATTTCAATTCTGTATTCCTAAATTCTATTCCGTTTGTTCAATTTCTGCTCTAATGTTTTCAGCAAAGAATTTATAAACAACAGAGGTTCTACATGACAGAATTTGAAACAGGATTTTGGCGGTGATGACCCCTCATACTTTGAGACCCTTGATGACAGAAGCCGGAGATAACTACAGAAGACAACCATGTTTTTTCTGTCTCACGGATTGTAAGATCACGCAATGTTCTAGTTGAGCTCACGCTAAAAGCCAGTGTCATACCTCAATTGTGCAGAGCAAGAAATACATCTACAGGTCAAATCTAAATCTCCTAGGTTTCGTCAGAGGCAAGAAACGAGTTAGAATACCATATAACGGAAGAGCATTCTCTTTGGAAGCACTAAAGAAACATATAGTCGTCCAGGCCTGAAGACCGAAACCGAGTAACGTGGTCTTGGTTTCAACCAAACGCCACTCGGCCGGAAGCAAAGAAGGACGGCTGTTTTCGCAGGCTGAAGCTTTGTAGGCTGGCAAAGACTGCTGAAGGAAGCAAAGCTTTCTCAATAAACACACAAGCACAATGGGATGTAGAACAACCGCTTTTCGGAAATTGTCAATTTTACAAGGTAGGTATTATTTATAATATTTATTTATATTTGTATTTTTTGTTTGGCTTTCCCCGTGTGTATAGTGTAGAGATATATACATGTAGCTGACATGGGGGGAGGATATCCCAAATAGGCTTTCTTGACGGATTGTTCACGCTTAATGTTCAGAGAATTTAATGGTCTTTAATGATACAGATAAACTGGCAAAAAGTTGAAATATCCTTGAAAACTGTCAGTCCTGAGCGTAAAGAGCAAGGGCAAACTAGTGTGACACCGTCCGTAAGAGCTTGTCAAAGATGTCTAGAAGTTGTAAATAAAAGTGTTGTTCTTTGTCACTGACTTGTATAATGTTGTCAAGGCGTTTCGGCTAACTCTTAAGCCTTCATCAGTTGAAAACCGTTCGATGTTACACGCGATTTAAAGACCTTTTAAAATTGAAACGTTACGCGCGCTGTATGCGCGTGACTCGAGAAGATTTTAAGTGCGTGCCAAGCACTTGTAGGCTGCTGGGATGACCATGTGATCATTCCCTGCATTCGGGTCTTTTACAGACAGAAAAAGCCGCTGATGGTAATGTGCCTCATGTCCAACGACTTCAACGTTTTCAAAATCCATGTGATGATGACATTCGTGAACATGACACGCAAGTTTAGAGTTGTGATCAAACATCAAGACAGCCTTTTTGTGTTTAGAAACCCGCGTCTTCAGCGATCTTTCGGTCTGGCCATAGTCATTGCACTGACTGCAATTGATTCTGTACACTACTCCAGATGATGGACGGTCGGTTTCTTCCTGCTGTTTCGGTCGAGGGAAAAGACTGTTGATGGTTCTCTGCGGCTTGTAGGGTACTTGCAAACTTTGTTGCTTCAGTACGCGACCAATTCTTTCGGAGACGCCCTTGACGTAGGGAAGTGCTACAAAACCATTTGTGGTAGGCTTAGGTGATTTTGTTGCCAGCGCTCTTTCACATTCCTTGATGAAGCCCGAGGGGTAGTTGTTCTCTCGAAGCACCGCTTTTACTCGTCGCGTTTCCTCGAGTTTCCCTTCACCTGTGGAGGGAATTTTTCTCGCACGAAGGAGTAGCGTGTTAACCACTGATCTTTTGTGGCGCAAGGGGTGGTGGGAGTGAAAATCAAGGTAACGGTCTGTATGGGTCGGCTTTCTGTACATTTCCACTTGAACTGCCGTGCCGCGTCTGGACGTGATGGTGTCAAGGAAAGGTAAGCCATACCCGTTAGTGTTTTCAAGTTCCAAAGTGAACTGAATGTTAGCGTTAACTGAGTTCAGATGCTGGTGGAACGCGTCGACTTGATCCTTTTTGAGGCACGCATGACTGTCGTCAACATAACGAAACCACCATTTGGGAGGATGAAGAGCGGTGGTGATAGCTGTCTCTTCTATTACTTCCATTACTAGATCGGCCAACACAGGACTGATTGGTGAACCCATTGCACAACCAAAAATCTGCTTGTAAAGGTGGCCATCATATTTGAAATAGTTGTTAGTTAGCACAAAATCCAGAAGCTTCAGAACGTTGGTAACAGACATGTTCGTTCGTTCCGCTAGATTCTGATCCTGTTGAAGCCTTTCTTTGGCGATGGCAAGTGCTAAATTCACCGGAATGGAGGTGAATAACGATTTCACATCGAATGACACCATAACTTCATCATTGGCATAAGTTCGTGCACGAATTCAGAACTGTTTTTGACTGTGAAGGTATTTTTTCGTAGTGGAGACAAGATTGAAACAAGATGTTTGGATAAAGCATATGTTGCACTGCCTATGCTGCTGGTGATTGGCCTCAGCGGTGTTTCAGCTTTGTGAATTTTGGGGAGGCCATAAAAGGATGCTGGAGTTGAATTATTACAGTGTAGTTTTTTTATAAAGGTTCGGACCAATTTGTGGTGTCGTTCCAGTGTTATCACCTTTGATGTTGAGCAAGAGTTTGTTTAGGTCTTTCTCAACCCTTATTGTTGGATTTAACCTCTTGTCGGTTAGTTGGAAATGAGTCTTGGTGTCATCTAGCAAAGTAGATACCTTTTGTTTGTACTCATTCCACAAGTGCTTAGCACGCACTTAAAATCTTCTCGAGTCACGCGCATACAGCGCGCGTAACGTTTCAATTTTAACTGGTTTTTAAATCGCGTGTAACAGCAAGCGGTTTCAACTGATGAAGGCTTAAGAGTTAGCCGAAACGTCTTGACAACATTATAAAAGTCAGTGACAAAGAACAACACTTTTATTGACTATGTCTTCTCCTGACTACAATTAGTCAATTTTTAAATGTCTAGAAGTTGGTCAGCGGTTTTGGTTGTCGTAACTGACTGCGAATCTGCTAGCAAGAAGGCATTTGAAATGATAACAGAGAACAAAGCCAAATAAACTTTACATCCACGGTTCGGTTTATCTTCCAGATGCTGTGCATGTGGGCAAAAAATGGACTATGAGGAAAAATCATTCAGCATTTATACATGGATTCTCTAATCAGGCCTGGGGGCGCATTTAATCACAATACGGATTCATTTAGGAGCCTACGAATAAAACCTACTGTCCACGACACGTGGTTGTTGGGGTTCTGTACCTTTATATTGCTTGCTAAGTCAGCCACGTAATCTTCTCTCCCTTTTCTTTTCGGAAGGACAACTGAAATATTGATAATAAACATCTCATTGAAAGAGAAAGGGAATTTATTATGAATAAAATGAGCTGTAGCCAGGCTTCGCATAAGAAGACAAAGTGTTCTATTTATTCTCACTGAGAGCGAAACAAATCCTTACGATAAAATTACGCGTTGTGCCATCTGGTAGCCTCATCCCTTTCCTGATCAGTTTCTCGTTCTCACCTCCTTTCTCGCAGCTGCCTTACTTTACTCTACCATTTCCAAACTGATCGCTACTTGCTGGAATTGGAGTTCGTTAACGGAACACGCTTCAAAAAAAAAGATTGCGATTGGCATCCCACCGAGTTATTTTTTTGGGAAATTTCAAATGAATCAGATTACCAAAGTAAAAATTCGCAGCATTCTGTGCTGACTGCTACCTCATACCGTTAGAAACGTGAATAACGATTACGTCATCACTGCTTGCTTGGCCCCTGGGAGAATTTTGGAAGGTCTCATTTCACCTCAAAATGATAAAATAATTGAAATACGAAATCAGAACTGGTAATTTGATACGGATAACATTGACTTCTTGTGTCATCAATTGATAGTCATCATGGCGGGGCGCGAGGTTTGGTAAGTGATATATATAGTGGTTGAACCGCGTAGCACCCGTGATATCGAAATAATGTTATGTAAATTAATGTTAAGGTGCCGGGAGTAGGCAATACTGCCGATACACCAAATCTACCGGTGCTCTACCGACTGAGCTACGAGGCCAGCACGGGAGCTGGTCGGGGTAATTTAGGGAGTAAATTCGCGGTAAGTATTCAAATGAAAGGTATATATATAGAGCACCGGTAGATCTGTTCCGGAGGTCGTGGGTTCAAACCCCACTGGGGCCAAATTTTCTTTGGTCAGTGGGGACTCCCAAATTTCCTTTACCAGGGTAGTAACCCAGGGGGATTTGGTGTATCGGCAGTATTGCCTACTCCCGGCACCTTAACATTAATTTACATAACATTATTTCGATATCACG
>OZ026602.1:22051764-22139264 GCA_964020085.1 Micromussa lordhowensis | reverse complement strand
ACGCATGGGTCAAAGAACTGCATTTACTTTGCGTTCTCAGCGCTCGCGATTTTAATTACCCAAGAATTTTATTTCACTATTTTGAAGAAGACATCATGCTCTTTCAGACTGTATCAACCGTTTTGGGGAAATCTAAGTACCAGAACGCCTTTTGAGCAGTTGAATATAGGCTAAATATTCACTTCTCGTTCAGCTGTCTTGAGCCATGAGCTTTCAAACTTCGTGAAATATTTGATACACTTATACATCTATACTAGGGGTAATCGGAGCTTAGGCGAGTGCGGTCGATGTTTGTAGGTGATAACAGTACCATCTGGTTTATTGATATCAGAATCAGTGATACGAATAACACAGTTAAAAGCATTGGACACTGCTTGGATTCTGATATTGTCACACCATGTGCCTGTTGATGACATTTGCTGAATTTAGTTTCGCCAGTTATTATCTGAAATACTTTCAATAAAATATTCTGGATGATTCTTTTGGGGTTCAATTCCAGCTTTTCTAATTTCAAAGTGCAAGTCTGCAGTTTTGTACAGTTGATGAGAACTGACTTAAAAAAGCAATCACCATTCCCACCAACATCATATGGCATTAAGCTTAACCTTGCAAATCTATCAGTTAAGCAAGTCCAAGCTGGTTTTTGAAAGCATACCTCCTCTCAATGTTGAGCCATTGTCAGAAATATCACGATGTCTAAAAAAAGATTTTGTTTGTGAAATTGAGCTATATACATTTCTGTAACTGTAACAATTCGGATATTTTGATTTACAATTGTAAACCGTCATGAAGGACACATATTTGAAATAGCAATGTTCAGTGTTATACCAAAGGAACTAATTATTGTAATTCTTAGACAAACGGTTAATAATAGAGGTGCAAGGAAGACTATTTAAAACGCAACATTTTAACCTGTGTCTTGTGGTCCTTTTTTTCCACATTCTTAGGACTCTCCTAACAGGAATTCGGGAAGGTTCCCTATCTCTTATTCTTCTGTACCTCCTTCCTTTTGTAATGTTATTTTTGTCGCGGCGAGATTCTTTACATGTACAGGCGTAGGCACTTAATGGTTCACCAACACTATATCTCACAATTTCACACTTTTCAAGGAGCCTTATAAAGTGGAATGTGTGTGCGACTCACCTCATCAACGTTTCCACTGTTTCCGTTTAGTGTGTTGGTTTCAGTGACTCGAGTGGCGCTACCGTGGGGTGGGCTGAGCCCAGGTGTGCATTTCTTGAAAGCTCCAAGACTTTTCAGGTCAATTTCAGGTGGTGCTAATCATTTCCCTGTGATCTGTGATCCCTAAAAATATATTTTTTTTTACTGATGAAATCTTGTGATCAGTCTAACCTCTTTTAACAATGTGAGTTGCCGTCTATTTTTATGAAAGTAAAGTTCCAGCCAGCTCCTTAGAATAAGTAGATCATAGTTTTGCAAATTTCTTTTCAGGATGACCGATCAAAAAAATTTCCAGACTTTTGAGGAACACATACCAGGTCTTGTGCTGATGGGGACTTTTTGTCAACTACATGTACACTCCTGGGTGGTCTTACAGCTGTTACCCAAGCAGTCAGCCAGAATGGCCCATCAGAACACAAGTGTACATGTATAAGCTACTTGGGACCGTGGAGTGACTGTCTACTGAGTCCATTCCCTAATAAGCACTCAGTAGAAAATAGCAACTGATTTCTTGGTCGTCAGAAGAATCTTGGCTTGGTTTGTTACATGCACAACAATAGCCATACATTCTACTCAAGTAATTTTATACAGAGGAGTCTTGCAGGAGGCTACTATTCATATACATTTGGTAGGAAATGTACTAGACATCTCATACACATGACAACTGCAGTTTAAACATGTACCCACATTTTGCGTCTCAATCATTATTCATATGTGCAGTCTATTGTTTGTTATCATTAAATATTCATCACCCAGAGCATCCATCGTTTCATATAATGCCCTTCATTCCCTTGAACTTTACTTTCATAAAAATAGACGGCAACTAACATTGTTAAGAGGACCTCAAATACAATAGCGTATGTGTAGGCTTACATTTTTTGCAAATTTGTAACACGTGCCATAGAGCTCGCATTTCCTCATCGAAAAATAGAAGTGCCAACTCAAAAAGTTAGCCCGGCATTACATTTAAGCTTGGATATAGATAACATACTGCTGCAGGCAAACTTCTGAGGTAACTTTCACAAGCAAGTACATTGGTTTGTAGTGATTTGCAACTTTCTTATTCAAGACAACTTGCAAAGTGCAACTTGGAAAGTTAGCCATTATATTAATAAGCTTTCATATAGATAACATATTGCTCGAGGGGGTCAGAGGCTAAAATTTCTGAGGGTATTGGGGGCTCAAGTCTAGCCTTTTTTCCAGAGGGTGGCAAAGAGTTCGTAATGAACGAATAATACTTACGTAAATTGTTTTAACAATTGAAAAAGGGATAGAAATAAATAAATTACTTCTCCATTTACTTGAGCTTAAATGTGTCTTCTCGTTAATGTTTGTGTTTTCGCTGCGGTTTTCTTGCTATATCCCCAGAAGAGTGATGGCCAATTGTACACAAAACCGAACCGATACAAAATGGCAGACGGAAAAAATTGATCTCCACATGCCTTTCTTGCGCTCTTAAAGTGCCACTGCGACGAAATTTCACATTTCTTTTTCGCACTTGTTTTTATACAGAATAACTTACCATCATGTACGATGTCCTTTCGTCCAAAAAGAAAAAATTAAAAAGACTTCCTTCATTAAAATTTCGCCGCTCGAAAAGTGATAATTTTCGTCCGCCATTACTCGAAATTGGTTCCAGTTGAGCCTGCTCTTTTTCACAGCGGCATATCTACTTGTGACGTCATATTCCTAACACGAGATTGATGATCGCTTGATTTTAGAGGGATTTCAGTCGGTCTTTGGCTCAAGTATCTGCGAAATGTCTGTCGATTCAGAAGCTCAATTTGGGGAAAATTTGTCTGAAAGCAGTAGTGAAGGTTGCTCTAAGTCTTCAGAGGCTAGCTTCAACTCGGCAAGTGAAGATTCTAATCATACGATGATAGTGCAGAGCCAATTGCCACCGAAGAAGAAGCTACCCAGGGGCGTTAACAAAACCAGGACCGGATCGGATCGGATCGGATTGACAAAACCCGGACCGGATCGGACCGGATTAACAAAACCTGGATGGGATTGCGTCCGATTGACAAAACCCGGACTGGATCCGAAAAAAAAGCGGATGACCATAAATTACCGCCAAAATAGTCACGTAACATTTTGGCATAGAAATAACTGTCTTTTTTCGCAGCTCAGTAAAGCAATCTCGACACTAGAGGTATACATGTTACTGTTTCGCCTAAATAGGCATAAAGAACTACAGAAAACAGACGAGACAAGCTCACATACTTTATTTTTTGAAAACTATACATAATTATGGCATAAGAAACCCATTTGTAGCCTTGCACTGTACATAGTTTTTGTAAGTTTATTTAAACATTATTGTAAATTACTTTCCCATCATTGTAAATGGTTGCCGAAAAGTCTTTTTAGGAGCAATTATTAAAGATTATCATATCCATACACTGAGCGCTCAAAATGGACGGTCGACACTGTAATGTAACACCGCTTTTCGCAACACTGTCACAATACGCCACGTGCGATGTAACATAACACCACTTTCCCGTCACGGTCACGTTCGCTCGTAATAAAACAACTATACATTTCGTATTGTGAGCTTGAGAACGTCTATGGATATTCATTTTCAACTACAATTAATTACGGTCAAACCGTAGTGGCTTCAGTTGACCGGCACTTGCTTAGCAGGTGTCGTTATCTCCGATCGAAAACTTAAACATCGTCAGTTCATTTCCAAGCTGGGTAGCCTGTAACTCCCGTGAGGCTTTACTGAGCTGCGAAAAAAGACAGTTATTTCTATGCAAAATGTTACGTGACTATTTTGGCGGTAATTTATGGCCATCCGCTTTTTTTCGGATCCAGTCCGGGTTTTGTCAATCGGACGCAATCCCATCCAGGTTTTGTTAATCCGGTCCGATCCGGTCCGGGTTTTTGTCAATCCGATCCGATCCGATCCGGTCCAGGTTTTGTTAACGCCCGCTACCCAGCTGTACGCTAAACAAATAGCTGTATAGAGGAAGAAGAGCCTGAGGACATGCTTCTGAGACGATTTGCTGAAGAGACAGATCTATTAGACTGGTATTTTATTTGGTTTCTTCGTCCCGATTCTTTCTGCTTTTATCAATGCGTTTATTTTTGTAAAAAGAGCTTATTTCAAGTAGAGTGTTTCGAAGGAAGTACGTACGTTGGATTCGATCTGTGTCACCGTCGGTTTTGGAAATGTATGTCTGTTTCATATGTTTATTGTAATAGATGCAAGTGTATAAATTGTTTGTTGGAAAACTTTGTCCACATGAAGGATGTAGATGTTGCATGGAGGTTGATAGATGTCGTGAGAGAAGGGCAGAAGTTATGTTAAAGCTTATGTTACTTTCACTTCCAGGTTTTGAAAGTGTCTGTCCGAATAGTTGGGTTTTGGTTACTGCAACAATAGGGCTTAAAACGAAACAGAAGAAAGCGTTTACCACATTCTTTGCTGAAGACACCTGAGACAGTGGGAAACCCTAAAAATTGGAATTTGAGAGGGGCAACAGCAGAGTCTGAAATCACCCCTTCCTAACTGCCAGTGCTGCTAAAAAGTTCACACTGATGTTTAAAATATTACAACTGGTCACCAGTGGGGGTATAACTATATTCAGGACCATGCCACTGTCAGATATATCTCATTCCCAAATTAATGTTAAGTTTGATTTTTGGCCAAAGCAATTACACTGACAGAAAATTCAGACCCCTTTTGCCAAAGCAGACTTTTCATCTTGACTTCTATTACCATAAAAAGAAAAACTGTTGGTGACTGCAAATTGCAAGCTTGTGATGGAAAGGTTAGAAAAAGTCGAAAGTTGTAGCCAAAGTCAAAAAATTTAATTTTAAACCCTAAATAGCCAAAAAAATATGGTGCAGAATATGTAGGTGGTGCTCACTTACAGCTGTAGTAATATTCTTCCTTAAAGAGCAGCAATGAAAATTGGCTTTTATAGACTAGTAAGGCACAAATCCTATCAGAACTTCTGACTGGCTAAAGCTCCAGAAATTAAATATATTCCTTGGGGAGTGTACTGCATGCTACACGGTATTTCCCACTCTATGGCACAGCACACCACAGCAACTCAATAATGTTAACATTGACTGTGTGATTGATTGTATTCCAAAATATCCAACTCATCTTGATAAACATGAGAAGATGTCACAGCATTCTCTGTTTTCTGTTTAGTCCTCCTGTTTACAAATGCATCTAATTGCAATATCAACAAGGCCTAGGTGAATTTAAAGAGAAAAAAATGGAAATAGGAATTAAGGAGCACTAATCAGGGTTTGCATGGGTAATGGGAAACATGAGAAGTTCTGGAATTATAGATCTTCTTTATCCAGGCCCTGAAAGTCATAGAATTTTTAAAAGTGTGGGTCATGGGAAGCCATGGAAAATAAAGTAATTTGGGCAGTTTTGCATCTGCAAACTAAGGAAACAGGGAAAAGCTGCACACAATCAAGAAACCTTTTCCATGAAAAATGGCCAAATTTAGGTTATGGAAAAATGTGGAAGGTCGTGATAGAGGTCCTGGAAAAGTCATTGGAATTTTCAAAGCTCTATTTGACTATAGGTAGCACAGTGAGTGATTATTTTAAAGACACTATCACCCCTCATTTCTTCCATGTGGCAATTAGGTGTATAGTTTTGATAAAATTGCATTTTCTCAAGCTAGACACCCCGCCCCTCCCTCGTCATTGTTTTTGCATAATAGAATGGTTTGACCCTGCCTCCACCCCCCTCCCTCCTAAAAAACCCCAACAATCCACACTACCTGTAAAATTACTCATGTGTCGAGCATAATTATCAAGGTACACAGGGCGGGGACCAGGAAACTGATTTAATATACCACGCTTAGGAAACTGAGTTTAAACTGCCATTTTATTCAAACAGATTTCGCAATGGATACAAAACTGTGGGATATTTGACCTTATTTTAGGTCAACGGAAATGTCTACAGCAAAACGCTGTAAGGAAAACGAGTTTCGCTCACTCACATAACGTGAAGGGCGCCTAATTACCATACATCCAAAAACCCATTAAATTACCGAATGGCCAGCTTCTGGGATAAAACTTCCGGTGACTGTGAGGAATGTTAGTTCATTTATGATCTATACGGAAAGTAGATATAGAAACCTGTGTTTGAGAAAAAAAAAAACGGTAAATTATTTACGGTTGATTTGAAAACTATTGAAACCATTGAAAAGCTCTTCGGTAAACCAGCATCTTCCGAGCGCGCCACATGACTAGGATAAACAGAAGGGATAAAAACTAAAATACAACAGCGCGGCGGTATGAACAATACTAAACTTAATGAGTTACTTGAAAATGTATTTCCAATCGCAGAGATGACTGGGAATAAACATATGGGATACTTCTACGAAAAAGAAAACTTCATGGCTGACTCAATACCGAAGCTTATAGATGAAATTGAACAAGGCTTACCTTGCGGTGTTGTCGTTTGGAAGATTGTTTCCCTGGCTCGATCTTCCGCATTGTAGGAATTGAGCCAGGAATAAGCCGACAACGACAGCCTTCCGTGTGAAACGCTCTTGAAAAACATTCCTCCGCGAAATGGACTTGAACACACCCGCCGCAAACTTTCCACTCGGATTTAAGTCCGCGTGGTGAGTGTGCACGAATCTCAACCACGTATCTCGCTCACTCTTTATTGTAGGACTAAAATGAGCAGAAATACCTGCATTCATATCTGATCTAGATCTATTGCTGCATCCGTGTACTAGACAACGATCCGGCACGATTCGATTCGAATAGAGCGCTAGATTCACGTTGCGAAACCAGTTAACTGCGAACTACATAGAGATGTTATAATTCGCCATGTGCGCTTAGTTGGTTAGGAGTATGACGTCACAAAGCAGCAAGGCCTTATGGGGTTGCAGGAACATGATTTAATAATGGCGGACGAAAAATTTTCGGGAAAAGCCGTAAAAAAATCCATCTTCCCGCACTTGTTGGACAAAACGGCTCGGACAGGTGAGTAAGTACTACTTAAAGATTCAGAAAATGCAAAAACAATGAATTCGAAAAATTTCGTCGCAGTGGCACTTTAACCTTCTGAAGGCTCGGCTGCTCATCCAGTAATTTTACTTGCGGGTGAGGCTACGTCGCTTGAACGTTCGTATCAGCTAAGGCCAACGATGTCAGATCAAGATATAAATTAGCACAAATTATTGAAGACAAGTAAGGTAAAGTACAGATTCATGAGCCAAACTAATCTGATTCCTTTTAAAATGTTTTCAACTGCATTTTCCAAAGGTTTATGTTCGCGTATCGCACGCCAGTCTAAAAAAATAGGCAGTCAATGACTGCATGGGGCTACTACTGTTATTATTTAGACCATTACATTAAAACAAGTTATATTTCAATAAACGGGGTCATTAAACGAGCCTGAAATACAAAAACGTTTTTTGGACTGGTAGCTTATTAAAAACATGCCGACTATTTTGCACCGCGCAAAAATATGAATATGCCGATCTCCAAATTTGAAAAGATAAGACTCTCGGTAGTTTGAATTAAATATCTTACCTCCAAGTTAGTGGGCTTTAGATGAAGGGTGCAGAAAAAAAAGCAGTGTGATTTGGAGTAAAATTGTGCAGGAAAATTAAAACTTCGATTGTGCGAGATTATTGAGGAGCCAATGTTCTTGCCAAGTCCTAAAAAAACCTGCATTGACAATAGTACTGTCAAATGTAGTTCACTAGTAGTTCAAATATACTTAGCACGCTCAGCAATCGCCAATTCTTTTGAAAAAACTACGTCTGACTGCTAAAGAAAATCATGTTGCGTGACACGAACTAGACGAGTGACGCCAAAATAAATAGCAATCTACGCTTACAAATAAGCTCCTTTTTAAAAAATACTCCTACCTTGATTCAATTAAAATATGTAGCTTGATTATTTCTTCCCAAAATTGCGTTCAGAAAGTCGCAAATTCTTGGAAGTTATTTAACAAAACAACAACTTGAAAGTTTATGCAAATTGTGCAATGTAATTTGACGCCTTGTTGTTACACTGTTTTGTTCGCGAGGGAGTTTATCATGATTCGTCTTGGTTGTCTCGAAAGAGATTATTTGCTTTTCGAATTCAGCGGAGTAATAACTCTTGACAAGGGTTGAAGATCGCAACACGGCAGATATGGCTCCACAATTCACTCGGATCGCCACGAGCATACATGTAGAGGCAGCCGCGCTGCAAAGTGTTTTCAAATACTACATACCCGACAGTCTGAAGTTATGCTAGAATTACGGATAAACTCCTGCAGTCCTTCTGAAAACTGTAGATTTTTGTTTGGAAATGTCAAGCGATTTCAATTATAATTTTTGTTTTGTGGTTGAGGAACTTAGTGGTCGAGCTTGGAAATACTACACTAGAGTCTGCGTTGAAGCGCAAGCACATGGAAAAGAAACTTGGATCAATTAGAGGCTGACAAAGCGACCAGTGATGCTCTGATTGGCACTGAACAATATCCGATGATTAGGCACTTACGGACGCACTCGGATTGGCTACGAAAACTATCACAATGCACTCTGATTGGCTACGAAAACTATCAGAAAATGAAGTCTACAAGAACGGGAATCGAAAAGGCTTACGGAAGGACTTACTTAATACACAGACGAGAGCATAGTGGCTACGCATCTTCGAGGCAGGTAGCCACAAAAAGTGTACGTTTATAGATAAGCTTAGTTACAGTTACGGTTTTTGTGACATGATTGAGAGTCTTAAGCACTTGAGAAAATTATGCATTTAAACTAAGCAACAACAAAGAAATTTAGCCCTATTTTAAATTAATTAATGTTGCTGGAAGAAATCAAACATTGTTAAAATTTTTTTTCCGGATCAGTAAAAGGATAAATCTTAACATAGCAAAGAAATAAAGCGAATTGATTGCACCTCTGTGAGCCGTCAATTTTTCCACATATAAAACGACTTGGAATTTCCGAGGGGTTCTGAAATGAGGGTAAAGGAAAAACGGAAATTCCAAAGGGGAGGGGGGGGGGGATCTTCACAAACCCCTCTGGAATGGAAATTCTGAATGGATCGGGGGTTAAAACGTAAAAACCTTCCGTGGGGGGATATGGATATTTTCTGGAACTACACAATGTAAAATTTCCTTCTTCTTAGTGGGAACTAGTCAGAGCTTTTATGTGCCAAATGGTGCCAAGAGCTACAGTGTGTGAGTTCATGTACATGCACATGTATTTAAAAAACACATTTTGACATTTTTCTGGAAACCAACAGTACAGCCTGTATTTGGACCTGGAAGGGCAAAACACCTACAATTCTAAATGCATAATATTCTGAATGCTGACCAGTTAGCTCAGTTGGTAGAGCACAGGACTGCCATGCGGGAGGTCGCAGGTTCAAACCTCAACTGGACCAACACTCAGGGTCTTTAAATAACTGAGGAGAAAGTGCTGCCTTTGTAATGATATCTGCAATACAAATAGTTAGACTTTCAAGTCTTCTCGGATAAGGATGATAAACCGTAGGCCCCGTCTCACAGTACTGGTGTGGGACGTTAAAGAACCCACACACTGTTTGACATTGTCCGCGGAATGATGGTTTGTCACTTATTCTGTTCTGGGGGCACCAGTGTATCCTACTATTCTCTCCAACAAGATTGTGAACTGCGTGGCTGCAATTTGCGCCTAAATAAGCAGTCTGGCAAAGCCCCTCACAAAGTGTTGTAAAGTGCTTTGAGCGTCAGGATAAAGCATAAAGCGCTATAAAAATGCCGCATATCATATTATGTTCAATAACAACATCTCATACAGTTGTACAGCTGTAGCTTACCAATGCCAAGTTCTCTCCAGATGCCGGTTGGTGACGCGACCCTTAACTTTGATGGTTTTTTTAAATCGTATAACTCTGATGATGATGCGGGTGGGAATTTAGGACAATGATTCCTTCAGGACCCAGGAGAGGAGCAATAAGTTCATGGGTAATTATCACATTGGTATCAATTTCTCTTGAACAGTCGCACAGATCGTCTTTCACTACCGCAATGTTTTCCTCAGATAGACTTTTTGAGGCATCCATTAGGAAATCAAATGTTCCTAAAGCAGCTTTCATGTCTGGAGGATCATCGTCTGTTCCGACTTTCAGCTCTTTTAATTTGCGTCCAAGAACTTCCTTACCTCTGCCAAACAAACTCCAGAAATCCACTCCAGCTTACCCCCTATCCTAGTTCAAAATTATACAATGTAATGTATTACTGTAACTCTAATTGATGACTGACATAATCACAAAGGCAACAAACTATGCTCTGCTGTAACACTGTAACTTATATAACACTAGTCAAAACAAAATGTAGTTCCCTTTGTAACCTCTTAGTGTCACATTACAAAATTCATTGCCCTACAAGTTCTAAGCACATATAACCCAGTGACTTCAAACATAAGCTCTAACCTACACACTGTATTATTGTCTCTATTTGCATTCCTGTAATAGCTTCTTACGAACTCTAATGTTTTGAGAGCCTTGCCCAAAGCCATTGACATGTGAAATGCGTGGAAGCAAAAAAAAAAAAACAAAAGCAAAAGAAAAGAGAAGTACTAGAAGATATGCCAATAATATACAAAAGTCATTAGAATTAGGGATCATAATGAGCAGACTCTAGACTTGAGAAATTGTTTAATACTGCCTAGAAACTACACTGTACAGTGTCAATAATGTTAGACTATTTTTCTGGCTTCAATCAGCTGTGTATTCTTCAAGTCGAGAATGGGGTTACATTATGTTTTTCAATAGAAGAACTAATTTATATTGAGAATTAATGTTATTATGCTAATAGATGAAAAGTTCAGTGACTAAATATTACCAATACCATGAAAAAATAATTAAAGTACTATGCGACAGGACGAACTTTTCTTGCTACGGTTAGCAACTGTGATGATACTGTGATCCCTTGTGGAAAGCAAATTTTGAGGTACAAGGAATAAATGTTGAAATCTACCTTCCAAAGTGGACATTGATGTAAAAAGTTAGTGTTGAGCCCTACAAGTGACCAGACAGAACAAAATTGTATTATCATACCAGGAGGGTCCTCGTATTGAGCAAACCAACCACTGAAAACAGTTATGGTGTTTTGTTGTTGTTGTTGTTGTTGTTTTTAAATAGCCTGATCCCAAATTTGCAAGTTGGTATTTCTTTCTTTTAACCCTCAAAGTATTATCTCCTTGGTTTTTGAAACTGGAAGAAATGTTACTGCAGAATACAGTAATTAACTCCCAGAATGGAAGAAAATTTAATGATCTTCTTACTGTTTGGAAATGAACAGATTACATTTCAGAGGGTTTGATTCTCAAGGCAGAGATAGAGGTTCAAAATGAATTAACGCAAATACATGTAAGGATGTTTCATGACTTTTAAGAACATAACAGTAGAGTCAATTTTGAAATGTTTTTTGATACACTGTCTGTAGTTACCATTTCAGTCTCAATCAATAATGTAATGTAACCCTTTAAGCCTTAAGGGTTCTCCCTTTCAAGAGCAAAATAGTCTAGCGTAAGACAGAGTAAAAGCTGTAAGTCAAAGTCACTCTCTGTAAGGGAGTAAACACAAAACGGTAACATTTCACCCAAAGAAACACCAGTGGAGACAAAGTGTTTGGTAAAATTTATACATGACGCAGTTTTCATGCGCAAAAGAATATTGAAAGTTTTTGGCTTAAAAAAGCAAATGCTTCTTTGAATTACATAATGTACTGTCTGCAACAGTGCTCAGCATGGCAAGGGTTTCAGTGCAAGTTCATAGACCCCTTTATGGTCTACATTGCATGATGGGTAATCAGGACAAGGAGATACGATATGGCTGCCATGGTTGACAAGTTTCATTTCAACATGCATATCAAGTTTTGCATATTATTTGTGGCATTAAAGAGATTTGTACGCATTCTTTTAGAAAGTGAAAAAGTCCACAATCTAGAAGTTTCATTCTATACCTGGAGAAAGAGAACTTAAGTTACATGACAGGACGGAAATCGCGTGCACTGTAAGTACCTCCCGTTGTCCCATAAAAGCCTTAGGAAACTTTCGTAAGGCAGTTGTATGGGCTTTAATCAGAAGGAATGTGGTAGCGCTCCAGGTTGCTCATTATGCTGACCGCAAGGCGTGATAATCTCGCCGCTTTGTGACATAAATGTCGTTCAACAAAAAGTAAACCAGAACACTGTCGGACCTATACATGTTTCATTTTTCAGATAAAGGAAAGTTACGCATCAATGACACGTCATCGCTTGTCAAACTTTGTTAATGAACATGACTTCCACTCACGTAATCGGCCCAATGGATGTACTATTATGATCCACTGATGAGCAATGAGTGAAAATCAATCCGACAACATGAAGTGCCCTTCATAAACACGAGTGAAGCAACAAAAAGGTCGAGAGACCGATCAGAGAACGGCAAATTTACAAATGTCACGAACCGTAGGAGTCGTGTAGGCTAGTCACCTCATTTTACACTGAAAGTAACTCTAAGTCGTTGCCTAGGCAATACTCCATTTTATTGTAATTAGTCCCTTTTTTACATTATTTTTCACTCCTTTTTCACACCTCTTTTTGTATTACGCTCTTATAAGAATTTTTTCGCACTCCTTTTCGTATATATTCCGTCCATGTGCTTACATTTTTTCATTCGTTAAAGGCTATAGACTGATAGCCGAAAGCTTATGTTTGTTTTTAACCGTTTTTAACTAGAGAACGGTTTTACATTTTATTATTATTTACGTCAAAATATTTGAGGTGGGACATACCGCTGATAGCCGAAAGCTTATGTTTGTTTTTAACCGTTTTTAACTAGAGAACGGTTTTACATTTTATTATTATTTACGTCAAAATATTTGAGGTGGGACATACCGTTCTGATGAACAAAAAATTTAAGCTGGGTGATTATTACTTTTGCGTTACATCAAACTGTTTGAGGTGTGTCACCCACCAGTGTGATGAACAAAACATTAAGCTGCTTGAACAATTTTTTTCGCATTACATCAAACTGTTTGAGGCGTGCCACCCGCCAGTGTGATGAACAAAATATTAAGATGCGTGAACATTTTTTTCGCATTACATCAAACTGTTTGAGGTGTGCCACCCGCCAGTTCTGATGAACACTGTTTATTCAACATCCTTTGATAGCGTATCTTTGAGGTTTCAACGTATTTATAATGAAAAAATCACATGACCTCTGGTACTAAAAATAATTCTATGACATCATTCTACCCATTTTAAGACTATGACGTAATACTTCCAATGACACCCCATCCCTATAATGTCACTATTCTATTTTTAGATTATGAAGTCATCATTTTTGATGACGTCAACCCCTTAAGGTATTGTGACGTCACTGTGTCCCTGTGTCCCCTCGGCAGTACCCCATCCCGATGATGTGAGTATTTTATTTTTAGATTATGATGTCATCATTTTTGATGACGTCAACCCCTTAGGGTATTGTGACGTCACTGTGTCCCTGGCGTAGAACTCTCTGTTTCCTACTACTATGGTAAAACAAAAATGTCCCAAAGGCGTTTCAACAGAGAAAAAGAAATAAGATCTTTCAATAATGTTGTTACGTTTCAACGGTAAGGAAAAAAATGTTTTATAGCAAAGGTGTACCAAAGTTGAGAAAAAAGTTGTTACAAAGTTTTTCAACGATGAGAAAAAGGTTGTTTTCACGGTAAAAAAAGGGAAAAGTTAGTTGTCTCGACGTTAAAAAAGCGTATGTTTCAATGGTGTTTTTCTCGACCTTGAAAAAGAAGATGTTTAACCAGTGAGAAAAAATTGTTTCATAGGTAAGAAAAAACACGTTTTAACCGGTGTTCCAACGGTGAGGAAGAAAGTGTTGTTGACGGTGAAAAGTAAGGTATTTTGACTGTTTTCCAGCTATAAGGAACAGGGTTGTTTCGATGGTCAGAAAAATATGTTTAAAAGGCGTTTCAACAGAGAAAAAGAAAATGTTTAACGGTAAGGAAATAAAAATCTTCCAAGGATACCGTTATGTTCCAACGGTGAAGAAAAAGTTGTTTTATAGCAAAGGTGTACCAAAATTGAGAAACAAGTTGTTACAACGTTGGAAAAAGGGTGTTTCAACGATGAGAAAAAGGTTGTTTTCACGGTAAAAAAGGGAAAAGTTAGTTGTCTCAACGGTAAAAAAACCGCATGTTTCAATGGTGTTTTTCTCGACCGTGAAAATGAAGATGTTTAACCAGTGAGAAGAAATTGTTTCATAGGTAAGAAAAAGCACGTTTTAACGGTCTCCCAAAGGTAAGAAAAAGAGTTTCTATGACAGTTAAAAACAGGTATATCAACCGTGAAAACAAAAGGTGTTTCAATACTAACAAAAAAAAGGTTGTTTCGATGATAAAATAAAGATATTTCAATTGTTGTAAAAGGTACTTTTGGACGGTGAGAACAACAGGTAATTCAATTTAAAAAAAAAATTGTTTCTCGACGGTGTTCAAACGGTGACGAAAAAAGTGTAAGAAAAGATGAAAGGTAAGAAAAAGGTTGTTAGGGCGGTCAAACAAAAAATGTTTTAGCGGTGTTCCAACGGTGAGGGAAAAAGTGTTGTCGGCGGTGAAAAGGAAGGTATTTTGACTGTATTCCAGCTATAAAGAACAGGGTTGTTTCGATGGTCACAAAAAGATGTTTCAAAGGCGTTTCAACAGGGAAAAAGAAAATGTTTAACGGTAAGGAAATAAGATCTTTCAAGGATGTTGTTACGTTTCAACGGTAAGGAAAAAATTGTTTTATAGCAAAGGTGTACCAAAGTTGAGAAAAAAGTTGTTACAAAGTTTTTCAACGATGAGAAAAAGGTTGTTTGCACGGTAAAAAAAGGGAAAAGTTAGTTGTCTCGACGGTAAAAAACGTATGTTTCAATGGTGTTTTTCTCGACCTTGAAAAAGAAGATGTTTAACCAGTGGGAAAAAATTGTTTCATAGGTAAGAAAAAACACGTTTCAAGGGTGTCTAAAAGGTAACAAAAAGAATTGCTATGACAGTGAAAAAAGGTATATCAGCCGCGAAAACAAAAGCTGTTTCAATAGTAAGAAAAAAAAGTGTTGTTTCGACGATAAAATAAAGATATTTCAATTGTTGTAAAAGGTACTTTTGGACAGTCAGAACAACGTACAGTTAATTCAATGGTAAAAAAATTTGTTTCAACCGAGTTTCAACTGTTTGAAAGAAAAGTTGTTTCGACGGTGAAAAGAAGAGGTTTCAACGGTATGAAAGAAGGTTGGTTCGACTGCAAAAGAAAGATGTTTCAAATGTGAGAAAGAAGTTTGTTTTGACGGTAAAAAAAATGTGTTTCAACGTTGTTATTACGATGGTCAAACAAGGTGTTCCAACGGTAAAGAGAAAAGGTAAAAGGTAAGAAAAAAAGTTGTTACGACGATCAAAAAAAAGATGTTTTAGCGGTGTTCCAACGGTGAGTGTTGTCGACGGTGAAAAGGAAGGTATTTTGACTGTGTTCCAGCTATAAGGAAAAGGGTTGTTTCGATGGTCAAAAAAATATGTTACAAAGGCGTTTCAACAGAGAAAAAGAAAATTTTTAACGGTAAGGAAATAAGATCTTTCAAGAATGTTGTTACGTTACAACGGTGAGGAAAAATTGTTTATGGCAAAGGTGTACAAAAGTTAAGAAAAAAGTTGTTACAACGTTGGAAAAGGTTTTTTCAACGATGAGAAAAAGGTTGTCTTCACGGTAAAAAAAGGGAAAATTAAATGTCTCGACGAAAAAAATAACGCATGTTTTAATGGTGTTTTTCTCGACTGCGAAAAGAAGATGTTAAACCAGTGAGAAAAAATTGTTTCATAGGTAGGAAAAAGCACGTTTTAATGGTGTCCCAAAGGTAAGATAAAGAGGTGCTATGACAGTGAAAAAAGTACATCAACCGTGAAAACACAAGTTGTTTCAATAGTAAGAAAAAAAAGTTTGTTTTGACGATAAAATAAAGATATTTCAATTGTTGTAAAAGGTACTTTTGGACGGCGGTGATTTAGATTAAATATACTTTTGGGCTCATTCTAATAACTCTTTTACTTTACGAAAAAATCCTTGGAACTCATTGGAGATGGGTAGTATGACTTTGGCGGTGCTTTAGATCAAATATACGCAAGGGTTCATTCTAATAATACCCATGGGTTCACCCTAATAACTTTTGTATTTCTAAAAGATGTCGTTGAAACTCAGTGGAGATGTATAGAATGGCTTTGGCGGTGCTTTAGATCAAATATACCCTTGGGCTCATTCTAATAACTCTTTTACTTTAAGAAAATGTCATTGGAACTCACTGGAGATGTGTACTATGGCTTTTGTGGTGCTTTGGAACAATTCTATCAGTGGGTTCACTCTAATAACTTCTTTATTTCAGAGAAATGTCCTTTGGACAAAGTGGAGATGTGTAGTATAACTTTGTGGTGCTTTGGGACATATATCTGGAAATAAAAGAGTTATCAGAGTGAACCCATGGATAGAATTAGTCCAAAGCACCACTAAAGTTATACTACACACCTCCACTGACGTCCAAGGACATTGGTCTGGAAAGAAAAGAGTTATTAGAATGAACCCATGGGTAAAATTGGTCCAAAGCACCAACAAAATGATTCTACACATCTCCACGGAGTTCCAAGGACAACGTTCTGGAAGTAAAAGAGATATTAGAGTGAACGTATGGGTAAAATTTGTCCAAAGAACCACCAAACGCAGTCATAGAATCAGTTTGGTGGTGCTTTGGACCAATGTTACCCATGGGTTCACTCTAATAACTCTTTTACTTTACGACAAATGTCCTTGGACCTCGGTGGAGATGTGTAGAATCACTTTGTTGGTGCTTCGTATCAATTTTACCCATGGGTTCATTCTAATAACTCTTTTATTTCGAAAAAATCTCCTTGGAACTCAGTGGAGATGTGTAGAATGGCTTTGGCGGTGCTTTAGATCATATATACCCTTGGGCTCATTCTAATAAATCTCTTACTTTAAGAAAATGTCCTTCTAAATCACTGGAGATGTGTAGTATGGCTTTGGTGGAGCTTTGGACCAATTCTATCCATGGGTTCACTCTAATAACTAAGTGGGGATGTGCAGTATAACTTTGGTTGTGCTTTGGACCAATTCTACCCATGGTTTCACTCTGAAAACTCTTTTATTTCAAGAAAAATCTCCTTTGAACTAAGTGGAGATGAATAGAATGACTTTGGTGGTGCTTTGGACCAAATATACCCATGGGTTCATTCTAATAACTCTTTTATTACCAGCAAAATGTACTTGAAACTAAATGGAGATATGTAGAATGAGTTTGGCGGTGCTTTGGATAAATTTTACCCATAGGTTCACTCTAATAACTCTTTTACTTTAAGAAAAATGTCCTTGGAACTCCGTGGAGATGTGTAGAATCACTTTCTTGGTGCTTTGGAACAATTTTACCCATGGTTTCATTTTAATAACTCTTTTATTTCCAGAACAATGTCCTTGCTTGTCAGTGGAGATGTTTAGTATCACTTTGGTGGTGTTTTGGATCAATTCTCTCCATTCTCTCTCTAATAACTCTTTTACTTCCATAAAAATGTCCTTAGAACTCCGTGGAGATGTGTAGAATCACTTTCTTGGTGCTTTGGACCAATTTTACACATAGGTTCACTCTAATAACCCTTTCACTTTAAAAAAATGCAATTAGAACTCAGTGAAGATGTGTAGTATGACTTTCGGTGGTGCTTTGGACCAATTCTACCCATTGGCTCATTTAGTATGACTTTGGTGGTGCTTTGGACCAATTCTACCCATGGGTTCTCTCTAATAGCTCTTTTATTTCAAAAATATGTTCTTAATACTAAGTGGAGATGTGTAGAATCACTTTGGCGGTATTTTGAACCAATTCTATCGATGGCTTCACTCCAATAACTCTTTTATTTTTAAAAGATCTCCTTGAAACTCAGTGGAGATGTGTAGAATGCCTTTGGCGGTGCTTTAGATGAAATATACCCATGGGTTCACTCTAATAACTCTTTTACTTTAAGAAAAATGTCCTTGGAACTCCTTGGAAATGTGTAGAAATACTTTCTTTGTGCTTTAGACCAATTTTACCCATGGGTTCATTCTAATAACTCTTTTATTTCCAGAACAATGCCCTTGGAGGTCAGTGGAGATGTTAAGTATGACTTTGGTGGGGTTTTGGATCAATTCTCTCCATGGGTTCATTCTAATAACTCTTTTACTTCCAGAAAAATGTCCTTGGAACTCCGTGAGAGATGTGTACAATCGCTTTGTTGGTGCTTTGGACCAATTTTACCCATGAACTAAGTGGAGATTTGTAGAATGAGTTTGGCGGTGCTATGGACAAATTTTACCCATAGGTTCACTCTAAAGATTCTTTTACTTCCAGAAAGTTGTCCTTGGATCGAAACTCCCTAAAGATGTGTAGAATCACATTGTTGGTGCTTTGGACCAATTTTACCCATGGGTTCATTCTAATAACTCTTTTTTTTCAGAGACATGTCCTTGGACGTCAGTGGAGGTGTGTAGTACAACTTTAGTGGTGCTTTCCACCAATTCTATCCATGGGTTCACTCTAATAACTCTTTTATTTCCAGATACATGTCTTTGGATCTCAAAGAAGATGTGTAGAATGACTTTGGCGGTGCGTTGGACCAATTTTATCCACAGGTTCACTCTAATAATTCTTTCACTTACAAATATGCAATTAGAACTCAGTGGAGATGTGTAGTATGACTTTCGGTGGTGCTTTGGACCAATTCTACCCATTGGTTCATTTAGTATGACTTTGGTGGTGCTTTGGACCAATTTTACACATGGGTTCACTATAATAGCTCTTTTATTTCAAAAATATGTTCTTAATACTAAGTGGAGATGTGTAGAATCACTTTGGCGGTATTTTGAACCAATTCTATCAATGGGTTCACTCCAATAACTCTTTTATTTTTGAAAGATCTTTTTGGAACTCAGTGGAGATGTGTAGAATCCCTTTGGCGGTGCTTTAGATGAAATATACCCATGGGTTCACTCTAATAACCGTTTTACTTCAAGAAAAATGTCTTGGACTTCACTGGAGATGTGTAGAATCACTTTGTTGGTGCTTTGGATCAATTTTACCCACGGGTTCATTCTAATAACTCTTTTTTTTTTCCACAAAAATGTCCCTGGAACCCAGTGGAGATGTTTAGTATGACTTCAGTGGTGCTGTGGACCAATTCTACCTATGGGTTTACTCCAAAAAATCTTTTTTTTTCGAAAACCTCTCTTTGGAACTCAGTGGAGATGTGTAGAATGGCTTTGGCGGTGATTTAGATTAGATTTACTTTTGGGCTCATTCTAATAATTCTTTTACTTTAAGAAAATGTCCTTGGAACTCATTGGAGATGTGTAGTATGGCTTTGGTGATGCTTTGGACCAATTCTATTCATGGGTTTACCCTAATAACTTCTTTATTTCCAGAGAAATGTCCTTGGGACAAAGTGGAGATGTGTAGGATACCTTTGTTGGTGCTTTGGACCAATTCTATCCATGGGTTCACTCCAATAACTCTTTTATTTCGAAAAGATCTCTTTGGAACTCAGTGGAGATGTGTAGAATGAAAATATACCCATGGGTTAATTCTAATAATACCCATGGGTTAACTATAATAACTGTTTTACTTCAAAAAAAAATGTCCTTATACCTCAGTGGAGATGTTTAGAATCACTTTGTTGGTACTTTGGCTCAATTTTACCCATGGGTTCATTCTAATAACTCTTTTACTTCCAGAAAGTTGTCCCCGAAACTCCCTAAAGATGTGTAATATCACTTTGTTGGTGCTTTGGACCAATTTTACCCATGGGTTTATTCTAATAACTCTATGTTTTCAGAGAAATGTCCTTGGACGTCAGTGGAGGTGTGTAGTACAACTTTAGTGGTACTTTCGACCAATTCTATCTATGGGTTCACTCTAATAGCTCTTTTATTTCCAGATACATGTCTTTGGATCTCAAAGAAGATGTGTAGAATGAATTAGTCCAAAGCACCACTAAAGTGATTCTACACATCTCCACGGAGTTCCAATGACAACTTTCTGGAAGTAAAAGAGATATTAGAGTGAACCTATGGGTAAAATTTGTCCAAAGAACCGCCAAACTTATTCATAGAATCAGTTTGGTGGTGCTTTGGACCAATGTTACCCATGGGTTCACTCTAATATTCAAGTACATTTTGCTGGGAATAAAAGAGTTATTAGAATGAACCCATCGGTAAAATTGATCCAAAGCACCAACAAAGTGATTCTACACATCTCCAGTGAAGTCCAAGGACATTTTTGTTGAAGTAAAACAGTTATTAGAGTGAACCTATGGGTATATTTCATCTAAAGCACCGCCAAAGGCATACTGCACATCGCCACTTAGTTATTAGAGTTAACCCATGGATAGAATTGGTCCAAAGCACCACCAAAGCCATACTACACATCTCCAGTGAGTTCCAAGGACATTTTCTTAAAGTAAAAGATTTATTAGAATGAGTCCAAGGGTATATATGATCTAAAGCACCGCCAAAGCCATTCTACACATCTCCACTAAGTTCCAAGGAGACTTTTTCGAAATAAAAGAAATATTACAATGAACCCATGGGTAAAATTGATCCGACGCACCAACAAAGTGATTCTACACATCTCCACTGAGGTTCAAGGACATTTTTTGTAAATTAGAAAAGTTATTAGATCGATTGAACCCATGGGTAACATTGGTCACACCACCAAAGCCATACTACACATCTCCGGTGAGTTCCAAGGACATTTTCTTAAAGTAAAAGATTTATTAGAATGAGTCCAAGGGTATATTTGATCTAAAGCACCGCCAAAGCCATTCTACACATCTCCACTGAGTTCCAAGGAGATTTTTTCGAAATAAAAGAGTTATTAGAATAAACCCCGAAGCACCAACAAAGTGATTCTACACATCTCCACTGAGGTCCAAGGACATTTTCCGTAAAGTAAAACAGTTATTAGAGTGAACCCATGGGTAACATTGGTCCAAATGACAGCTGCTATGAGGTCACATTTTAGGACCAAGAAACGGCAACAAAAAATTAAAGATGCCAAGAAAGAGAAAGAATTGCTTAGGGAGCAACGTATTAGAAGCAGGAAGAATACAGTGAGTAGAAAGTCACTTGCTACTGTAAGGCCAATATGAGTCATCCAGTAGAAATTGTGCTACTTGATATTACTTATTTTGCAAAACTAGTAACATTGTTATTAATTATCAGGACGAACCCTAAGGTAAATCCATGGGGTTTACATATTCGTATAAAGTTTGATTAATGTGGTCATGGTAAGTGATGCAGTGGAACACCAATACCACGAGCGAACTGCCTTTTTTAATACAGCTATGTCACTGAGTTACTGAGAGAAATCAGTCATCTTTGCATTAACTATTATGCTGTATTTTAAACTGGGAAGGTGGCTGGGTATTCAAATGATGTTGTTGTTTCTCTTAATACTCATGACAAAGACAATTATATGTTTTGTGAACAATCATGTGATGTGTCTTTCCTGGACATCAAGTGGTGACCACTTATGAAAATGTGACTGAAATGTGTCTATACTTAACAATTGAATGGCTTGGTGCAAGTGACCTCTGGACTAGATCTACCGTTACTCTGCGCATTGAGCTACAAGGTCGGGCAGAGAAAGTCGGGGTGATTAGATGTAGAAAATAATATGGCAAATACTGCTACGCGGCACAACATTCACATACATTCATATGTACCATTACTTTCTCTTCGCTGCGATTCTACATCTAATCATCCCCGACTTTCTCTGTCCAACCTCGTAGCTCTGTAGCCAGAGTAACGGTAGATCTAATCCGGAGGTTGTGGGTTCAATTCCCACCGAGTTCAGAGTTAATTCTCTGTTCCACCATTTTTGTTCATAGTGTTATGTGATACAACATTCATATGTACCCTTAGTTTATTGTTGCCTTAGCATTATCTTGCTGTTCCATAAGCTTAAATCAGTGCTAAATTTAATATGTCTAACACATCTTTGTTAACCTTACTTTGAAGTAAAAAAAGACAGAATACAGAAAAAGATGATATCTATAGAAACAATATAGCTGCCTCTTTTTCGTCTTTCATTTGATGCTCAAATTTCTTCCTTCAGCTTTTCTGTTCTTTTAACATTATTCTCATTCTTAAGTTAACTCAACTTTCCTTTTCCAACCAACATATTTTTAAGCAGTTTTTCCTGCTTGGATTAGCTACTCTTCCTGCAGGTTGGGTAAGCCATTGATAAAAGTTCAAGTGTGCTCAATATGTATGGTAATATTTTTGTTTGTTACAGAAACGGCTAAAAAGAGTAAAGGCCCTTGCACAGTCCTCATCAATTTCAAATCAGGAAAAGAGGGATTTTGAACAATTCATGAGTGTGGGTTACATGTCTTCAGAACATTCAGTTTCTGAGGACAATACACATGGTGAAGATGATCAAAGCTCTGGTGATGATTCAGATGCACCCAAAAGGAAAGTGCTTGGTGCTTTGGACCAATTTTACACATAGGTTCACTTTAATAACCCTTTCACTTTAAAAAAATGCAATTAGAACTCAGTGAAGATGTGTAGTATGACTTTCGGTGGTGCTTTGGACCAATTCTACCCATGGATTCTCTCTAATAGCTCTTTTATTTCAAAAATATGTTCTTAATACTAAGTGGAGATGTGTAGAATCACTTTGGCGGTATTTTGAACCAATTCTATCGATGGCTTCACTCCAATAACTCTTTTATTTTTAAAAGATCTCCTTGAAACTCAGTGGAGATGTGTAGAATGCCTTTGGCGGTGCTTTAGATGAAATATACCCATGGGTTCACTCTAATAACTCTTTTACTTTAAGAAAAATGTCCTTGGAACTCCTTGGAAATGTGTAGAAATAGTTTCTTTGTGCTTTAGACCAATTTTACCCATGGGTTCATTCTAATAACTCTTTTATTTCCAGAACAATGCCCTTGGAGGTCAGTGGAGATGTTAAGTATGACTTTGGTGGGGTTTTGGATCAATTCTCTCCATGGGTTCATTCTAATAACTCTTTTAATTCCAGAAAAATGTCCTTGGAACTCCGTGAGAGATGTGTACAATCACTTTGTTGGTGCTTTGGACCAATTTTACCCATGAACTAAGTGGAGATGTGTAGAATGAGTTTGGCGGTGCTATGGACAAATTTTACCCATAGGTTCACTCTAAAGATTGGAACACCGTTGGAACACTGTTGGAAAACCGTTGGTACACCATTGGGACATTGTTGGAACACCCTTGGAACAAGACTTTTTTCCTGCCCGTACGGACACCATTGGTACACTGTTGGAACAAGACTTTTTTCTGCCCGTTGGAACAACGTTGGTACACCGTTGGAACACCGTTGGAACAACGTTGGTACACCGTTGGAACACCGTTGGAACACTGCTGGTACACCGTTGGTACACCGTTAGAACACCGTTGGAACATGACTTTTTTCCTGGCCGCTAAAACAGCGTTGGTACACTGTTGGTAGACCATTGGTACACCGTTGGAACACCATTGGAACAACGTTGGAACACTGTTGATACACCAATGGTACACCGTTGAAACACCGTTGGTACATTTTTGGAACACGGTTGCAACAGCATTGGAACAGCATTGGTACATCGTTGGAACATCATTAATACACCGTTGGAAGACCATTGGAATAGCGTTGCAACAGCGATGGTACACCACTGGAACACGGATAGTACACCATTGGAACACCACATGAACACTGCTGAAACACCGTTGGAACACCGCTGGAACACTGTTGGAACACCGTTGGAACACCGTTGGTACACCCACCATTGGTACACCGTTGGAACACAGTTGGTACACTGTTGGTACACCATTGGTAGACCGTTGGAAAACCAATGGTACACCGTTCGAACACCATTGGAACACCATTGAACACTGTTGGTACACCGTTGATAGACCGTAGGAACACCGTTGGTACACCGTAGGAACACCGTTGGAACACTTTTGGAACACTGTTGGTAGACCATTGATAAAACACCGTTGGAACAAGACTATTCTCCTGGCCGTTGGAAAACCCTTAGAACACCCTTGGTGCACCGTTAGAACACAGTTGGAACACCGTTGGAACACCGTTGGAGCACCGTTGGAACACCGTTGGAACACCGTTGGAACACCGTTGGAACACCGTAGGAACACCGTTGGAACAAGAATTTTTTTCCTGGCCGTTAAAACAGCGTTGGTACACTGTTGGAAGGCCATTGATTGGTACACCATGGGTACACTGTTGGAACACCGTTGCAACACCGTTGGAACACCGTTGGAATAGGACTTTTTTTTTTCTGCCCGTTAGATCAGCGCTGGTACACCGTTGGAACACCGTTGAAACACCGTTCGTAGTCTGTTGTAACAACGTTGGAGCACCGTTGGAACACCGTTGGAACACCATTGGAACACCGTTGGAACACCGTTGGAACACCGTTGGAACACCGTTGGTACACCGTTGGATAAACCGTTGGAACACTGTTGAGAAACCGTTGGTACACCATTTGCACATTGTTGGAACACCGTTGGAACACCGTTAAAACACTGTTGGAACACCGTTGGAACACCGTTGGAACAAGACTTTTTTTCCTGGCCGTTGAAACAGCATTGGTACACTGTTGGTACATCATTGGTACACCGTTGGAACAGATAAATTTCTTTATATTTCTACAGTACAAAGTTACTTCAATAACAGAACTTTTTAGCTACAATACAAAATTATAGGATATGGAAAAGCCAATTAAGGCGCCGTATGGCCACTATTATCAACGATCTTAGAACACAGTATGATGTGTGTAAATCAACAGACAATTTCTTAGCTTTACTACAGTGAAAAGTTGATATAATAACAGCGTTGTTAAACTACGATACAAGGTTGTTAGGATATAAAGAAAATTTGACCTAAATCAAAACGAAATCGTTACAAAAAGCCAGCTAATTAAAGCGCAGTATGGCCACTCTTATCAACGATTTCAAAACACAGTATGATGTGTGTATAACAAGAGTCAATTTCTTTGCTATACTACAGTAAAAAGTTTATCAAATAATATCATTTCAAAGCAGCGTTGGAACACCGTTGGAACGCCGATAGAACACCGTTAGAACACCGTTGGAACACCGTTGGAACACCGTTGGAACACCGTTGGAACAAGACTTTTTTCCTGGCCGTTGGAGCACCGTTCGTAGTCCGTTGTAACAACGTTGGAACACCGTTAGAACAAAAAGAACATTGATGGGGAGACTTTGGAGATGGTTTAAACAAAATCTACCCATGAGTTCAATTTAATAACTGGTTAAACTTCATGAAAGTCCCCTCTTAACTCAACGGCTATACACAGTATGCCTTTGGAGGTGCTTTTGACTAATTCTGAATTCAAAGAAAAAGAGTTATCAGCCTAAACCCTTGGGTAGAACTGGTCCAAACAAAGAGTAGATTTTGTTGTCAAACTTAAGAGATAGTTTAAACGAGTTTTACCCATGAGTTCAAACTAATAACTTTTCTACCTTCATAAATGTCCCTTCTGAACTAAATGGCTGTTGGCAGTATGACTTTGGAACACTGTTGGTACACCGTTGGTACACCGTTGGAACATCGTTGGAACACCGTTGAAAAACCGTTGGAACACCGTTGGAACGTTAGAACATCGTTAGAACACCGTTGAACGCTGTTCGGACACGGTGGGAACAACGTTGGAACACCGTTCGAATACCGTTGGAACACCGTTGGAACACCGTTGGAACACCGTTGGAACACTGTTGGAAAACCGTTGGTACACCATTGGGACATTGTTGGAACACCGTTGGAACAAGACTTTTTTCCTGGCCGTACGGACACCATTGGTACACTGTTGGAACAAGACTTTTTTTCTGCCCGTTGGAACAACGTTGGTACACCGTTGGAACACCGTTGGAACAACGTTGGTACACCGTTGGAACACCGTTGGAACACTGCTGATAGACCGTTGGTACACCGTTAGAACACCGTTGGAACATGACTTGTTTCCTGGCCGCTAAAACAGCGTTGGTACACTGTTGGTAGACCATTGGTACACCGTTGGAACACCATTGGAACAATGATGGAACACTGTTGATACACCAATGGTACACCGTTGAAACACCGTTAATACACCGTTGGAACACCATTGCAACAGCATTGGAACAGCATTGGTACATCGTTGGAACATCATTAATACACCGTTGGTAGACCATTGGAACAGCGCTGGAACAGCGATGGTACACCATTGGAACACGGTTAGTACACCATTGGAACACCATTGGAACACTGTTGGAACACCGTTGGAACACCGCTGGAACACTGTTGAAACACCGTTGGAACACCGTTGGTACACCCACCATTGGTAAACCGTTGGAACACAGTTGGTACACTGTTGGTACACCATTGGTAGACCGTTGGAAAACCGTTGGTACACCGTTCGAACACCATTGGAACACCATTGAACACTGTTGGTACACCGTTGGTAGACCGTAGGAACACCGTTGGTACACCGTAGGAACACCGTTGGAACACTTTTGGAACACTGTTGGTAGACCATTGATACAACACCGTTGGAACAAGACTATTCTCCTGGCCGTTGGAACACCCTTAGAACACCCTTGGTGCACCGTTAGAACACCGTTGGAACACCGTTGGAACACCGTTGGAACACCGTTGGAACACCGTTGGAACACCGTTGGAACACCGTTGGAACACCGTAGAAACACCGTTGGAACAAGAATTTTTTTCCTGGCCGTTAAAACAGCGTTGGTACACTGTTGGAAGACCACTGATTGGTACACCATGGGTACACCGTTGGAACAACGTTGCAACACCGTTGGAACACCGTTGGAACACCGTTGGAATAGGACTTTTTTTCTGCCCTTTAGATCAGCGCTGGTACACCGTTGGAACATCGTTGGAACACCGTTCGTAGTCTGTTGTAACAACGTTGGAGCACCGTTGGAACACCGTTGGAACACCATTGGAACACCGTTGGAACACCGTTGGAACACCGTTGGAACACCGTTGGAACACCGTTGGTACACGGTTGGATAAACCGTTGGAACACTGCTGAGAAACCGTTGGTACACCATTGGCACATTGTTGGAACACCGTTGGAACACCGTTAAAACACTCTTGGAACACCGTTGGAACACTGTTGGAACAAGACTTTTTTCCTGGCCGTTGAAACAGCATTGGTACACTGTTGGTACATCATTGGTAGACCGTTGGAACAGATAAATTTCTTTACATTTCTACAGTACAAACTTACTTCAATAACAGAACTTTTTAGCTACAATACAAAATTATAGGATATGGAAAAGCCAATTAAGGCGCCGTATGGCCACTATTATCAACGATCTTAAAACACAGTATGATGTGTGTATAACAAGAGTCAATTTCTTTGCTATACTACAGTAAAAAGTTTACCAAATAATATCATTTCAAAGCAGCGTTGGAACACCGTTGGAACGCCGATAGAACACCGTTAGAACACCGTTGGAACACCGTTGGAACACCGTTGGAACACCGTTGGAACACCGTTGGAACACCGTTGGAACACCGTTGGAACAAGACTTTTTTCCTGGCCGTTGGAGCACCGTTCGTAGTCCGTTGTAACAACGTTGGAACACCGTTAGAACAAAAAGAACATTGATGGGGAGACTTTGGAGATGGGTTAAACAAAATCTACCCATGAGTTCAATTTAATAACTGGTTAAACTTGATGAAAGTCCCCTCTTAACTCAACGGCTATACACAGTATGCCTTTGGAGGTGCTTTTGACTAATTCTGAATTCAAAGAAAAAGAGTTATCAGCCTAAACCCTTGGGCAGAACTGGTCCAGACAAGAGTAGATTTTGTTGTCAAACTTAAGAGATAGTTTAAACGAGTTCTACCCATGAGTTCAAACTAATAACTTTTCTACCTTCATGAATGTCCCTTCTGAACTAAATGGCTGTTGGCAGCATGACTTTGGAACACTGTTAATACACCGTTGGTAGACCGTTGGAACACCGTTGGAACACCGTTAAAAAACCGTTGGAACACCGTTGGAACGTTGGAACATCGTTAGAACACCGTTGAACGCTATTCGGACACGGTGGGAACACCGTTGGAACACCGTTCGAATACCGTTGGAACACCGTTGGAACACCGTTGGAACACTGTTGGAAAACCGTTGGTACACCATTGGGACATTGTTGGAACACCGTTGGAACAAGACTTTTTTCCTGGCCGTACGGACACCATTGGTACACTGTTGGAACAAGACTTTTTTTCTGCCCGTTGGAACAACGTTGGTACACCGTTGGAACACCGTTGGAACAACGTTGGTACACCGTTGGAACACTGCTGGTACACCGTTGGTACACCGTTAGAACACCGTTGGAAAATGACTTTTTTCCTGGCCGCTAAAACAGCGTTTGTACACTGTTGGTAGACCATTGGTACACCGTTGGAACACCATTGAAACAACGTTGGAACACTGTTGATACACCAATGGTACACCGTTGAAACACCGTTGGTACACCGTTGGAGCACCGTTGCAACAGCATTGGAACAGCATTGGTACATCGTTGGAACATCATTAATACACCGTTGGAAGACCATTGGAACAGCGTTGGAACAGCGATGGTACACCATTGCAACACGGTTAGTACACCATTGGAACACCATTGGAACACTGTTGGAACACCGTTGGAACACCGCTAGAACACTGTTGGAACACCGTTGCAACACCGTTGGTACACCCACCATTGGTACACCGTTGGAACACAGTTGGTACACTGTTGGTACACCATTGGTAGACCGTTGGAAAACCGTTGGTACACCGTTCGAACTCCATTGGAACACCATTGAACACTGTTGGTACACCGTTGGTAGACCGTAGGAACACCGTTGGTACACCGTAGGAACACCGTTGGAACACTTTTGGAACACTGTTGGTAGACCATTGATACAACACCGTTGGAACAAGACTATTCTCCTGGCCGTTAAAACACCCTTGGAACACCCTTGGTGCACCGTTAGAACACCGTTGGAACAACGTTGGAACACCGTTGGAACACCGTAGGAACACCGTTGGAACAAGAATTTTTTTTCCTGGCCGTTAAAACAGCGTTGGTACACTGTTGGAAGACCATTGATTGGTACACCATGGGTACACCGTTGGAACACCGTTGCAACACCGTTGCAACAACGTTGGAATAGGACTTTTTTTCTGCCCGTTAGATCAGCGCTGGTACACCGTTGGAACACCGTTGGAACACCGTACGTAGTCTGTTGTAACAACGTTGGAGCACCGTTGGAACACCGTTGGAACACCATTGGAACACCGTTGGAACACCGTTGGAACACCGTTGGAACACCGTTGGTACACCGTTGGATAAACCGTTGGAACACTGTTGAGAAACCGTTGGTACACCATTGGCACATTGTTGGAACACCGTTGGAACACCGTTAAAACACTGTTGGAACACCGTTGGAACACCGTTGGAACAAGACTTTTTTCCTGGCCGTTGAAACAGCATTGGTACACTGTTGGTACATCATTGGTACACCGTTGGAACAGATAAATTTCTTAATATTTCTACAGTACAAACTTACTTCAATAACAGAACTTTTTAGCTACAATACAAAATTATAGGATATGGAAAAGCCAATTAAGGCGCCGTATGGCCACTATTATCAACGATCTTAAAACACAGTATGATGTGTGTATAACAACAGACAATTTCTTAGCTTTACTACAGTGAAAAGTTGATATAATAACAGCGTTGTTAAACTACGATACAAGATTGTTATGATATAAAAAAATTTGACCTAAATCAAAACGAAATCGTTACAAAAAGCCAGCTAATTAAAGCGCAGTATGGCCACTCTTATCAACGATTTCAAAACACAGTATGATGTGTGTATAACAAGAGTCAATTTCTTTGCTATACTACAGTAAAAAGTTTATCAAATAATATCATTTCAAAGCAGCGTTGGAACACCGTTGGAACGCCGATAGAACACCGTTAGAACACCGTTGGAACACCGTTGGAACACCGTTGGAACACCTTTGGAACACCGTTGGAACACCGTTGGTACAAGGCTTTTTTCCTGGCCGTTGGAGCACCGTTCGTAGTCCGTTGTAACAACGTTGGAACACCGTTAGAACAAAAAGAACATCGATGGGGAGACTTTGGAGATGGTTTAAACAAAATCTTTCCATGAGTTCAATTTAATAACTGGTTAAACTTCATGAAAGTCCCCTCTTAACTCAACGGCTATACACAGTATGCCTTTGGAGGTGCTTTTGACTAATTCTGAATTCAAAGAAAAAGAGTTATCAGCCTAAACCCTTGGGCAGAACTGGTCCAAACAAAGAGTAGATTTTGTTGTCAAACTTAAGAGATAGTTTAAACGAGTTCTACCCATGAGTTCAAACTAATAACTTTTCTACCTTCATGAATGTCCCTTCTGAACTAAATGGCTATTGGCAGTATGACTTTGGAACACTGTTGGTACACCGTTGGTAGACCGTTGGAACACCGTTGGAACACCGTTGAAAAACCGTTGGAACACCGTTGGAACGTTAGAACACCGTTAGAACACCGTTGAACGCTGTTCGGACACGGTGGGAACACCGTTGGAACAGCGTTCGAATACTGTTGGAACACCGTTGGAACACCGTTGGAACACTGTTGGAAAACCGTTGGTACACCATTGGGACATTGTTGGAACACCGTTGGAACAAGACTTTTTTCCTGGCCGTACGGACACCATTGGTACACTGTTGGAACAAGACTTTTTTCTGCCCGTTGGAACAACGTTGGTACACCGTTGGAACACCGTTGGAACAACGTTGGTACACCGTTGGAACACCGTTGGAACACTGCTGGTACACCGTTGGTACACCGTTAGAACACCGTTGGAACATGAGTTTTTTCCTGGCCGCTAAAACAGCGTTGGTACACTGTTGGTAGACCATTGGTACACCGTTGGAACACCATTGGAACAACGTTGGAACACTGTTGATACACCAATGGTACACCGTTGAAACACCGTTGGTACACCGTTGGAACACCGTTGCAACAGCATTGGAACAGCATTGGTACATCGTTGGAACATCATTAATACACCGTTGGAAGACCATTGGAACAGCGTTGGAACAGCGATGGTACACCATTGGAACACGGTTAGTACACCATTGGAACACCATTGGAACACTGTTGGAACACCGTTGGAACACCGCTGGAACACTGTTGGAACACCGTTGGAACACCGTTGGTACACCCACCATTGGTACACCGTTGGAACACAGTTGGTACACTGTTGGTACACCATTGGTAGACCGTTGAAAAACCGTTGGTACACCGTTCGAACACCATTGGAACACCATTCAACACTGTTGGTACACCGTTGGTAGACCGTAGGAACACCGTTGGTACACCGTAGGAACACCGTTGGAACACTTTTGGAACACTGTTAGTAGACCATTGATACAACACCGTTGGAACAAGACTATTCTCCTGGCCGTTGGAACACCCTTGGAACACCCTTGGTGCACCGTTAGAACACCGTTGGAACACCGTTGGAACACCGTTGGAACACCGTAGGAACACCGTTGGAACAAGAATTTTTTTCCTGGCCGTTAAAACAGCGTTAGTACACTGTTGGAAGACCATTGATTGGTACGCCAAGGGTACACCGTTGGAACACCGTTGCAACACCGTTGGAACACCGTTGGAACACCGTTGGAATAGGACTTTTTTTCTGCCCGTTAGATCAGCGCTGGTACACCGTTGGAACACCGTTGGAACACCGTTCGTAGTCTGTTGTAACAACGTTGGAGCACCGTTGGAACACCGTTGGAACACCATTGGAACACCGTTGGAACACCGTTGGAACACCGTTGGAACACCGTTGGTACACCGTTGGATAAACCGTTGGAACACTGTTGAGAAACCGTTGGTACACTATTGGCACATTGTTGGAACACCGTTGGAACACCGTTAAAACACTGTTGGAACACCGTTGGAACAAGACTTTTTTTCTGGCCGTTGAAACAGCATTGGTACACTGTTGATACATCATTGGTAGACCGTTGGAACAGATAAATTTCTTTATATTTCTACAGTACAAAGTTACTTCAATAACAGAACTTTTTAGCTACAATACAAAATTATAGGATATGGAAAAGCCAATTAAGGCGCCGTATGGCCACTATTATCAACGATCTTAAAACACAGTATGATGTGTGTATAACAACAGACAATTTCTTCGCTTTACCACAGTGAAAAGTTGATATAATAACAGCGTTGTTAAACTACGATACAAGATTGTTAGGATATAAAAAAACTTTGACCTAAATCAAAAAGAAATCGTTACAAAAAGCCAGCTAATTAAAGCGCAGTATGGCCACTCTTATCAACGATTTCAAAACACAGTATGATGTGTGTATAACAAGAGTCAATTTCTTTGCTATACTACAGTAAAAAGTTTATCAAATAATATCATTTCAAAGCAGCGTTGGAACACCGTTGGAACGCCGATAGAACACCGTTAGAACACCGTTAGAACACCGTTGGAACACCGTTGGAACAAGACTTTTTTCCTGGTTGTTGGAGCACCGTTCGTAGTCCGTTGTAACAACGTTGGAACACCGTTAGAACAAAAAGAACATTGATGGGGAGACTTTGGAGATGGTTTAAACAAAATCTACCGATGAGTTCAATTTAATAACTGGTTAAACTTCATGAAAGTCCCCTCTTAACTCAACGGCTATACACAGTATGCCTTTGGAGGTGCTTTTGACTAATTCTCAATTCAAAGAAAAAGAGTTATCAGCCTAAACCCTTGGGCAGAACTGGTCCAAACAAAGAGTAGATTTTGTTGTCAAACTTAAGAGATAGTTTAAACGAGTTCTACCCATGAGTTCAAACTAATAACTTTTCTACCTTCATGAATGTCCCTTCTGAACTAAATGGCTGTTGGCAGTATGACTTTGGAACACTGTTGGTACACCGTTGGTAGACCGTTGGAACACCGTTGGAACACCGTTGAAAAACCGTTGGAACACCGTTGGAACGTTAGAACATCGTTAGAACACCGTTGAACGCTGTTCGGACACGGTGGGAACACCGTTGGAACACCGTTCGAATACCGTTGGAACACCGTTGGAACACCGTTGGAACACCGTTGGAACACTGTTGGAAAACCGTTGGTACACCATTGGGACATTGTTGGAACACCGTTGGAACAAGACTTTTTTCCTGGCCGTACGGACACCATTGGTACACTGTTGGAACAAGACTTTTTTTCTGCCCGTTGGAACAACGTTGGTACACCGTTGGAACACCGTTGGAACAACGTTGGTACACCGTTGGAACACCGTTGGAACACTGCTGGTAGACCGTTGGTACACCGTTAGAACACCGTTGGAAAATGACTTGTTTCCTGGCCGCTAAAACAGCGTTGGTACACTGTTGGTAGACCATTGGTACACCGTTGGAACACCATTGGAACAATGTTGGAACACTGTTGATACACCAATGGTACACCGTTGAAACACCGTTAATACACCGTTGGAACACCGTTGCAACAGCATTGGAACAGCATTGGTACATCGTTGGAACATCATTAATACACCGTTGGAAGACCATTGGAACAGCGCTGGAAAAGCGATGGTACACCATTGGAACACGGTTAGTACACCATTGGAACACCATTGGAACACTGTTGGAACACCGTTAGAACACCGCTGGAACACTGTTGGAACACCGTTGGAACACCGTTGGTACACCCACCATTGGTACACCGTTGGAACACAGTTGGTACACTGTTGGTACACCATTGGTAGACCGTTGGAAAACCGTTGATACACCGTTCGAACACCATTGGAACACCATTGAACACTGTTGGTACACCGTTGGTAGACCGTAGGAACACCGTTGGTACACCGTAGGAACACCGTTGGAACACTTTTGGAACACTGTTGGTAGACCATTGATACAACACCGTTGGAACAAGACTATTCTCCTGGCCGTTGGAACACCCTTAGAACACCCTTGGTGCACCGTTAGAACACCGTTGGAACACCGTTGGAACACCGTTGGAACACCGTTGGAACACCGTTGGAACACCGTAGAAACACCGTTGGAACAAGAATTTTTTTCCTGGCCGTTAAAACAGCGTTGGTACACTGTTGGAAGACCACTGATTGGTACACCATGGGTACACCGTTGGAACAACGTTGCAACACCGTTGGAACACCGTTGGAACACCGTTGGAATAGGACTTTTTTTCTGCCTGTTAGATCAGCGCTGGTACACCGTTGGAACATCGTTGGAACACCGTTCGTAGTCTGTTGTAACAACGTTGGAGCACCGTTGGAACACCGTTGGAAAACCATTGGAACACCGTTGGAACACCGTTGGAACACCGTTGGAACACCGTTGGAACACCGTTGGAACACCGTTGGAACACCTTTGGTACACGGTTGGATAAACCGTTGGAACACTGCTGAGAAACCGTTGGTACACCATTGGCACATTGTTGGAACACCGTTGGAACACCGTTAAAACACTGTTGGAACACCGTTGGAACACCGTTGGAACAAGACTTTTTTCCTGGCCGTTGAAACAGCATTGGTACAATGTTGGTACATCATTGGTAGACCGTTGGAACAGATAAATTTCTTAACATTTCTACAGTACAAAGTTACTTCAATAACAGAACTTTTTAGCTACAATACAAAATTATAGGATATGGAAAAGCCAATTAAGGCGCCGTATGGCCACTATTATCAACGATCTTAAAACACAGTATGATGTGTGTATAACAAGAGTCAATTTCTTTGCTATACTACAGTAAAAAGTTTATCAACTAATATTATTTCAAAGCAGCGTTGGAACACCGTTGGAACGCCGATAGAACACCGTTAGAACACCGTTGGAACACCGTTGGAACACCGTTGGAACACCGTTGGAACGCCGTTGGAACACCGTTGGAACAAGACTTTTTTCCTGGCCGTTGGAGCACCGTTCGTAGTCCGTTGTAACAACGTTGGAACACCGTTAGAACAAAAAGAACATTGATGGGGAGACTTTGGAGATGGTTTAAACAAAATCTACCCATGAGTTCAATTTAATAACTGGTTAAACTTCATGAAAGTCCCCTCTTAACTCAACGGCTATACACAGTATGCCTTTGGAGGTGCTTTTGACTAATTCTGAATTCAAAGAAAAAGAGTTATCAGCCTAAACCCTTGGGCAGAACTGGTCCAGACAAAGAGTAGATTTTGTTGTCAAACTTATGAGATAGTTTAAACCAGTTCTACCCATGAGTTCAAACTAATAACTTTTCTACCTTCATGAATGTCCCTTCTGAACTAAATGGCTGTTGGCAGCATGACTTTGGAACACTGTTGGTACACCGTTGGTAGACCGTTGAAACACCGTTGGAACACCGTTAAAAAACCGTTGGAACACCGTTGGAACGTTAGAACATCGTTAGAACACCGTTGAACGCTATTCGGACACGGTGGGAACACCGTTGGAACACCGTTCGAATACCGTTGGAACACCGTTGGAACACCGTTGGAACACTGTTGGAAAACCGTTGGTACACCATTGGGACATTGTTGAAACACCGTTGGAGCAAGACTTTTTTCCTGGCCGTACGGACACCATTGGTACACTGTTGGAACAAGACTTTTTTACTCCCCGTTGGAACAACGTTGGTACACCGTTGGAACACCGTTGGAACAACGTTGGTACACCATTGGAACACTGCTGGTACACCGTTGGTACACCGTTAGAACACCGTTGGAAAATGACTTTTTTCCTGGCCGCTAAATTAGCGTTGGTACACTGTTGGTAGACCATTGGTACACCGTTGGAACACCATTGAAACAACGTTGGAACACTGTTGATACACCAATGGTACACCGTTGAAACACCGTTGGTACACCGTTGGAACACCGTTGCAACAGCATTGGAACAGCATTGGTACATCGTTGGAACATCATTAATACACCGTTGGAAGACCATTGGAACAGCGTTGGAACAGCGATGGTACACCATTGGAACACGGTTAGTACACCATTGGAACACCATTGGAACACTGTTGGAACACCGTTGGAACACCGCTAGAACACTGTTGGAACACCGTTGGAACACCGTTGGTACACCCACCATTGGTACACCGTTGGAACACAGTTGGTACACTGTTGGTACACCATTGGTAGACCGTTGGAAAACCGTTGGTACACCGTTCGAACACCATTGGAACACCATTGAACACTGTTGGTACACCGTTGGTAGACCGCAGGAACACCGTTGGTACACCGTAGGAACACCGTTGGAACACTTTTGGAACACTGTTGATAGACCATTGATACAACACCGTTGGAACAAGACTATTCTCCTGGCCGTTGGAACACCCTTGGAACACCCTTGGTGCACCGTTAGAACACCGTTGGAACACCGTTGGAACACCGTTGGAACACCGTAGGAACACCGTTGGAACAAGAATTTTTTTCCTGGCCGTTAAAACAGCGTTGGTACACTGTTGGAAGACCATTGATTGGTACACCATGGGTACACCGTTGGAACACCGTTGCAACACCGTTGGAACACCGTTGCAACACCGCTGGAATAGGACTTTTTTTCTGCCCGTTAGATCAGCGCTGGTACACCGTTGGAACACCGTTGGAACACCGTTCGTAGTCTGTTGTAACAACGTTGGAGCACCGTTGGAACACCGTTGGAACACCATTGGAACACCGTTGGAACACCGTTGGAACACCGTTGGTACACCGTTGGATAAACCGTTGGAACACTGTTGAGAAACCGTTGGTACACCATTGGCACATTGTTGGAACACCGTTGGAACACCGTTAAAACACTGTTGGAACACCGTTGGAACACCGTTGGAACAAGACTTTTTTCCTGGCCGTTGAAACAGCATTGGTACACTGTTGGTACATCATTGGTAGACCGTTGGAACAGATAAATTTCTTAATATTTCTACAGTACAAAGTTACTTCAATAACAGAACTTTTTAGCTACAATACAAAATTATAGGATATGGAAAAGCCAATTAAGGCGCCGTATGGCCACTATTATCAACGATCTTAAAACACAGTATGATGTGTGTATAACAACAGACAATTTCTTAGCTTTACTACAGTGAAAAGTTGATATAATAACAGCGTTGTTAAACTACGATACAAGATTGTTAGGATATAAAAAAAATTTGACCTAAATCAAAACGAAATCGTTACAAAAAGCCAGCTAATTAAAGCGCAGTATGGCCACTCTTATCAACGATTTCAAAACACAGTATGATGTGTGTATAACAAGAGTCAATTTCTTTGCTATACTACAGTAAAAAGTTTATCAAATAATATCATTTCAAAGCAGCGTTGGAACACCGTTGGAACGCCGATAGAACACCGTTAGAACACCGCTGGTACAAGACTTTTTTCCTGGCCGTTGGAGCACCGTTCGTAGTCCGTTGTAACAACGTTGGAACACCGTTAGAACAAAAAGAACATTGATGGGGAGACTTTGGAGATGGTTTAAACAAAATCTACCCATGAGTTCAATTTAATAACTGGTTAAACTTCATGAAAGTCCCCTCTTAACTCAACGGCTATACACAGTATGCCTTTGGAGGTGCTTTTGACTAATTCTGAATTCAAAGAAAAAGAGTTATCAGCCTAAACCCTTGGGCAGAACTGGTCCAAACAAAGAGTAGATTTTGTTGTCAAACTTAAGAGATAGTTTAAACGAGTTCTACCCATGAGTTCAAACTAATAACTTTTCTACCTTCATGAATGTCCCTTCTGAACTAAATGGCTATTGGCGGTATGACTTTGGAACACTGTTGGTACACCGTTGGTAGACCGTTGGAACACCGTTGGAACACCGTTGAAAAACCGTTGGAACACCGTTGGAACGTTAGAACACCGTTAGAACACCGTTGAACGCTGTTCGGACACGGTGGGAACACCGTTGGAACAGCGTTCGAATACCGTTGGAACACCGTTGGAACACCGTTGGAACACCGTTGGAACACTGTTGGAAAACCGTTGGTACACCATTGGGACATTGTTGGAACACCGTTGGAACAAGACTTTTTTCCTGGCCGTACGGACACCATTGGTACACTGTTGGAACAAGACTTTTTTTCTGCCCGTTGGAACAACGTTGGTACACCGTTGGAACACCGTTGGAACAACGTTGGTACACCGTTGGAACACCGTTGGAACACTGCTGGTACACCGTTGGTACACCGTTAGAACACCGTTGGAACATGGCTTTTTTCCTGGCCGCTAAAACAGCGTTGGTACACTGTTGGTAGACCATTGGTACACCGTTGGAACACCATTGGAACAACGTTGGAACACTGTTGATACACCAATGGTACACCGTTGAAACACCGTTGGTACACCGTTGGAACACCGTTGCAACAGCATTGGAACAGCACTGGTACATCGTTGGAACATCATTAATACACCGTTGGAAGACCATTGGAACAGCGTTGGAACAGCGATGGTACACCATTGGAACACGGTTAGTACACCATTGGAACACCATTGGAACACCGTTGGAACACCGTTGGAACACCGTTGGAATAGGACTTTTTTTCTGCCCGTTAGATCAGCGCTGGTACACCGTTGGAACACCGTTGGAACACCGTTCGTAGTCTGTTGTAACAACGTTGGAGCACCGTTGGAACACCGTTGGAACACCATTGGAACACCGTTGGAACACCGTTGGAACACCGTTGGAACACCGTTGGTACACCGTTGGATAAACCGTTGGAACACTGTTGAGAAACCGTTGGTACACCATTGGCACATTGTTGGAACACCGTTAAAACACTGTTGGAACACCGTTGGAACAAGACTTTTTTCCTGGCCGTTGAAACAGCATTGGTACACTGTTGGTACATCATTGGTAGACCGTTGGAACAGATAACTTTCTTTATATTTCTGCAGTACAAAGTTACTTCAATAACAGAACTTTTTAGCTACAATACAAAATTATAGGATATGGAAAAGCCAATTAAGGCGCCGTATGGCCACTATTATCAACGATCTTAAAACACAGTATGATGTGTGTATAACAACAGACAATTTCTTAGCTTTACTACAGTGAAAAGTTGATATAATAACAGCGTTGTTAAACTACGATACAAGATTGTTAGGATATAAAAAAAACTTTGACCTAAATCAAAACGAAATCGTTACAAAAAGCCAGCTAATTAAAGCGCAGTATGGCCACTCTTATCAACGATTTCAAAACACAGTATGATGTGTGTATAACAAGAGTCAATTTCTTTGCTATACTACAGTAAAAAGTTTATCAAATAATATCATTTCAAAGCAGCGTTGGAACACCGTTGGAACGCCGATAGAACACCGTTAGAACACCGTTGGAACACCGTTGGAACACCGTTGGAACACCGTTGGAACACCGTTGGAACAAGACTTTTTTCCTGGCCGTTGGAGCACCGTTCGTACTCCGTTGTAACAACGTTGGAACAACGTTGGAACAAAAAGAACATTGATGGGGAGACTTTGGAGATGGTTTAAACAAAATCTACCCATGAGTTCAATTTAATAACTGGTTAAACTTCATGAAAGTCCCCTCTTAACTCAACGGCTATACACAGTATGCCTTTGGAGGTTCTTTTGACTAATTCTGAATTCAAAGAAAAAGAGTTATCAGCCTAAACCCTTAGGCAGAACTGGTCCAAACAAAGAGTAGATTTTGTTGTCAAACTTAAGAGATAGTTTAAACGAGTTCTACCCATGAGTTCAAACTAATAACTTTTCTACCTTCATGAATGTCCCTTCTGAACTAAATGGCTGTTGGCAGTATGACTTTGGAACACTGTTGGTACACCGTTGGTAGACCGTTGGAACACCGTTGGAACACCGTTGAAAAACCGTTGGAACACCGTTGGAACGTTAGAACATCGTTAGAACACCGTTGAACGCTGTTCGGACACGGTGAAAACACCGTTGGAACACCGTTCGAATACCGTTGGAACACCGTTGGAACACCGTTGGAACACCGTTGGAACACCGTTGGAACACTGTTGGAAAACCGTTGGTACACCATTGGGACATTGTTGGAACACCGTTGGAACAAGACTTTTTTCCTGGCCGTACGGACACCATTGGTACACTGTCGGAACAAGACTTTTTTTCTGCCCGATGGAACAACTTTGGTACACCGTTGGAACACCATTGGAACAACGTTGGTACACCGTTGGTACACCGTTAGAACACCGTTGGAACATGACTTTTTTCCTGGCCGCTAAAACAGCGTTGGTACACTGTTAGTAGACCATTGGTACACCGTTAGAACACCATTGGAACAACGTTGGAACACTGTTGATACACCAATGGTACACCGTTGAAACACCGTTGGTACACCGTTGGAACACCGTTGCAACAGCATTGGAACAGCATTGGTACATCGTTGGAACATCATTAATACACCGTTGGAAGACCATTGGAACAGCGTTGGAACAGCGATGGTACACCATTGGAACACGGTTAGTACACCATTGGAACACCATCGGAACACTGTTGGAACACAGTTGGAACACCGCTGGAACACTGTTGGAACACCGTTGGAACACCGTTGGTACACCGACCATTGGTACACCGTTGGAACACAGTTGGTACACCGTTGGTACACCATTGGTAGACCGTTGGAAAACCGTTGGTCCACCGTTCGAACAGCATTGGAACACCATTGAACACCGTTAGAACACCGTTGGTAGACCGTAGGAACACCGTTGGTACACCGTAGGAACACCGTTGGAACAAGAATTTTTTCCTGGCCATTAAAACAGCGTTGGTACACGGTTGGAAGACCATTGATTGGTACACCATGGGTACACCGTTGGAACACCGTTGCAACACCGTTGGAACACCGTTGGAACACCGTTGGAACACTGTTGGAATAGGACTTTTTTTCTGCCCGTTAGATCAGCGCTGGTACACCGTTGGAACACCGTTGGAACACCGTTCGTAGTCTGTTGTAACAACGTTGGAGCACCGTTGGAACACCGTTGGAACACCATTGGAACACCGTTGGAACACCATTGGAACACCGTTGGAACACCGTTGGTACACCGTTGGATAAACCGTTGGAACACTGTTGAGAAACCGTTGGTACACCATTGGCACATTGTTGGAACACCGTTGGAACACCGTTAAAACACTGTTGGAACACCGCTGGAACACCGTTGGAACAAGACTTTTTTCCTGGCCGTTGAAACAGCGTTGGTACACTGTTGGTACATCATTGGTAGACCGTTGGAACAGATAAATTTCTTTATATTTCTACAGTACAAAGTTACTTCAATAACAGAACTTTTTAGCTACAATACAAAATTATAGGATATGGAAAAGCCAATTAAGGCGCCGTATGGCCACTATTATCAACGATCTTAAAACACAGTATGATGTGTGTATAACAACAGACAATTTCGTAGCTTTACTACAGTGAAAAGTTGATATAATAACAGCGTTGTTAAACTACGATACAAGATTGTTAGGATATAAAAAAACTTTGACCTAAATCAAAACCAAATCGTTACAAAAAGCCAGCTAATTAAAGCTCAGTATGGCCACTCTTATCAACGATTTCAAAACAAAGTATGATGTGTGTATAACAAGAGTCAATTTCTTTGCTATACTACAGTAAAAAGTTTATCAAATAATATCATTTCAAAGCAGCGTTGGAACACCGTTGGAACGCCGATAGAACACCGTTAGAACACCGTTGGAACACCGTTGGAACAAGACTTTTTTCCTGGCCGTTGGAGCACCGTTCGTAGTCCGTTGCACCAACGTTGGAACACCGTTAGAACAAAAAGAACATTGATGGGGAGACTTTGGATATGGTTTAAACAAAATCTACCCATGAGTTCAATTTAATAACTAGTTAAACTTCATGAAAGTCCCCTCTTAACTCAACGGCTATACACAGTATGCCTTTGGAGGTGCTTTTGACTAATTCTAAATTCAAAGAAAAAAAGTTATCAGCCTAAACCCTTGGGCAGAACTGGTCCAAACAAAGAGTAGATTTTGTTGTCAAACTTAAGAGATAGTTTAAACGAGTTCTACCCATGAGTTCAAACTAATAACTTTTCTACCTTCATGAATGTCCCTTCTGAACTAAATGGCTGTTGGCAGTATGACTTTGGAACACTGTTGGTACACCGTTGGTAGACCGTTGGAACACCGTTGGAACACCGTTGAAAAACCGTTGGAACACCGTTGGAACGTTAGAACATCGTTAGAACACCGTTGAACGCTGTTCGGACACGGTGGGAACACCGTTGGAACACCGTTCGAATACCGTTGGAACACCGTTGGAACACCGTTGGAACACTGTTGGAAAACCGTTGGTACACCATTGGGACATTGTTGGAACACCGTTGGAACAAGACTTTTTTCCTGGCCGTACGGACACCATTGGTACACTGTTGGAACAAGACTTTTTTCTGCCCGTTGGAACAAGGTTGGTACACCGTTGGAACACCGTTGGAACAACGTTGGTACACCGTTGGAACACCGTTGGAACACTGCTGGTACACCGTTGGTACACCGTTAGAACACCGTTGGAACATGACTTTTTTCCTGGCCGCTAAAACAGCGTTGGTACACTGTTGGTAGACCATTGGTACACCGTTGGAACACCATTGGAACAACGTTGGAACACTGTTGATACACCAATGGTACACCGTTGAAACACCGTTGGTACATTTTTGGAACACGGTTGCAACAGCATTGGAACAGCATTGGTACATCGTTGGAACATCATTAATACACCGTTGGAAGACCATTGGAATAGCGTTGCAACAGCGATGGTACACCACTGGAACACGGTTAGTACACCATTGGAACACCATTGGAACACTGTTGGAACACCGTTGAAACACCGCTGGAACACTGTTGGAACACCGTTGGAACACCGTTGGTACACCCACCATTGGTACACCGTTGGAACACAGTTGGTACACTGTTGGTACACCATTGGTAGACCGTTGGAAAACCAATGGTACACCGTTCGAACACCATTGGAACACCATTGAACACTGTTGGTACACCGTTCATAGACCGTAGGAACACCGTTGGTACACCGTAGGAACACCGTTGGAACACTTTTGGAACACTGTTGGTAGACCATTGATACAACACAGTTGGAACAAGACTATTCTCCTGGCCGTTGGAAAACCCTTGGAACACCCTTGGTGCACCGTTAGAACACCGTTGGAACACCGTTGGAACACCGTTGGAACACCGTTGGAACACCGTTGGAACACCGTTGGAACAAGAATTTTTTTCCTGGCCGTTAAAACAGCGTTGGTACACTGTTGGAAGACCATTGATTGGTACACCATGGGTACACCGTTGGAACACCGTTGGAACACCGTTGGAATAGGACTTTTTTTCTGCCCGTTAGATCAGCGCTGGTACACCGTTGGAACACAGTTCGTAGTCTGTTGTAACAACGTTGGAGCACCGTTGGAACACCGTTGGAACACCATTGGAACACCGTTGGAACACCGTTGGAACACCGTTGGAAAAACGTTGGTACACCGTTGGAACACCGTTGGAACACCGTTGGAACACTGCTGGTACACCGTTGGTACACCGTTAGAACACCGTTGGAACATGACTTTTTCCTGGCCGCTAAAACAGCGTTGGTACACTGTTGGTAGACTGTTGGTACACCGTTCGAACACCATTGGAACACCATTGAACACCGTTGGTACACCGTTGGTAGAACGTAGGAACACCGTTGGAACACTTTTGGAACACTGTTGGTAGACCATTGATACAACACCGTTGGAACAAGACTATTCTCCTGGCCGTTGGAACACCCTTGGAACACCCTTGGTGCACCGTTAGAACACCGTTGGAACACCGTTGGAACACCGTTGGAACACCGTAGGAACACCGTTGGAACAAGAATTTTTTTCCTGGCCATTAAAACAGCGTTGGTACACTGTTGGAAGACCATTGATTGGTACACCATGGGTACACCGTTGAAACACCGTTGCAACACCGTTGGAACACCGTTGGAACACCGTTGGAATAGGACTTTTTTCTGCCCGTTAGATCAGCGCTGGTACACCGTTGGAACACCGTTGGAACACCGTTCATAGTCTGTTGTAACAACGTTGGAGCACCGTTGGAACACCATTGGAACACCGTTGGAACACCGTTGGAACACCGTTGGAACACCGTTGGTACACCGTTGGATAAACCGTTGGAACACTGTTGAGAAACCGTTGGTACACCATTGGCACATTGTTGGAACACCGTTGGAACACCGTTAAAACACTGTTGGAACACCGTTGGAACACCGTTGGAACAAGACTTTTTTCCTGGCCGTTGAAACAGCATTGGTACACTGTTGGTACATCATTGGTAGACCGTTGGAACCGATAAATTTCTTAATATTTCTACAGTACAAAGTTACTTCAATAACAGAACTTTTTAGCTACAATACAAAATTATAGGATATGGAAAAGCCAATTAAGGCGCCGTATGGCCACTATTATCAACGATCTTAAAACACAGTATGATGTGTGTATAACAACAGACAATTTCTTAGCTTTACTACAGTGAAAAGTTGATATAATAACAGCGTTGTTAAACTACGATACAAGATTGTTAGGATATAAAAAAAATTTGACCTAAATCAAAACGAAATCGTTACAAAAAGCCAGCTAATTAAAGCGCAGTATGGCCACTCTTATCGACGATTTCAAAACACAGTATGATGTGTGTATAACAAGAGTCAATTTCTTTGCTATACTACAGTAAAAAGTTTATCAAATAACATCATTTCAAAGCAGCGTTGGAACACCGTTGGAACGCCCATAGAACACCGTTAGAACACCGTTGGAACACCGTTGGATTACCGTTGGAACACCGTTGGAACAAGACTTTTTTCCTGGCCGTTGGAGCACCGTTCGTAGTCCGTTGTAACAACGTTGGAACACCGTTAGAACAAAAAGAACATTGATGGGGAGACTTTGGAGATGGTTTAAACAAAATCTACCCATGAGTTCAATTTAATAACTGGTTAAACTTCATGAAAGTCCCCTCTTAACTCAACGGCTATACACAGTATGCCTTTGGAGGTGCTTTTGACTAATTCTCAATTCAAAGAAAAAGAGTTATCAGCCTAAACCCTTGGGCAGAACTGGTCCAAACAAAGAGTAGATTTTGTTGTCAAACTTAAGAGATAGTTTAAACGAGTTCTACCCATGAGTTCAAACTAATAACTTTTCTACCTTCATGAATGTCCCTTCTGAACTAAATGGCTGGGGGCAGTATGACTTTGGAGCACTGTTGGTACACCGTTGGTAGACCGTTGGAACACCGTTGGAGCACCGTTGAAAAACCGTTGGAACACGGTTGGAACGTTAGAACATCGTTAGAACACCGTTGAACGCTGTTCGGACACGGTGGGAACACCGTTGGAACACCGTTCGAATACCGTTGGAACACCGTTGGAACACCGTTGGAACACTGTTGGAAAACCGTTGGTACACCATTGGGACATTGTTGGAACACCGTTGGAAAAAGACTTTTTTCCTGGCCGTACGGACACCATTGGTACACTGTTGGAACAAGACTTTTTTTCTGCCCGTTGGAACAACGTTGGTACACCGTTGGAACACCGTTGGAACACTGCTGGTACTCCGTTGGTACACCGTTAGAACACCGTTGGAACATGACTTTTTTCTTGGCCGCTAAAACAGCGGTAGACCTTTGGTACACCGTTGGAACACCATTGGAACAACGTTGGAACACTGTTGATACACCAATGGTACACCGTTGAAACACCGTTGGTACACCGTTGGAACACCGTTGCAACAGCATTGGAACAGCATTGGTACATCGTTGGAACATCATTAATACACCGTTAGAAGACCATTGGAACAGCGTTGGAGCAGCGATGGTACACCATTGGAACGCGGTTAGTACATCATTGGAACACCATTGGAACACCGTTGGAACACCGCTGGAACACTGTTGGAACACCGTTGGAACACCGTTGGTACACCCACCATTGGTACACCGTTGGAACACAGTTGGTACACTGTTGGTACACCATTGGTAGACCGTTGGAAAACCGTTGGTACACCGTTCGAACACCATTGGAACACCATTGAACACTGTTGGTACACCGTTGGTAGACCGTAGGAACACCGTTGGAACACTTTTGGAACACTGTTGGTAGACCATTGATACAACACCGTTGGAACAAGACTATTCTCCTGGCCGTTGGAACATCCTTGGAACACCCTTGGTGCACCGTTAGAACACCGTTGGAACACCGTTGGAACACCGTTGGAACACTGTAGGAACACCGTAGGAACACCGTTGGAACAAGAATTTTTTTCCTGGCCGTTAAAACAGCGTTGGTACACTGTTGGAAGACCATTGATTGGTACACCATGGGTACACCGTTGGAACACCGTTGCAACACCGTTGGAACACCGTTGGAACACCGTTGGAATAGGACTTTTTTTCTGCCCGTTAGATCAGCGCTGGTACACCGTTGGAACACCGTTGGAACACCGTTCGTAGTCTGTTGTAACAACGTTGGAGCACCGTTGGAACACCGTTGGAACACCATTGGAACACCGTTGGAACACCGTTGGAACACTGTTGGAACACCGTTGGTACACCGTTGGATAAACCGTTGGAACACTGTTTAGAAACCGTTGGTACACCATTGGCACATTGTTGGAACACCGTTGGAACACCGTTAAAACACTGTTGGAACACCGTTGGAACACCGTTGGAACAAGACTTTTTTCCTGGCCGTTGAAACAGCATTGGTACACTGTTGGTACATCATTGGTAGACCGTTGGAACAGATAAATTTCTTAATATTTCTACAGTACAAAGTTACTTCAATAACAGAACTTTTTAGCTACAATACAAAATTATAGGATATGGAAAAGCCAATTAAGGCGCCGTATGGCTACTATTATCAACGATCTTAAAACACAGTATGATGTGTGTATAACAACAGACAATTTCTTAGCTTTACTACAGTGAAAAGTTGATATAATAACAGCGTTGTTAAACTACGATACAAGATTGTTAGGATATAAAAAAACTTTGACCTAAATCAAAACCAAATCGTTACAAAAAGCCAGCTAATTAAAGCGCAGTATGGCCACTCTTATCAACAATTTCAAAACACAGTATGATGTGTGTATAACAAGAGTCAATTTCTTTGCTATACTACAGTAAAAAGTTTATCAAATAATATCATTTCAAAGCAGCGTTGGAACACCGTTGTAACGCCCATAGAACACCGTTAGAACACCGTTGGAACACCGTTGGATTACCGTTGGAACACCGTTGGAACAAGACTTTTTTTCCTGGCCGTTGGAGCACCGTTCGTAGTCCGTTGTAACAACGTTGGAACACCGTTAGAACAAAAAGAACATTGATGCGGAGACTTTGGAGATGGTTTAAACAAAATCTACCCATGAGTTCAATTTAATAATTGCTTAGCTTTAATACAGTGAAAAGTTGATATAATAATAGTGTTGTTAAACTACGATACAAGATTGTTAGGATATAAAAAAACTTTGACCTAAATCAAAACGAAATCGTTACAAAAAGCCAGCTAATTAAAGCGCAGTATGGCCACTCTTATCAACGATTTCAAAACACAGTATGATGTGTGTATAACAAGAGTCAATTTCTTTGCTATACTACAGTAAAAAGTTTATCAAATAATATCATTTCAAAGCAGCGTTGGAACACCGTTGGAACGCCGATAGAACACCGTTAGAACACCGTTGGAACACCGTTGGAACACCGTTGGAACACCGTTGGAACAAGACTTTTTTCCTGGCCGTTGGAGCACCGTTCGTAGTCCGTTGTAACAACGTTGGAACACCGTTAGAACAAAAAGAACATTGATGGGGAGACTTTGGAGATGGTTTAAACAAAATCTTTCCATGAGTTCAATTTAATAACTGGTTAGACTTCATGAAAGTCCCCTCTTAACTCAACGGCTATACACAGTATGCCTTTGGAGGTGCTTTTGACTAATTCTGAATTCAAAGAAAAAGAGTTATCAGCCTAAACCCTTGGGCAGAACTGGTCCAAACAAAGAGTAGATTTTGTTGTCAAACTTAAGAGATAGTTTAAACGAGTTCTACCCATGAGTTCAAACTAATAACTTTTCTACCTTCATGAATGTCCCTTCTGAACTAAATGGCTATTGGCGGTATGACTTTGGAACACTGTTGGTACACCGTTGGTAGACCGTTGGAACACCGTTGGAACACCGTTGAAAAACCGTTGGAACACCGTTGGAACGTTAGAACACCGTTAGAACACCGTTGAACGCTGTTCGGACACAATGGGAACACCGTTGGAACAGCGTTCGAATACCGTTGGAACACCGTTGGAACACTGTTGGAGAACCGTTGGTACACCATTGGGACATTGTTGGAACACCGTTGGAACAAGACTTTTTTCCTGGCCGTACGGACACCATTGGTACACTGTTGGAACAAGACTTTTTTTCTGCCCGTTGGAACAACGTTGGTAGACCGTTGGAACACCGTTGGAACCATTGGAACACCGTTGGAACACTGCTGGTACACGGTTGGTACATCGTTAGAACACCGTTGGAACATGGCTTTTTTCCTGGCCGCTAAAACAGCGTTGGTACACTGTTGGTAGACCATTGGTACACCGTTGGAACACCATTGGAACAACGTTGGAACACTGTTGATACACCAATGGTACACCGTTGAAACACCGTTGGTACACCGTTGGAACACCGTTGCAACAGCATTGGAACAGCATTGGTACATCGTTGGAACATCATTAATACACCGTTGGAAGACCATTGGAACAGCGTTGGAACAGCGATGGTACACCATTGGAACACGGTTAGTACACCATTGGAACACCATCGGAACACTGTTGGAACACCGTTGGAACACCGCTGGAACACTGTTGGAACACCGTTGGAACACCGTTGGTACACCCACCATTGGTACACCGTTGGAACACAGTTGGTACACTGTCGGTACACCATTGGTAGACCGTTGGAAAACCGTTGGTACACCGTTCGAACACCATTGGAACACCATTGAACACTGTTGGTACACCGTTGGTAGACCGTAGGAACACCGTTGGTACACCGTAGGAACACCGTTGGAACACTTTTGGAACACTGTTGGTAGACCATTGACACAACACCGTTGGAACAAGACTATTCTCCTGGCCGTTGGAACACCCTTGGAACACCCTTGGTGCACCGTTAGAACACCGTTGGAACACCGTTGGAACACCGTTGGAACACCGTAGGAACACCGTTGGAACAAGAATTTTTTTCCTGGCCATTAAAACAGCGTTGGTACACTGTTGGAAGACCATTGATTGGTACACCATGGGTACACCGTTGGAACACCGTTGCAACACCGTTGGAACAATGTTTCAACACCGTTGGAACACCGTTGGAATAGGACTTTTTTTCTGCCCGTTAGATCAGCGCTGGTACACCGTTGGAACACCGTTGGAACACCGTTCGTAGTCTGTTGTAACAACGTTGGAGCACCGTTGGAACACCGTTGGAACACCATTGGAACACCGTTGGAACACCGTTGGAAAACCGTTGGAACACCGTTGGAACACTGTTGGTACACCGTTGGATAAACCGTTGGAACACTGTTGAGAAACCGTTGGTACACCATTGGCACATTGTTGGAACACCGTTGGAACACCGTTAAAACACTGTTGGAACACCGTTGGAACACCGTTGGAACAAGACTTTTTTCCTGGCCGTTGAAACAGCATTGGTACACTGTTGGTACATCATTGGTAGACCGTTGGAACAGATAAATTTCTTTATATTTCTACAGTACAAAGTTACTTCAATAACAGAACTTTTTAGCTACAATACAAAATTATAGGATATGGAAAAGCCAATTAAGGCACCGTATGGCCACTATTGTCAACGATCTTAAAACACAGTATGATGTGTGTATAACAACAGACAATTTCTTAGCTTTACTACAGTGAAAAGTTGATATAATAAAAGCGTTGTTAAACTACGATACAAGATTGTTAGGATATAAAAAAAACTTTGACCTAAATCAAAACGAAATCGTTACAAAAAGCCAGCTAATTAAAGCGCAGTATGGCCACTCTTATCAACGATTTCAAAACACAGTATGATGTGTGTATAACAAGAGTCAATTTCTTTGCTATACTGCAGTAAAAAGTTTATCAAATAATATCATTTCAAAGCAGCGTTGGAACACCGTTGGAACGCCGAAAGAACACCGTTAGAACACCGTTGGGACACCGTTGGAACACCGTTGGAACACCGTTGGAACACCGTTGGAACACCGTTGGAACACCGTTGGAACAAGACTTTTTTCCTGGCCGTTGGAGCACCGTTCGTAGTCCGTTGTAACAACGTTGGAACACCGTTAGAACAAAAAGAACATTGATGCGGAGACTTTGGAGATGGTTTAAACAAAATCTACCCATGAGTTCAATTTAATAATTGCTTAGCTTTAATACAGTGAAAAGGTGATATAATAACAGCGTTGTTAAACTACGATACAAGATTGTTAGGATATAAAAAAACTTTGACCTAAATCAAAACCAAATCGTTACAAAAAGCCAGCTAATTAAAGCGCAGTATGGCCACTCTTATCAACAATTTCAAAACACAGTATGATGTGTGTATAACAAGAGTCAATTTCTTTGCTATACTACAGTAAAAAGTTTATCAAATAATATCATTTCAAAGCAGCGTTGGAACACCGTTGTAACGCCCATAGAACACCGTTAGAACACCGTTGGAACACCGTTGGATTACCGTTGGAACACCGTTGGAACAAGACTTTTTTTCCTGGCCGTTGGAGCACCGTTCGTAGTCCGTTGTAACAACGTTGGAACACCGTTAGAACAAAAAGAACATTGATGGGGAGACTTTGGAGATGGTTTAAACAAAATCTTTCCATGAGTTCAATTTAATAACTGGTTAAACTTCATGAAAGTCCCCTCTTAACTCAACGGCTATACACAGTATGCCTTTGGAGGTGCTTTTGACTAATTCTGAATTCAAAGAAAAAGAGTTATCAGCCTAAACCCTTGGGCAGAACTGGTCCAAACAAAGAGTAGATTTTGTTGTCAAACTTAAGAGATAGTTTAAACGAGTTCTACCCATGAGTTCAAACTAATAACTTTTCTACCTTCATGAATGTCCCTTCTGAACTAAATGGCTATTGGCGGTATGACTTTGGAACACTGTTGGTACACCGTTGGTAGACCGTTGGAACACCGTTGGAACACCGTTGAAAAACCGTTGGAACACCGTTGGAACGTTAGAACACCGTTAGAACACCGTTGAACGCTGTTCGGACACAATGGGAACACCGTTGGAACAGCGTTCGAATACCGTTGGAACACCGTTGGAACACCGTTGGAACACCGTTGGAACACTGTTGGAGAACCGTTGGTACACCATTGGGACATTGTTGGAACACCGTTGGAACAAGACTTTTTTCCTGGCCGTACGGACACCATTGGTACACTGTTGGAACAAGACTTTTTTTCTGCCCGTTGGAACAACGTTGGTAGACCGTTGGAACACCTTTGGAACCATTGGAACACCGTTGGAACACTGCTGGTACACCATTGGTACACCGTTGGAACACAGTTGGTACACTGTTGGTACACCATTGGTAGACCGTTGGAAAACCGTTGGTACACCGTTCGAACACCATTGGAACACCATTGAACACTGTTGGTACACCGTTGGTAGACCGTAGGAACACCGTTGGAACACTTTTGGAACACTGTTGGTAGACCATTGATACAACACCGTTGGAACAAGACTATTCTCCTGGCCGTTGGAACATCCTTGGAACACCCTTGGTGCACCGTTAGAACACCGTTGGAACACCGTTGGAACACCGTTGGAACACTGTAGGAACACCGTAGGAACACCGTTGGAACAAGAATTTTTTTCCTGGCCGTTAAAACAGCGTTGGTACACTGTTGGAAGACCATTGATTGGTACACCATGGGTACACCGTTGGAACACCGTTGCAACACCGTTGGAACACCGTTGGAACACCGTTGGAATAGGACTTTTTTTCTGCCCGTTAGATCAGCGCTGGTACACCGTTGGAACACCGTTGGAACACCGTTCGTAGTCTGTTGTAACAACGTTGGAGCACCGTTGGAACACCGTTGGAACACCATTGGAACACCGTTGGAACACCGTTGGAACACTGTTGGAACACCGTTGGTACACCGTTGGATAAACCGTTGGAACACTGTTTAGAAACCGTTGGTACACCATTGGCACATTGTTGGAACACCGTTGGAACACCGTTAAAACACTGTTGGAACACCGTTGGAACACCGTTGGAACAAGACTTTTTTCCTGGCCGTTGAAACAGCATTGGTACACTGTTGGTACATCATTGGTAGACCGTTGGAACAGATAAATTTCTTAATATTTCTACAGTACAAAGTTACTTCAATAACAGAACTTTTTAGCTACAATACAAAATTATAGGATATGGAAAAGCCAATTGCTTAGCTTTAATACAGTGAAAAGTTGATATAATAATAGCGTTGTTAAACTACGATACAAGATTGTTAGGATATAAAAAAACTTTGACCTAAATCAAAACGAAATCGTTACAAAAAGCCAGCTAATTAAAGCGCAGTATGGCCACTCTTATCAACGATTTCAAAACACAGTATGATGTGTGTATAACAAGAGTCAATTTCTTTGCTATACTACAGTAAAAAGTTTATCAAATAATATCATTTCAAAGCAGCGTTGGAACACCGTTGGAACGCCGATAGAACACCGTTAGAACACCGTTGGAACACCGTTGGAACACCGTTGGAACACCGTTGGAACAAGACTTTTTTCCTGGCCGTTGGAGCACCGTTCGTAGTCCGTTGTAACAACGTTGGAACACCGTTAGAACAAAAAGAACATTGATGGGGAGACTTTGGAGATGGTTTAAACAAAATCTTTCCATGAGTTCAATTTAATAACTGGTTAGACTTCATGAAAGTCCCCTCTTAACTCAACGGCTATACACAGTATGCCTTTGGAGGTGCTTTTGACTAATTCTGAATTCAAAGAAAAAGAGTTATCAGCCTAAACCCTTGGGCAGAACTGGTCCAAACAAAGAGTAGATTTTGTTGTCAAACTTAAGAGATAGTTTAAACGAGTTCTACCCATGAGTTCAAACTAATAACTTTTCTACCTTCATGAATGTCCCTTCTGAACTAAATGGCTATTGGCGGTATGACTTTGGAACACTGTTGGTACACCGTTGGTAGACCGTTGGAACACCGTTGGAACACCGTTGAAAAACCGTTGGAACACCGTTGGAACGTTAGAACACCGTTAGAACACCGTTGAACGCTGTTCGGACACAATGGGAACACCGTTGGAACAGCGTTCGAATACCGTTGGAACACCGTTGGAACACTGTTGGAGAACCGTTGGTACACCATTGGGACATTGTTGGAACACCGTTGGAACAAGACTTTTTTCCTGGCCGTACGGACACCATTGGTACACTGTTGGAACAAGACTTTTTTTCTGCCCGTTGGAACAACGTTGGTAGACCGTTGGAACACCGTTGGAACCATTGGAACACCGTTGGAACACTGCTGGTACACCGTTGGTACATCGTTAGAACACCGTTGGAACATGGCTTTTTTCCTGGCCGCTAAAACAGCGTTGGTACACTGTTGGTAGACCATTGGTACACCGTTGGAACACCATTGGAACAACGTTGGAACACTGTTGATACACCAATGGTACACCGTTGAAACACCGTTGGTACACCGTTGGAACACCGTTGCAACAGCATTGGAACAGCATTGGTACATCGTTGGAACATCATTAATACACCGTTGGAAGACCATTGGAACAGCGTTGGAACAGCGATGGTACACCATTGGAACACGGTTAGTACACCATTGGAACACCATCGGAACACTGTTGGAACACCGTTGGAACACCGCTGGAACACTGTTGGAACACCGTTGGAACACCGTTGGTACACCCACCATTGGTACACCGTTGGAACACAGTTGGTACACTGTCGGTACACCATTGGTAGACCGTTGGAAAACCGTTGGTACACCGTTCGAACACCATTGGAACACCATTGAACACTGTTGGTACACCGTTGGTAGACCGTAGGAACACCGTTGGTACACCGTAGGAACACCGTTGGAACACTTTTGGAACACTGTTGGTAGACCATTGACACAACACCGTTGGAACAAGACTATTCTCCTGGCCGTTGGAACACCCTTGGAACACCCTTGGTGCACCGTTAGAACACCGTTGGAACACCGTTGGAACACCGTTGGAACACCGTAGGAACACCGTTGGAACAAGAATTTTTTTCCTGGCCATTAAAACAGCGTTGGTACACTGTTGGAAGACCATTGATTGGTACACCATGGGTACACCGTTGGAACACCGTTGCAACACCGTTGGAACAATGTTTCAACACCGTTGGAACACCGTTGGAATAGGACTTTTTTTCTGCCCGTTAGATCAGCGCTGGTACACCGTTGGAACACCGTTGGAACACCGTTCGTAGTCTGTTGTAACAACGTTGGAGCACCGTTGGAACACCGTTGGAACACCATTGGAACACCGTTGGAACACCGTTGGAAAACCGTTGGAACACCGTTGGAACACTGTTGGTACACCGTTGGATAAACCGTTGGAACACTGTTGAGAAACCGTTGGTACACCATTGGCACATTGTTGGAACACCGTTGGAACACCGTTAAAACACTGTTGGAACACCGTTGGAACACCGTTGGAACAAGACTTTTTTCCTGGCCGTTGAAACAGCATTGGTACACTGTTGGTACATCATTGGTAGACCGTTGGAACAGATAAATTTCTTTATATTTCTACAGTACAAAGTTACTTCAATAACAGAACTTTTTAGCTACAATACAAAATTATAGGATATGGAAAAGCCAATTAAGGCACCGTATGGCCACTATTATCAACGATCTTAAAACACAGTATGATGTGTGTATAACAACAGACAATTTCTTAGCTTTACTACAGTGAAAAGTTGATATAATAAAAGCGTTGTTAAACTACGATACAAGATTGTTAGGATATAAAAAAAACTTTGACCTAAATCAAAACGAAATCGTTACAAAAAGCCAGCTAATTAAAGCGCAGTATGGCCACTCTTATCAACGATTTCAAAACACAGTATGATGTGTGTATAACAAGAGTCAATTTCTTTGCTATACTGCAGTAAAAAGTTTATCAAATAATATCATTTCAAAGCAGCGTTGGAACACCGTTGGAACGCCGAAAGAACACCGTTAGAACACCGTTGGGACACCGTTGGAACACCGTTGGAACACCGTTGGAACACCGTTGGAACACCGTTGGAACACCGTTGGAACAAGACTTTTTTCCTGGCCGTTGGAGCACCGTTCGTAGTCCGTTGTAACAACGTTGGAACACCGTTAGAACAAAAAGAACATTGATGCGGAGACTTTGGAGATGGTTTAAACAAAATCTACCCATGAGTTCAATTTAATAATTGCTTAGCTTTAATACAGTGAAAAGGTGATATAATAACAGCGTTGTTAAACTACGATACAAGATTGTTAGGATATAAAAAAACTTTGACCTAAATCAAAACGAAGTCGTTACAAAAAGCCAGCTAATTAAAGCGCAGTATGGCCACTCTTATCAACGATTTCAAAACACAGTATGATGTGTGTATAACAAGAGTCAATTTCTTTGCTATACTACAGTAAAAAGTTTATCAACTAATATCATTTCAAAGCAGCGTTGGAACACCGTTGGAACGCCGATAGAACACCGTTAGAACACCGTTGGAACACCGTTGGAACACCGTTGGAACACCGTTGGAACAAGACTTTTTTCCTGGCCGTTGGAGCACCGTTCGTAGTCCGTTGTAACAACGTTGGAACACCGTTAGAACAAAAAGAACATTGATGGGGAGACTTTGGAGATGGTTTAAACAAAATCTTTCCATGAGTTCAATTTAATAACTGGTTAAACTTCATGAAAGTCCCCTCTTAACTCAACGGCTATACACAGTATGCCTTTGGAGGTGCTTTTGACTAATTCTGAATTCAAAGAAAAAGAGTTATCAGCCTAAACCCTTGGGCAGAACTGGTCCAAACAAAGAGTAGATTTTGTTGTCAAACTTAAGAGATAGTTTAAACGAGTTCTACCCATGAGTTCAAACTAATAACTTTTCTACCTTCATGAATGTCCCTTCTGAACTAAATGGCTATTGGCGGTATGACTTTGGAACACTGTTGGTACACCGTTGGTAGACCGTTGGAACACCGTTGGAACACCGTTGAAAAACCGTTGGAACACCGTTGGAACGTTAGAACACCGTTAGAACACCGTTGAACGCTGTTCGGACACAATGGGAACACCGTTGGAACAGCGTTCGAATACCGTTGGAACACCGTTGGAACACCGTTGGAACACCGTTGGAACACTGTTGGAGAACCGTTGGTACACCATTGGGACATTGTTGGAACACCGTTGGAACAAGACTTTTTTCCTGGCCGTACGGACACCATTGGTACACTGTTGGAACAAGACTTTTTTTCTGCCCGTTGGAACAACGTTGGTAGACCGTTGGAACACCTTTGGAACCATTGGAACACCGTTGGAACACTGCTGGTACACCGTTGGTACACCGTTAGAACACCGTTGGAACATGGCTTTTTTCCTGGCCGCTAAAACAGCGTTGGTACACTGTTGGTAGACCATTGGTACACCGTTGGAACACCATTGGAACAACGTTGGAACACTGTTGATACACCAATGGTACACCGTTGAAACACCGTTGGTACACCGTTGGAGCACCGTTGGAACAGCATTGGAACAGCATTGGTACATCGTTGGAACATCATTAATACACCGTTGGAAGACCATTGGAACAGCGTTGGAACAGCGATGGTACACCATTGGAACATGGTTAGTACACCATTGGAACACCATCGGAACACTGTTGGAACACCGTTGGAACACCGCTGGAACACTGTTGGAACACCGTTGGAACACCGTTGGTACACCCACCATTGGTACACCGTTGGAACACAGTTGGTACACTGTCGGTACACCATTGGTAGACCGATGGAAAACCGTTGGTACACCGTTCGAACACCATTGGAACACCATTGAACACTGTTGGTACACCGTTGGTAGACCGTAGGAACACCGTTGGTACACCGTAGGAACACCGTTGGAACACTTTTGGAACACTGTTGGTAGACCATTGATACAACACCGTTGGAACAAGACTATTCTCCTGGCCGTTGGAACACCCTTGGAACACCCTTGGTGCACCGTTAGAACACCGTTGGAACACCGTTGGAACACCGTAGGAACACCGTTGGAACAAGAATTTTTTTCCTGGCCATTAAAACAGCGTTGGTACACTGTTGGAAGACCATTGATTGGTACACCATGGGTACACCGTTGGAACACCGTTGCAACACCGTTGGAACAATGTTTCAACACCGTTGGAACACCGTTGGAATAGGACTTTTTTTCTGCCCGTTAGATCAGCGCTGGTACACCGTTGGAACACCGTTGGAACACCGTTCGTAGTCTGTTGTAACAACGTTGGAGCACCGTTGGAACACCGTTGGAACACTGTTGGAAAACCGTTGGTACACCATTGGGACATTTTTGGAACACCGTTGGAACAAGACTTTTTTCCTGGCCGTACGGACACCATTGGTACACTGTTGGAACAAGACTTTTTTTCTGCCCGATGGAACAACTTTGGTACACTGTTGGAACACCGTTGGAACGACGTTGCTACACCGTTGGAACACCGTTGGAACACTGCTGGTACACCGTTGGTACACCGTTAGAACACCGTTGGAACATGACTTTTTTCCTGGCCGCTAAAACAGCGTTGGTACACTGTTGGTAGACCATTGGTACACCGTTGGAACACCATTGGAACAACGTTGGAACACTGTCGATACACCAATGGTACACCGTTGAAACACCGTTGGTACACCGTTGGAACACCGTTGCAACAGCATTGGAACAGCATTGGTACATCGTTGGAACATCATTAATACACCGTTGGAAGACCATTGGAACAGCGTTGGAACAGCGATGGTACACCATTGGAACACGGTTAGTACACCATTGGAACACCATTGGAACACTGTTGGAACACCGTTGGAACACCGCTGGAACACTGTTGGAACACCGTTGGAACACCGTTGGTACACCGACCATTGGTACACCGTTGGAACACAGTTGGTACACTGTTGGTACACCATTGGTAGACCGTTGGAAAACCGTTGGTCCACAGTTCGAACACCATTGGAACACCATTGAACACCGTTAAAACACCGTTGGTAGACCGTAGGAACACCGTTGGTACACCGTAGGAACACCGTTGGAACAAGAATTTTTTTCCTGGCCATTAAAACAGCGTTGGTACACTGTTGGAAGACCATTGATTGGTACACCATGGGTACACCGTTGGAACACCGTTGCAACACCGTTGCAACACCGTTGGAACACCGTTGGAACACTGTTGGAATAGGACTTTTTTTCTGCCCGTTAGATCAGCGCTGGTACACCGTTGGAACACCGTTGGAACACCGTTCGTAGTCTGTTGTAACAACGTTGGAGCACCGTTGGAACACCGTTGGAACACCATTGGAACACCGTTGGAACACCGTTGGAACACCGTTGGAACACCGTTGGAACACCGTTGGTACACCGTTGGATAAACCGTTGGAACACTGTTGAGAAACCGTTGGTACACCATTGGCACATTGTTGGAACACCGTTGGAACACCGTTAAAACACTGTTGGAACACCGTTGGAACACCGTTGGAACAAGACTTTTTTTCCTGGCCGTCGAAACAGCATTGGTACACTGTTGGTACATCATTGGTACACCGTTGGAACAGATAAATTTCTTAATATTTCTACAGTACAAAGTTACTTCAATAACAGAACTTTTTAGCTACAATACAAAATTATAGGATATGGAAAAGCCAATTAAGGCGCCGTATGGCCACTATTATCAACGATCTTAAAACACAGTATGATGTGTGTATAACAACAGACACTTTCGTAGCTTTACTACAGTGAAAAGTTGATATAATAACAGCGTTGTTAAACTACGATACAAGATTGTTAGGATATAAAAAAACTTTGACCTAAATCAAAACCAAATCGTTACAAAAAGCCAGCTAATTAAAGCTCAGTATGGCCACTCTTATCAACGATTTCAAAACACAGTATGATGTGTGTATAACAAGAGTCAATTTCTTTGCTATACTACAGTAAAAAGTTTATCAAATAATATCATTTCAAAGCAGCGTTGGAACACCGTTGGAACGCCGATAGAACACCGTTAGAACACCGTTGGAACACCGTTGGAACAAGACTTTTTTCCTGGCCGTTGGAGCACCGTTCGTAGTCCGTTGTACCAATGTTGGAACACCGTTAGAACAAAAAGAACATTGATGGGGAGACTTTGGATATGGTTTAAACAAAATCTACCCATGAGTTCAATTTAATAACTAGTTAAACTTCATGAAAGTCCCCTCTTAACTCAACGGCTATACACAGTATGCCTTTGGAGGTGCTTTTGACTAATTCTAAATTCAAAGAAAAAAAGTTATCAGCCTAAACCCTTGGGCAGAACTGGTCCAAACAAAGAGACTAGTCTGCGTAGCAAACGTTTCCAAAAAAACTCGAAGGGAACGAAACTGCGAACGAGAGCGAAAAATATGGAACAGGGGGAGGGGGTGAGGAGAGCGAAGGAAACGCCTGCATTCAATGCCAGACATTTTACAGGACGCCCCCAAAGGTGCCGCGCTCCCTTGGGACGCGAACAGTCACATGAGAACCAATGATCATTAACGTCCAGTAAATCATTTTTGACAAGCGCCCAGCGTGAGCTTGACAGCGTATTTACGTTTCCTCTTTATAATGATTCGGCTTCGGACAATTGCCGCGTCTGACTTTGTTCGTTTAAAAATAAGCAAAGTTTGGAAAATGGAGATACATAAGCTCGATTAAATTGATGCCCCAGTTGCCCCAGCCATGAAGACTAAACTTTTTGTAACATAGTGTTTGATTTTGCTGGACTATTTCTTGTAGCTATATTGGTCCGAAATTTCCGACTAATTGACTGAAAAATCTTCCTTTGATGTAAATTCCAAATAATTATTTTGGAAAATCTTGGAGGCAAAAGCCAGTACGAGTTTTTGTATGACAATAATGATTATGTAATTTTGGCTGCCTGTGGTTTAGAAGTTGGCGGGAAACAGTTGATGCGTGTTTCTTGCCAACGTTTGCAAAACGTTTCTCTCTCCGGGAAGAAAGCGCCCGACTCCCGCTCAACGAGATATAATGGACTTCTTTGACGCCAAAAAAAGGCAAGTATCAAACTACAACGTGTGTTATTTAATACATCTAATATTTGCCTTGTTTGCTGTGTTCATTCTTAGCTAGTTCTAATATGAAAATCGGTGAGCCACTTCACAGTTTTGTAGATTGGACAAACAACATGGCAATTTAACAGTCCACTGAGATAGATCAGCTTTAACTTTTCAAAAATCGATAGCTCCCATGATGAGAACAACGATGAGAACAATGATGAGAACCAAACACGTGAGGAGTCGACTAGCACGGAAGGTACGTTTAATACATTGAAAGAATTTTTTTACTTGAATTTAGATTCGGTTTTGAAAACCATCGGCAGCGTTGTGCAAAATAGTGTCAACGGTACTCTGATTTTTGGAGAGCTTATTGATACGATTGACTGAAGAACCTAAGTTGCAGAATCTATTTGTGATGGTTACGCAGCAATTAATTGTCTTTTACATGTGTAAGTATTTGCCTTTTAGGTGAAATCATGATAGACGAGAACCCCTGGCCCATCGAAGTTCTGGTGGAAATTTTTAAGTGGTTTTCAAAAGAGGAACGACTTCAGCAACTGGCACCAGTGAACAAACTCTTTCACCAAGCCGTCCAATACACCAAAGTTTAGGAAGATAGTTGATACTAATTCAGAATTTACACTTTCTTCCTTTTATTCTGTTTTTGGGCACGCTAAGCATATAATACATCTCGGTTTTCGTTATTCTCAACGATGCAGAAATCTGATATAAAATGTTCTGAAAGACTGTGTCAACCTTGTCCACTTAGACCTGGCGTACAGTACGCCAATTTTCACGTTTATTAACAAAACAATATACACAAAGGCATGATCAAGAGTTATATACTCTAGAGAGTTATAGAATTACACACTCTATATTCCAACAGTTACTGTTGTACGGAATTGTTCTTCATTGAACTACGCATGTTCTCTTAACGAAAACTTAATTTAAAATTTACAATAAACATCAGCAATATTTTTCACAGCTAATATATTCATAAGGTACCTAGCTCTTCGCTTCACAATTCACTGGAATTACGAAAGGATCTCTATGTCTTAAGAAGAGTATCCTTTTAATTTCTTTGCAACCTTCCGCACAAGTCACCGTTAGGAACACTTTCTCATGATCAATCAACAGGAGTTTGTGTCCTGTCACACATGGGTTAAGCGTACTATCTCTTCTGACTCTCTTTTCCCCGTGGCTCTGGGCAGCGGCGACGGCTTCAATCTCGTATTCTGGATCACGTGACTTCCAGCTAAGGGCGTCTGCCACAGGATGATCGGAAATGTTTCTCTGCTGAGTGACCTCAGCATTTGGTGGAGATGCCGTATTGCTTGGAATTGTGGGTTTGCTTTCACAACTGGAGACGAACACTAGCAGCACAATAACGGTCGAGTAGAGGACATCCTGCCACAGAATAAAACACACTTATTACATATCTTGTTTAAGGTAGAGGTGACGCAGCGAGTCGCTCTTCACTTCCGTTCCTTTTGGCACCAAGGCTACAGGAAGTGGCTCGAATAGACCATTTTTGCATTCTGGGTATTGTACTGGAACTAGCATGAAGGGGAGTCTTTTCAAATGCAAACACAATTGATATCTATTCAATGACATTCTTCCGCATGCGCAGCCTCCATTACAAGCTAGTTTAATTTAAGTCTTGTACCGAGTACACGAATATGGCTTCATATAGCTTATGTAGACTTACAGTCTTGTAATCAGGAAAAGCATGAAACATTTGTATATCATTTCTTTTCAGTGTCAATCAAACATCTTTATGTTTTCATCTCTTATGTTTTCAAACAAAAACAAACTTGATTAACTGTCAGTTAGAAAAGGATCACTTACCTTTGATTTAAAGCTCATCATGATTGGAATATAAAGATATCAGGGTGAATTAAGGCACCGGCTTAGTGTACTGTGTTCACCTAGTTTTGAACTCTTTCAGGAGCTGACTGAACACTCTCTTTTATAGCAACACGTTTCGTCATGATAGACCTGACTCGCATGATAAAAATAAATATATATTTAGGGAATTACGCTTAAGGTCCATTTTAGAAGCTGCGAAAAGTCCAACATGCAGAATTGTTATAGCTCTTGCATTGTATTGCTTCCTCTTATCAGTTCAAAAGAATGCCGATTAAATCTTCTGGAATCTGAATCGAGACTGTCGTTTGTAAACCTATATTTCGTGTTCCTCTTTCTATTTTAGATTTCAGGCCTCACTTTTTTTTAATATAAACTGTACTAACTTCTCTTTTTGTTTCAGTTGTCGTTCGTGGTCTACGTTTTATTTGTCAAGCGGTAAAACCGAAAAGAGTAGGGCACGTAGTTCCCGGTGTTGTGGTCTATCTCTCTGGTCTTTCTGGATAGGGTAGGGTGGAGCACCTCGCATAGGACTTGAGTCCTGTTCGTGCTCCTTCCCTCTGGGCAGGCTTGCCCAGTAGAAGAGACAAACCAGATGTCTCGTAAAACAAAAACAAACAAAACAAAACAACCTCTCGCCCAGTACTCAAAGATATCGGTCGACCGTTCAAAGCAGCCCTTGTTAGTGAAAGTAAGCAAGTTTGGATTACTGACTGTGCGAATAAGACAGTTTTCACTTTCAGTCTGGAAGGTGGCAAGACAAAGACCATCGAGCACAAATTTAAAGAACCAACAGGAATAGCCTTTTTGCCAGTCTTAGATGTTGTAGCTGTTTGTGATTCTTCAGATTGTGCGCTTGTTCTTTTTGCCAAAAACGGGGACGGAGTGTTAGTTGTCAATTGTCCCAAGGAGATATCGCCAATACACGTGTCATCTTTTCAAGGGGTCGGGAGTGCCATTTTCCCTGCATCAAGCAGAAGCATGCTATACAAAATGAAAGTAACACTGAATGCAAGCAAAGATGGCAGAAATTCGTCAGCGGTATTGGAGGAGGTGGCTGGTCATCGCCCACACCCCACTCACAGTAATGAAGACGGACCAGCTGCTTCATCAAAACTTTCATGTGTTAGTAGCCTTTGGAGTGTTGGGTCGGCGTGTTTTATTACTGATGGTAGCAGGCTTCGTTTATACACACCAACGCAAGAGTTCCAGAATTGGATGGAGACCCTCCGCAACGGCCACGAAGCTTACGGTTTAACTGAAAAGAGGCTTGGAGAAATATACAAATGTAAGGTCAGAGCTATGGATTACCCGTCAAAGATTAAAGCTCTGGAGCAAAGAAGCAGCTATTTTGGAAGGTGGCAAAATGAAGTCGCCGAAAGGTTACCTGGAAAGAAGACCGCAAGCATGGGAAAGTATGGTACCCCTGCAACGAAAACCATGGAGAATACAAGAATATCCTCAGAAGGGAAGAGAAGCATAGAAGGTCTTCTAAGAGAGCATGGTCTTGAAAGTAGACTAAATGAGTTCCAGTTCACTTCTGTTACAACGCTTCGCACAGAAGGCATGTTCGGAGTATACAACCGAGATCAGGTGGTTCCATCTGCACTTGAATTTAAACATCTTTCTTCTCGCCGTGCATTGGAATGTGCAATGAAATCCGCTATGGACTTGGATTTAAGAGGAAGAGAGAGACGCGTTATGAACACAGAGACGACTGTCAAATGCCATTGCTGTAAGATGATCGTTCTTTTATAAAGGAAAGTTCGCGGGTAAAGAAAGAGGCAACGGAAAATGCGTGACTTTTGCCGTGTGTACGGAAAGGGTGTTTAAAGTTCGTGGAGTGAGACAAATCTACAAGCAGAGGCCAGGCTCTCTTCCTTTGTACTGCCGAAAGCCAAAAGCCACGGTGACACTGCACGATCAAGAAAGTGCTCCTTTGTTGCAGTGGTTGGATTCTGTGGCAAAACAAAATGAAGGCAAAAGAGTTGAAAGGGCGAAAGGCAAAGAACCAGGTGTGTCTACTGAGCAATTATCCGAAGCCAGTGAGGAAAGTGTGATGGTGGTTGGTCATCGAGTGACCAAAGACGGCGTGGAGTACCTAGTGAAGGGCACACAAGAGCCTGACAGTGCAATGTGGATTCCAAGAGAGAATGTCGATCTTGCTCTTGTAACGGCATACACAAGACGGCAGAGGGCTTCTCGTTGCTCAACGTAGTAAAGGGAACACTTCAGGCTTCTTTTTCTCGTACACGTTGGCACAACTAATACCTTATTATAGGAAATGATCGATGCATGCTATGCAACGAAAATACGGTCATTTTAAAGATGTTTTGTTTCTTCGGTTTCTTCGTTAATTAAAATTGAAATGTTTCACTGTAAAGACGCTATTCATTAATGCTAGACACGCAAAACGTGTAATATTTAAGGTTACACAAGTAGTAATAAACGGCAAATCTTAGAATATATGCCGGGAATTCTTAAAATTTCCGGGAAAGTATCCCAAAAATTCGGCAGGATGATCCAAATTTCCGGGAGAACTTAAGTTAAGACCCTGTCGTGCTCAAACAGCGTTTGTTAGAGTTGTCACCCCCCGTTGGTCTTGTGATTTCACGTTCAATTAAATTAATTTAATGCTTGCTGATATTTGCTTCAGATATTTTCAATACGCTTCCTGACGTCGTTTCGTTGGAATTGTTAATACTATTTCGAAAACGTTCCATAACTTTTCACTGTAACTGACAGGCCCCGTTTACACGGGTCCGGACGAATTTTTGCACGGACAAAAACTTGCACGGTTCCACCCTGCGTTTACACGGGACCGGCGAAACTGGACGAATTTTTGAACGGCTAAGTGTGCAAGTTTGGGACCTGAAAAAAGCAGGTCAACTTTTTGACCGGCGCAGTTCCATTTTTCGCACGGACACGTGTAAACAGTCGAATCGTGCAAAGTTTTGCTCAGATAGCGCGGTTCAGGCCTGGAATCTAGTTAGGTTTTGCCTGGCTGCGTAGCAAAAACTGAAACATTTTTGTTACATTTTGATCCTGGTTTCTTACGTTTTGTTAAATTTACGGCAAAAGAAACAAACAAAAGCAAATTACAGATATGAGGAGACGAGCGGCAGCAGCATGCATCACTACTTTAGCCGGATTAGCTGGGCTTTTGAAGTACACATTGCTACAAATGGCTGTTGTTTCTTTGCTTTGTGACCTAGTACAGCTAATGAAACAACCTGTTTGTAGTCTATAATTACATGTAGCAACAAATTCACTCCTTCATCGCACCACGTGAAGTTTTTACTAGCGACTAAATGCAGGAATTGCACCGACCTGTGATTGGAAGATAAATATAGCATTTCAATCCCAGTTAATATTAAACAGCTACTGTAAGCAAAGCCAAATAAAATACTGGTATAATATTAATAGAAAGACCCAAACGACAATAAGCATCGCATCAATAAGCAAGCTTGTGAGTTGCAACGTACGATTTTATAATTTAAGCTTATGCTTATATACAGCTTCGAATTTCGCAGAGAGATCATTTCGAAGTTTTACGCACAAGAGAATAACACTGAATCATGTGTCATATCATATTGATTTACATTCCGAATGGTCAATGGAAGCAATAATAAAATCTACAGAAAATAGTCGTTCGTAGAGAATTACAAACGGAGGTTCGTGACTGGCACATGCTTTTCGGAGAGATGTTGGTGCGATTCCCGTGAATGCCGCTGTACAGATTAAATGCAGGAATTGCACTCTACTCTGATTGGCTACTGAAAACAGATTAAAAATAAGCGGGAAACTGCCGCGCTTTCTTTCGCGTTCGCTTGAAGCGAGGACAACACTCACGTACCTGTAAAACAGCAATTCATTCTGTTCTATTTGGTTCTTATTTGTTAACTCCGATACGGTCCCACGGTTAAAATGCAATCTTTGGTAAGTATACTGAATTTCACGACTTCCCTGTAGCCACTGGTGCAGATAAAATTATATGTTGTGACCGGGATTGCGACACGTGAAACGAAGCAAAAAAGGATCAAAATAAAACAAAAGACTATCCATGATTATACTAATCTCTAGGCGAAAAAATAGGCCCAGGCGAAGGTTAATTTTGTCACGTTTAAATCTCTGTGTGAAAATGATGGATCTAAGAAGGGTTATCCAGACCAGGCCTCTGGGCATCCAGTTCAGTGGCAGCCAGAGTAGGTGTAAGGGGCCTTAAAATTTTTATTGTGGGTACCTCAAATTAATCTTTGATATCCTTCAATTTCTGTAAAAATGTAAAAAAGGTAGTCACGCATTTAGCTGTTAATCAAATACATGGAGGCCTACCTGCCATTTTTCCACCCTCCCGGCCCCCCCCCGAACACCTAACTAATGGCTAATTTTACTTCAATGTTAGGTAAATTCCTCTGTCCGGGCCGTTGTTCAGTTCCATTCCTGCATTTAGATTGAACAGCGGTATCACATAGGAATCGCACTGTTCGCAGACCGTTTGCATGTGTCAATATCCGTTCGGGTTTATTTTATTCTTATTGCTCCTTATCTCAACTTCGGTGAGATTTTATAAATGTTTCCTTTTATTGCATCATTGCTTCTATTTCTTTTCCTTTTTTTGAACACAAGACACCCAAAACAAACAACAGTGGTTCATTATCATTATTTTAAATCTCGGTGCAATTCCTGCATTTAGTCCGCACAGCGGTTTTCTACAGGAATCACACCGGCGCGGTGACACAGACGATGACACATCGATCCTATTGTCTGTTGCAGGGTAATTCTGGCAAGTGCGTTTCGTTTCTCTGTGAAATTTATTGTTTTGCTGTCATATAAAGAAATGTAAGTAAGTCCATCCCCAAAGTCTAGATAGTAAAACGCACAACGGCAGAGAACTTCGTGACCCATTCGATATACGGTCTAATTGTATGACTCGGCTTTAAGTTACATGTAAGACTCAATTAGTTTACTGGTGTTAACTGTAAATATTAACTGGGATTGAAATGCTATATATATCTTCCAATCACAGGTCGGTGCAATTCCTGCATTTAGTCGCTAGTAAGTTTTTGACTGCCGTCATGTTTGATTTGCCGCGTACGGCATGCTGCAACATGATTGGCTTAAAACATTAGCGATACCCAATCACAACAGAGACGTAAAAAAGCCATTAAAATGCCGCGACTTGTCTAAAATTTGCACGGATCCGTGTAAACACCAGTGCAAAGTGTTACATAATTTGCACGGATCCATGTAAACAGGCGGTCCAGGAACAAAATTCGTCCGTGCAAAAATTTTTCCAGACCCGTGTAAACGTGGCCCGAGTAGGGTAAAACGCAGACACCTTTTTTTTAGCGCTTTGGGTCCGGAAACTGAGGAACAAATTAAATTAGCGAAGGACAAAATTCGCTTTGACGCTCGCATTTAGAAGTGGTGAAAAACTCGAAAATTCATTTTATTTCAAAATTGTTGGTATAGTTGGATAGCCAGCCCTGTAAGCTTTAATTTGATATGGGGTTTAGGTATCTTCAGTTTAAACCGGACGCGCTACATCGCTTGAACGCGAGACACCCCTGAAGGTACACGGAGTAAAAAAGCACAGCCTGGCCGAACAAGAAAAGTTCAACAGGCCAATTAAATAATCTGCAGTTCGTGCAGAGTGACGGAACGTTTCTTGAGAAAGTGATTAAGTAAGGTGCGACATTTGGTAAGCTTGTCTAACGGCAACCTGGCCTCCTGCCGCACAGAATCGAGCTCTTTACCAACAAACTGTAAAGTGGTACCCGGTCCCACTGTTTTCTCCTGAGCAATGGCGACTCCAAGAAATTTGATCTTATCGAGAAACTTATGGAGATCTTCACTGCATTTTTACTGGGCGCAATAAACAGGAAGTCGTTTAAAATATGCAATACTGCAGAGACATGTGTTGCATGGCAATCCACTCTAAAGAAAAACTAAACTTTTCAAAGATCGCACAGCTTGACTTCAAGCCCATCGCAAGACAATGGGCATGATCAAAATAATATCCATTCGCCCATTTGATACCGATTTAAGGTTATTAGGCCAACGGGTGAACGGGAATGATAAGAAATGCAGACTTGATATCCGTTTTAGCCAAAAAGCAACCCACCCCTACGTTTTTTTGAAATATGAATGGCATCGCGAATAGTTTTTTTTTTTCCGACAAAATGCAATTTTTATTAACAGATCGAACACTTACACTACTTACAATACTAATATTATAAACTTACATTACACTTACAAGTATACTTCCTACTTACTCTACTTTTATTTACTCTACTTAAGCTTGCGCACCACTTACAATAAGTATATTACAATCTAATAGCGCTTATTAAATTACAGTTGACCTACTTACATTGCTCCTTCTATCATAGATAAATTGCACAACCATATAAGATTTTTATCGTTATTATTATTAACAATGTCAACGCTAAGAATAATTTACTATACCTTATATTCTTATCGTACCGCACCATTTAATCTTTATGATTTTGGAAATAGAAGAGATACTAGCAAAAGAAGGTGCACATTTCAGTTCCCTTTTAATTAGAGGAATTTTCAAATACGTATCTTTGTTGTACAGCAGCTATAAAATCGTGAAGAGAAATAGCCTTGTTGTTTAATTTCAGTTGCTAGCATAGATATAGTAGCGCATGAATAGTGTTGTGTAATTAAATTTCTTTATCACGTTATCTCCAGGCGAATTGATGGTAATGCCGAATAACAGCTCCTCAGTAGTTGGGGAAATCTGAGAATTGTTTGTTTTATTGAACCAAAGTGTTACTTTTTGTACGAAAGACTCTGTGAAGGAACAGTGAACAAAGGTATGGTCTATGGAGTCCTTTCCCCTCAAAAACAGGATTCATCGTCTGGTTTAATCCCATATTTGAAAAGTTCTCCCTTTGTCGCTACAGTTCTATGAATAAACTTGAGTTTCCTTGCATACTGTTGTCAGGCATCGCTAATAGTAATAGTAATGGACTGATGAACATTCGTCAGGAATGGAATCATTTACAGACGAACCTTTAGGGTTGATTAATGGTAAATTAATCTAAATTCATTATAATTAGGGACTTTCTTGGGAACTATGACAATAAGCGAAGTGCGAGAACTGGGAAAATGTGGAGCCTTGAAAGGTCCCACAACCCTACCAGCCTTGATTTCTTTCATTAACTTTGCTGAAGCGACATCCGGGCTCTGTCAAAGCGCACTTTGCAAATTTGGAGATTCAACACAAGATAATTCGCCGATGTAAGAAATTCGAAAACCGTCAGCTAAAAGGGTTTTGCGGGCTGGACTATAAATTGCTAATAAATTCTCTAACCGGTCCGCTTTTAAGGGCGTGACTGGTTGGCTGTCCAACACCTGGATTAATAGCTTGAGATCCGGATTTTCCGACATTGGAGCGCTGGTAGGCTCCAATGGCGGGCTCCAATGCTGGTGGGCTCTACCAGCATGTCCCTTTAAGAAAATTGCTGGCAGAACGACGAAAACGTGCTCGTGCGTTGACCTTATCCGCACCTGCGGCTGAAGCAGGTTTGCCGCGAAAAATTGGACATCGCCCTGAGCCATAATTCCCAGTGGATCTGTTCCCTGGGGTAAAGGTGATGTGCAGATTGTCTTAAGTAGCGGAACTGCTCGTCATAGAAAAGCCAGCCCGCCGATATATTTATGAGAAATATCACGCACCACTTCACAATATTTCATCAGCTTTGGGCCGTCGCCGAATAAATTGTCGCCGAATAAATTGTGACAAAAATGTTAAAGGCAGTATTCCACTCCAGGATAGTTTTCATTGTAAAACTCAAGAGTTAGCTGGGGTTGTCCCGAGACACCCTCGGTGGAGGTAATAGATAAGGCATACCTTTTACTGGGAGGATCTACTGACAACAAGAGCCCAAAATCCATGTAGTCGTGAGCCCAAACGTTTGGTGGTGAAGAGCTCGCGGGGTTGGTCCCTAGCAGCCATGGTAGAAAGTGGTGGATTTGCGCCATGCGTACCTGTGTGAGATCAGTAAAATTATATGGAAAGAGATAACCCTTTCAGAGGCTCCGGAATAAAGTAACCGCCAAATAGTTGCGGTATGTTAAAACAGAAAAAAAAATAAAAATAAAAAGCTGTTATCAGACAAAGCCTTTGTTTTAAATTTTGACAAGTGGGATATGCAACAACAGTCCAAAACCCCGTTTCCATGGTACAAGGATCACCACGGGTGATGATTGCTAATTGCTATTGAGAACACGCCCCTGTTGGGCTAGCCTTCCGCGGGCTTAGCGTATCACCTTCCAGATCTTTCCGCGTTAGCTTTGAGTTAGTCGTCGCTTATGCTGGCAACGACGTTGTTGAATTCCTGCAATTCGGTTGGCCTATAAAACTATAACGCTAGTCTTTTACCTCAGCCTACTCACACAAATCACCGTTCAGCTCTTGGCTGCCCCGAGGATGTACAGCATTATTTATCAATTCAATTGTGCTTCGGAGCTCTTGCTGGGCCCTTCAAAACGTGGTTCTAATAAGCGCCAGGTTGTGATGGATGTTAATTTCCCGGCATGGTGGACACCAGCATCCAGAATCTTTACCTTCGGGGCTTGATCGTCGGAAAAGACCCAAAACATCTTGGCGCAGGTGGATGCCTCGGCATGAACAAGCCAGGAAAAGACAGGAAGGCGCGTTCTCGTACGAGTATTTTGTACAAACCTCGGACCTCAAGAGAGTACCAGTATGTGACTTAGTTAACCTTGAAAACTCGCTTGCCTTGTTTTGTTAGTCATTACATTGTTTTTTTTAATATAAGAACATCTAAATTTAAAGCTGAGTAGAATTCGGGTCAGTTTTACTGTTAGACTACAGTCTGAAGTTCATTTTGTCTTTATTGATACGATCCATTTTAAAAAATAACAAATGAAAAAGATAAAGACGTTCTTAATGGACTCTTAGTCTTGCTACGATTTTTTAGTACTTTCTTAAAGGTCAAATGAACCAAAATTTATAGCGACAAAAGGTTACAAAAAAGCATTTAAAAGGAAACTTATGCTGAAGTTTTTCTTTCTGAGCCAAGAAAAGGAATAAAAACGTTAAAAGTACGAAGACAACCGATGGCTTCAGCGTGAAAACGTTTCCAAAATGGCCGTGCACTTTAATGGAAGGAATGGAACAGAGACTCTACTTTGTGACGTCATTGTTGCCTTGAACATTGCTGAGTTTCTGCGTCAGTGAGTTTTTTGTGGGGAAGGTTTTGGATCTACTTGGGAAATGAAGAAGAGGTTCGCCCGCCGTTCAGCGGGCATTATTCGTTTGTTTTTTGTTGCTTTTTGTCCAGTTGTCGGTTTGCAACGTTCCATAGTGAAGTTTAAAAATTGTCGGTACCGCGTCTTTCTTGAGTACGAGTTGACAAAGATTGAAAGAGGAACTCGATGCTACAAGATTTTCAGTGTTTGAAGCTGTCTTCGGTAAAGTGTTTTACACAAACGCGCAAATACTTCGAGGACATTCTCTTCTCATTTTTTGAGCCATTCTCTTTTTAAGTTTTTTGTCTTGGGGAACTGAACGTGCTAACTTTTGATTTTGAGTGGTTTTCCTTTGAAGTTCACTGTGAACGTGAAACCAAAACAGTTTCAAATTTTCCGCATTTCTTGAGCTCACCAACAGTGACGTCACAAGCTTTATTTCCGACAATTTTCCCGACAGCTCTACGATTATGAAGCATAAAAAGTAGTGATTTAAACATTCCAATATCTTTGCGATGAGCTATTCGTTTGAATCTTCAGAATATGTTTATTTTATACCTAATAAACACATTGAACTCAAAGGAAAAAGTGTCTAAATTTTGGTTCATTTGACCTTTAAAATCGACCTTAATCTCAGCCTCAATGTTCTTGTAATAAAGGTTCTTACAGAGAAAAGAGTAAATACTCTTATTAAGATCGCGATGGAATGGCTATGACCTTCGGATTCTTATTCTTTTAACCATAGAAACAAGTATAATAATCTTTTGTTAATATGACTGTGTTCATGAACCAACAGGTTTGCAGAGAGGCGTTCATATCTCTACACGGAATCACGGAAAACCGCGCGAAAACAGAGCAAGGCAACCCCAGTGGACATGCCAGGTCGGCACCTCAACCGTCCACATAAAATTACGGAGGATTTGAAAAATCAGGTAACAATGCACTACTCTACCCCATGAGCCCCCTCCATTTACCTTCGACCTCGTCCCTTTTGATTCGAAGTCGTTGATAGCACAACAAATGGACAAGGGGACAATCACGGTTCACCTACTAGTGTTAGGGGTTTAGTTAAAATGATTGTCAAGTCTAGTGAAGGGTGCCATTGTGTTCACCACCTACAGATTAATTTATTTTAAGAGTAGAGCAAAGTTTTTGAAAGCTTAACCAGCGATCTCGCGTGTCATCTAACACTTGTCACTGTCTTCTGGGTTAGAGCTCACATCCAGCAATTCCCAAGGTAGGCGTCACACTATTCCCGGGCGAAAAACCCTAACAGGAAATACCTCGAAGAGGACTTCTCTGTAAATAGAATGTACCACTAGTACATAGAAAAGTATGAACAAAGAAATTTTAAGGTACGTATACTCTTAAGCGAAAACGAATATCAGAGTTTGATCAAATTTGCTTGGGTTGACAAATATAACTATTTATCGCGTTTTACTTACTCTTTCGAAATGGATACAATAATTTAAATACACTAACGTAAATGGCTAAGAACAAAGGAAGCTTCTTACGTTTGTTAGCTCGATTCAATAGTGGTGTTTGTTATTGCACTACAAATCTGCCTTATTACACTTGGAGCAAGTAAAGTTCTGTATGGATTTTTAAACTTAGAGAAAAGTAGTCTCCGCCTGTAAAGCCCTTTTAGCTAAGCATCAACCTAGTGTTGGGGATGTTGCTAAAGTAACTGGGCTGTTAGTTTCTGCACTCCCGGCTGTAAATTACCTAGAGATGCATTACCGTTTCTTAGAGTTATGCAAGACCCAGACCTTGTCTGGAATCCTTGATTATGACAAGACACTTTCTTTAAGCTCTCAAGCTCGTTTTGATTTACAATGGGTCATTGAGAATATTACACAGTGCAATGGTAGACTTTTTCAGGTTCCGAAAATTGACATTTACATCCAGAGTGATGCAAGTTTGATTGGTTAGGGAGCCGTGAGTGGTAGTCTGTCTGCACCTGGCAGATGGTCTCAAAGTGAATCCAAACATCATATCAATTACCTGGAACTTCTAGCATTATTTCATGCTCTCCATTGTTTTGTGTCCAACTCGAGGTCCATTCATGTGAGACTTGCAGCTGATAACCCCACTGCAGTGGCCTAGATTAATAATATGGGGGATGTACGATCCCCCTTATTAGATTCAAAGGTTGCGAGGAAAAGCGGAAAAGAAATGGCGTTTATCAAACTCCACACACGACTTAACTGCATACAAATCTGCAAGAAACTTTGCTACTAATTTGATTAAAAAGGCGCGCTTTGATTTCTATCATAACCTTATACAAGAAAACAGTTCGGATCAAGGAAAGCTTTTCAGGATCTCAAAACAATTATAAAATCAAAACTCTGATGTTCCACTTCCCCCTCATTCTAGTAAAGCGATGCTTGCAAATGAGATGGCTAACATCTTCGTTAAAAAGATCAGTAACATAAGAGCCAAATTTAAAGTGTGTACAAATGAAGATTGTCAAGATTGTGCACCCGTTATGGAACTACAAATTCCGTCATTTAGCACTTTCCAAGCGATCACGGAAGGAGAAGCTCGCAGCATTATCATTAATCTGGTTAGAAAATCGTCTGCTGTTGATTCGATACCCACACCTCTGGTATTTAAATGCATTGATGTCCTTCTACCAGTGATAACTAAAATGATAAACATTTCACTGGATAGCGGTCATTTTCCTTCCTCATGGAGAGAAGCCTTAGTTCTACCAATTCTTAAGAAGACTGGTCTCGACACTGTTTTCAAGAATTACCGGCCAGTAAGTAATCTTTCCTTCATTTCAAAGGTAACTGAAAGAGCTGTGTTTATTCAGATTGACAATCATATAAAGAAACATGATCTTTACCCACTGCTACAATCTGTCTACAGAAAGAACCACAGTACAGAAACGGCACTTTTGAAAGTTACTAACGATATTCTGATGAAAATAAATTCTCAGCATGCTGTTCTTCTTGTTTTATTAGACTTGAGCGCAGCTTTCGATACAGTTGACCACTCTTTACTTCTTCGTAGACTTCAAACTTCACTTTGGAATTTCTGGAGCACCATTAGATTGGTTCACCTCTTACTTGACGACCAGACGACAACGTGTTTCTATTTCTGGCGCCCTCTCGGACAGCCTCTCTCTTGATTGGGGTGTTCCACAAGGATCGTGTCTTGGTCCCCTATTATATATCATGTACTCTTCAAGACTATTCAAAATCTTCGAGATTCTCACTGCTATGCGGATGACTTCAAGCCTGATGAGTTATCTAGCCAACAAGGCGCTATAATTTCCATGCAAAATTGTACAAAAGACATACGCTTATGGATGGAATACGACAAACTCCTCCTCAATGATGAAAAGAAAGAATTTCTTATCATAGGAACCCGACAACAGTTATCTAAAGTTAATATTTCCTCGATTATCGTGGGCAACTCTGATGTAATGAGGTCGTCAGTTGTGAGGAATCTTGGTATTTTTATTGATGACAAGCATGGTCAAATGCGCTTTACAATTTTGAAAAAAATGATTAAAAATATATGAAATTTACAAACAGTTAAATTTTAAAATGAATAATTAATAATTAATAATAATAATAATAATAATAATTAAAAGTAAACAAATATCTGACGGATTAAAATATGTAATATTTACAAATTAAAAGCTTGTTTAAAAAGATATGTCTTGAGGTGGAACTTAAAACTTGAGAGTAAGTCAAGGCTAGTAATTTCAAGGGGCAGATTGTTACAGAGATTCGGGGCTGCATAACAAAATGATGTTGAAAGGATCTTGCCACTAGCAATCTCAAGAATAATTCTTTGGCTGGATCTGAGCGAATATCTGCCAGGTGATTTTCGACGGACCAATTTTCAGATGTAATCAGGTACCATGCCGCGAATAGCTTTAAAAGTAAAGAGCAGAATTTTGAATTCAATACGGTACTTAATTGGAAGCCAGTGAAGCTGATGTAAGACCGGTGTGGTATGGCTGAACTTCGGTTGCTTGAAAATTGGTCTTGCAGCTGCATTCTGAACTCTTTGTATCTTATCAATTTGTGCCTGTGGCAGTCCATAGAGTAAGCTGTTGCAGTAATCTAATCGGCTCGACACAAACGCATGAATTAAGGTTTCAGCGGAGTTACGCGCTAAATGTTTTCTTATTCGCTTAATATTATGAAGATAATAAAATGACGTATTACAAATTTTGTTTATGTGTGAGTTCATCGACAGCTATGAAAAATGCGCTATATACGTTCCAATTATTATTATTATTATTATTATTATTATTATTATTATTATTATTATTATTTAAACTAATAATAATTTCATTTAATAAAAACTTCACAATAGATTACTTACAAGAATAAAAAGCTAAAAAAAACATTTGAATAATTGTTATTATCATTGTTAATTATAAATCAGTAGGAACAACAAAATATTGTATCACAGATATAGATCATTGATATAAACTATAGTATTATAAGAATATTTTGAGTATATATTTACATAATTATTACAATCAATTATTAAAATTTTACAGTAAATTGTATTCTAATAAAAGATAAAAGAGAAAAAGAAAAAGAAAAACGATTCAATAAGCCGTAAGATCATAATATATAAAATATGTAAAACAAAATTAATTGATTATTAAACCTAGATTTTGGCAAGAAATCTATCTATTTCAAAGTCTGCTTCTTGAACATTACTTCTAATTGTCCTTTTAGGTGTTCTAAGGCAGAGTAGAGCTGCCCTAAGGATGGCAAAGGAGACTTTAGATCTTATCCAGGAGACGGTGTTGGCATAGTTCTCTCCTTTTTTCGCTGCGACTAGCTCTGCCAGCCTCTTATGGTATCTCTTGCACTCTTCTTCCATGCCGCCTGTTGTTGTAAACACTAATGGTGTAAATGTTCCCTGTTCAACGTTCATCACCCTTTGCGTATACAATCTCTTCTTGTCGTTCTCGTGCTTCTTCTTCTTCTTCTTCTTCTTCTTCTTCTTCTTCTTCTTCTTCTTATTATTATTATTATTATTATTATTATTATTATTATTATTATTATTATTATTATTATTATTATTCATTGTGCAGAGGTATTTAGGAATGATGCAAGTTGAGGGGTATTTTCGTTTCTGCTCAGCACATCCCAGGGAAGGTTAATATTCAGGCCGATACATTATCCAGGGAAATCTCCTCTAATTTCGCGTGGTCCTTAAATGGTGAGGTTTTTCTGGAAATTATTTCTCAAACCTTTATTCCTTAGATTGACCTCTTTGCATCTAGGCTTAATGTTAATAATAATAATAATAATAATAATTTAATAATTTTTTTCTTATAGAGCGCTATTTACAATGACAGATCAATAGCGCTTTACAATTAATGTCTCTAGATATTAAATTAAAATCTCGACTAATTCAAATATAATGATATATTACAGCTCAAGAAAAAAAAGAAAATTAAAAAGATTGCTTAAAAAGAAAAGTCTTAATTGATTTCTTAAAAATGTCTACTGATCCAATAGTGCGTAATTGCAATGGTAGCTCGTTCCACAGGTACGCGGTGGCCGCCTCAAATGCACGTTCACCCAGGGTTGCCAGCATCTTACCTCTAGGTGGCTCTAATCAAATGTACGAGGACTTGCGTTTGATGACTAAAAGATTGCAAAATATTCAGGTACGAGGCCGTGAATGGCTTTGAAAGCTAATAATAAAATCTTGAACTGTATACGCGCTAACACTGGTAGCCACTGTAATTCATAGAGTGCTGGAGTAATATGAGAATACTTCCCGATATCCATAATTAATCTGGCGGCAGCATTTTGCACGCGTTGTAACTTAACTAATTGCTCTTTGGGAAGGCCATACAATAGAGCATTACAGTAGTCCAACCTACTCGTGATGAATGCGTGTACAAGAGCGAGTAAGCTGTCTCTCGATAAATACTTCTTAATGCGTCTAATATTATGTAAGTAGAAGAAACCCGCCTTACATACATTGGTAATATGGCGACGCATATTCAGGTTTGGGTCAAACCAGCTTCCAAGGTTCTTAACTTGACTGCTAGGTTTTATCACTGAGCTAACTACTTTAATATTCATAGCCTGCAATTTTTTAAGTTGCTGGCTAGTTACTCAGTCTTATCGTCATTAAGAAGGAGTCTGTCATGGATCAGCCAACCCCTGATATTCTCGATACAATATTCCATCGCACGCACTGCATCTTCCTGGGATATGTTTCTATCAGATAACAGGAGGATGCCAGAGAAAAAGCAAGTTCAGTCCCAAGGAAAGCGAGCGAGAGGGGGTAGTTCTAATAGCGACCAAGATGGCGACACTATTTCAGAACGGATTTCAGCACTGGAAAACAAAGACAAAGAAATCTGGAAGAGATTAGAAAACATGTAATCTGACCTCGATCAAGCAAATGCATTAACCTTTGCTACGCGAGCAAGTCTAGTCGCTAGAAGAATCCCTTAAATTTACACAAGCAGAGCATGAAGAAGTAAAGAAGAGAGCTAACACGTGCGGAGAAGATCAAATGAGGAATGAGGACGAGCTTATCCGACACAATATTTACAGCAGACGTTGGAACTTAATCATATATGGGATAGAAGAGTCAGAAAGAGAGAACTGTACAGCTCAAGTCAAAAATGTAATGTTTTCGGCTCTGAAGATTAACGACGAAATAGTTGAGTCAACAAGATTCTGTGGCATGCATCGTTTAGGTAAGTTTAAACAAATCAGTGGAAGGCCCAGACCGGTCATTGCGCGTTTTACATGTCGAGAAGATCGAGACCTGATTTGGCGACAAAAATATAACTTAAAAGGCAGTCGTTATAGCCTTGCCGAGGACCTTCCTCCAGCTGTACGGAAAATCAGAAAAACTATATGAATAAATAAAATAAATTACAATATTTAGAGAGGAAGCCACATCTACGGAATCCGAGGAGGCTCAGCCACTTTCGTTTTCATTTTCATTTGCTGTTGCGTTCTGTTCAGCGTTTTCATTTCCATTTCCATTTTTCTTTTTATTGCACTAACATTTTTTTTTTCTTTTTACTTACCTTTGCATTCACTTTGCGTTTTTATTCCTGTGTCTTTATTTCTTTTTATTGCGTTACGTGATGCGTTAAATTTCTTTTCCTTTCTTTTATCATTTTAGCATATCAACTTTCGTTTTCATTTTGAATTTTGCTTTTCATTTGGACTTTTTTGTGACGTCAAAATCAAAATGGGCAGCAAAATTTCCTTATATGGTATGTCATGATACAGCGAGGAACCTTTCTCAGGGTGGGCGATGATAGCGACGCTGATGTCCAACCGAGCTTTGGTAGAGGTCATTTTCTATCTATGTGAACTTTCCCCCTGGATTAGGATCGTTTGACCCGATTTAATAAACTTTGTACATTTTCCTGCTGAATGCTCGACAAAAAAGAGCGGAATTATTTATTATTTATAGTTCTGACATTTGACCCCTTAACTGTGAGTTGCAATTATCTCAGATCAGGTGTCTGATCCCATGCATTTAACTTCTCTTGGTGTCAAGCTGTCCACGTGCAAGTTAAACGCGCAAGCCGAAAGTTCTTTTAAGTTTGCATTACATTGTCAGGATGTGTGACGAACACAGACGGGATAAAGGTCAGTGTTATATGAGGATATTTCTCCAAGAATTCACATATTCGGCAAAATTTACAGTCGTTACATTATTATAGCATCCGAGTGAAATCACAACATATTACGTTAAAGCATCATATTTTTTATTAGGAAGTATAAAGCACTGAAAATTGCATCAGGCACAAAATTCTAGAATAATTCAAGCTTTAAATTGTGCCGTCATGGAAACAGTTTCCACATATACTAATCGATCTAACGGGAACAGAATAACAGAACAGAACAATAATATAAAAAAAAAACGAACTCGAAAGGAATGAACGGCTTTCATTAAAAATCCGGTATTTCAGCTGATTGATCGCTTAAATGATTGTATACATGTAGTGTTTTTGCAAACAGGAAACACTTTCTTTGTAGATTAAAATCTATCAGGAGTTGTCAAAAATAAAACGTTACAACAGTTACCGCATTTTCATAATGGCGGCTTTGTGTGTGGTATCCAGGTAGGTGATTACGCAATAATTATGCATCAGTGCCGAACGGAAGTTGACGCTTTCGTAAATGTTCCCGGCCCCAAAAATCCGACCCGATTTCACACCATAATTGTCAAAATCTATACCCGTTTTCAGACCAAAACGGCTCAAAAACCATACCCTTTGGGGCTGCACAAACCTATATACCTTAAATAGGGGAGTACCCCCCCCCCCCCGGGGGCTCCACGCGAGCCCTGAAAGCTTGCTATTGTCATAAGCTATAATTAAAAGTATTATAAGGGTATTTAAGCGTAAAAGAAGCAGTGAAATAGGAATATTCAGCATGGAACGGAATAACAATATTCTTATAATAGGGAAAGGCGCGTGACAGAAAAGGGCTAATCTTCAAATTTAACCGGGAGACAGACACTAACAAAACCATTGTTTAGATAATCACTCGATAACTGACCACTCCATTTCAGGTCGTTTTACTAAGAATTTACTTTCCCACCACGACCTTTGCAATTGTTACAGACTGCAAGCAAGTATATATACCATGCGTGTAAAGTGAAAACAGTCCTTTCATTGGTAGTCAACGCTATATTCACGTTTGCTGACAGATTTCAGAATTGCAACGGCACACAAAGTAATAAGAAAATTCATCTGGAGTCACAAAGCTCGTCAAAGTTCATCTGGGACCATCATAACCTCGGAGTAACCCGAAATTGAGATTTACTAGCGTTGGTTTTGTTAAACATAATTTTACTCTCACTATGGTTCCAACTGATCCCTAATATTATCATGTACTTGAAGAAAGCGAAGGATAACAGATGTTACTTGCTAGTTGTCCAAGACAAAAATGGTTAACGCTGCTAATGCGGATCGGCACTTTCATTGCTAGAAAGAGACGTTTACAACTTTTCAGCTCAATAGCATGGCTACAGTGAAAACCAGGGCAGCTGAAGTTCAGAGTTCGGAGTTCAGAGTTATTGCCGTGCGTGACATACCGCTCCGATCACGACTCTGGAAAAATATACACTATTAGCTATTCCAGAGGTTTTTAGTCGTTTTAAGGAGTTAAGTGTTGTTGACTCGGTACAGATAATCAGTCGCCTAGATGGCCAAAGCATGTTATAGATGTATGAACAATGAGAGCCGGCCACCGGTGTGGCGGCTCCATACTGGGCTCTGTAAATTTTGCCGAATATGTGAATTCTTGGAGAAATATCCTCATATAACACTGACCTTTATCCCGTCTGTGTTCGTCACACATCCTGACAATGTAAAACAAACTTAAAAGAACCTTCGGCTTGCGCGTTTAACTTGCACGTGGACAGCTTGACACCAAGAGAAGTTAAATGCATTGGATCAGACACCTGATCTGAGATAATTGCAACTCACAGTTAAGGGGTCAAATGTCAGAACTATAAATAATAAATAATTCCGCTCTTTTTTGTCGAGCATTCAGCAGGAAAATGTACAAAGTTTATTAAATCGGGTCAAACGATCCTAATCCAGGGGGAAAGTTCACATAGATAGAAAATGACCTCTACCAAAGCTCGGTTGGACATCAGCGTCGCTATCATCTCCCACCCTGAGAAAGGTTCCTCGCTGTATCATGACATACCATATAAGGAAATTTTGCTGCCCATTTTGATTTTGACGTCACAAAAAAGTCCAAATGAAAAGCAAAATTCAAAATGAAAACGAAAGTTGATATGCTAAAATGATAAAAGAAAGGAAAAGAAATTTAACGCATCACGTAACGCAATAAAAAGAAATACAGACACAGGAATAAAAACGCAAAGTGAATGCAAAGGTAAGTAAAAAGAAAAAAAGTGTTAGTCCAATAAAAAGAAAAATGGAAATGGAAATGAAAACGCTGAACAGAACGCAACAGCAAATGAAAATGAAAACGAAAGTGGCTGAGCCTCCTCGGATTCCGTACACATCAGCCTTAGCTGGTTTTCATGCGGGTCCTCTGTCCTGGTCGAATTGAAATTTGGAAATGTTGGTTTTTGCGGAGGGAGGAAAACCGGAGAACCCAGAGAAAAACCCTCGGAGCTAGGGCGAGAACCAACAACAAACTCAACCCACATATGGCACTAGGCCGGAAGCGAAACAGGATACATATATATCAGTACCAGCAATGACGAAAGCAAGTAAGATAGCAGGTACGAAAGCTACAGTCACTGGAGACCGTCTTATTGTAAATGGAAGGCGTTGCACTTCTGATCAAATTCCAAAAAAAGGAGTGCACACAACGAAAGCTGAATCACAAGGCTTAATCAGACTCTTAATGTTATCGTTTTTCCTTCTTCTTCTTTCCTTTCTTTTTTACTACTAATCAAACGCTTATTTTGATGTAAATATTTATGCTCATTCGGAGTGCCAAAGAAACAATACGTTTGTTTAAGGTTATCGGTATTCCTCAAAATAATCCTTTTTTGTCATAAGGCAGTCTGCAATGCGAAATTAAATTGATTCTTTCGCGTTCACGTCTTTTTAGACCTTTTAATGTCAATGTTATTTTTTTTTGTTTTATGCTATATAAGTGCGTTTTAGCTTTCTCCTGGTTTGCGTTATACACACGTTTTTCAAATGCTATCAAACAATCAAACATATCTAAAATGTAAATCGGATGTTCCTTTTATCAGCATACAAAATCAAGCGCCAAAATGCAAATTTCAACAGAGAATAGCTTGAGTTTCTTTGAAAACTGTCACCGGAGATAAACCACGAAAAGAAATCACTCATTCGAGTCGGTTACTTAGTAACAAACATTACATTTAGTAGATGTCAATTAATCAAATAATAAACCAGGCGTAAAATAGTCGGCCGAAGGAAACATCGAGGCAAAGCGAAGTTGTGTTAAAGTTTAAACTTCTCGTGAGTAGCTCTCCGTTTATGAAGTAACGAAAAAACTTGAAAGGTTTGTCTTAAAATGAAATAAATTTTCTGTTTGGTCGGAGTCAGAGTCAACATTACCCGCCTTTTCCTCGATTTTGGCCTCGAGGAATCTGAAAACGCATTGTTGAACACACACTGGTTGAACTCCGGTAATGGCGCTTGCTGGGGATGTTTTGTCGCCATTGTCAGTGATTGAGTTGGCATGTAGAAAGGTAGCACTCCCAGGTGGATTAGTGGGGATATTTTCTTTCACCCATCATGCATTCTGGAAGTGTAGCATTGAGATGGAGGAGATTCCATGCTAGAGAAACTGCGGCTGTAGACGTACACGTGCACGATTGAACGGTGTTGACAGAAGCTGACGACGGCTTGGGGGCGACATATTCATACGCTGTGTGAGATAATTGCCTTCTTTCGTCTTCTATTGTTTCGCCGTAGTCATCTAAAGATGATTCTCTTGCATGACCGGTTACCTGGATGATTTTATGGCGTGGTTTGCCTGCCTCCTTTAACTTCGGGACGACCGTTTTCCTTGTGGAGTGGTTAGTGATTTTCTTCGTGCAGTCTTCTGGCAAGCAACTTGCGACGGATTTCATTATTTGACTGATTCTTTTGGCGAAGATCCGTGTCGATGGATGCTTGCGTCATCCGAAGAGAGTCTGGTTCGTATTCACGGCCGTCTCTTTCCTCACTTCAGCGTAGAATTTTGTCAAAATCTCGTCCAGAGCTTGAGGGCTGAAACTCTCAATCTTGTCGTCAATATTTCGCCCTTCGCAACATTTCGTCCATACTGTCAGCCATGTTTGCGTAGTTCGCTTTGTGTTTTTGCTTGCAGCCGACTCGTTCATCTCTTCTCGTTATTTCTTCGCTCGACACAACTGGAAAACGGGACTCTTCAAGTTCAAGTGGTGTTTGCAAGGGAACATTTTCATCTGGAACTGACTGTTGCCGTTGTACTTTATCCGATAACTGAACTTGCAGTGTTTCAGTTTGTGGAATATCTGAGTGCATTAACGAGGCCGTAGTCACCTAAAGAACGTGGTCACCGTGGGCTGTGTTTCTTGTATATCACCTGTGAAACCTGGCAATTTTGATAGTAAACTTTCGTCACTTTGCTGAAGAAAAACGGGACCCTGAACGGGATTTGAACCGCAGTTCAAATATATAATCTTTCATATATATATATGTCTGGATTTATGAAAACCGTGTTAAAACGAAATCAAGTGTTTTTTGTTCAATTGCTTATTTCGTCAATTTAATTTTCTGTTTTGCTTTCGCTATGACAGCAGATTGTAATTCGTACCTAGCATGAAATGTAGAGAACTTCTTGCCGCATGTCTCATTGATCTTCTTTTTTTTTTAATTATTTATCCTACCCCCCCCCCCTCCCCCTTCGAATTCCTATTAGCTTCAGTCCAGGCTTCACTCGTAATTCAGTTCGCGCGTTCGTTGACTCTGTCATGGAGCCGATCGATTAGCGCTCTGTATTTGCTGTCTAAAGGAAGTCTGCCTGAGGACATCATTAAGTCCAATGAAGGTGCAAGTCTAACGATTTGCTAGCAAGCGTCGTCTATTATCCTACGCGGTAAGGCGGGCCTGATATGTATCAACGGAACATTTAGTCCCGTAAGAGTAGGCCGTTTGCCCTGTAGCGATATGTTGTGCTTGCTTTAGACAGCAAAGATCTTTAGCCACACCAATTTAGGGCTTATACGTGCAATGGACTAGACATTTCTAGCTGCTGTTGGCGTTATTTGCCCTGAACTTTGGTTTGGCTAAAGACTTAGAAAAAAATCTGTTGAAATCTGGATCTGCCGTTCCGCGCTCGACAAAAATCAAGTTCATCCGGGACATTGCTATTTGCAAGCAAAGCATGGCCACGAGCAGAGTGAAGAACATGAGTTCAAGCGCTGATCGTGAGTAGAATTTCCTTGTTTTCTCAATTTTAGGCGTTCTCGGCTTCGCTAACTATCAGAACTGTCTGTGATTCGCTAGCGCGGAAGAAATTTATTTGCGTGTCTTCCGGCTGATGATTGATCAGTTTGTTGAAGTGTTGACATGTTGAAGTGCTCGCCATTTCATGATTATGGCCTAGTTTGTTTAAAGTTCGATCCATTCTCGATGTAGGAAGCTCTTGTTCAGTCCATTTAGGACGATGCAGGTTATAGAAAGTTAAACTTGACCAACTCTCCGCCGCGGTTTTTGACATTTGTGCCTTCGTGTGTTTATGTAGACTCCAATTTCATGTTCAAAGCACTCTTAATTAAATTGTACAATTCATGATTCATCGAAAAGACGGTGAAACTAGTCTTCCAGGCCTCAAAAGGCATCCAGCAGAGTTATTTCCCTTTATTTGAGCTACGATAAGCCTTGTGGAAAGCTAGCGCTAAGACAGAATTGTATCACGATTATCAGTGACTAGTCAAATTCTGTGGCTACGTTTTTGCGAATCCAGACAGATATTGAAAGTAAATGTCACGTAAGGGCTACTAGTTCGCTGAAATGTAGAAGCAAATCGTCCATTTGACTGCTTACAATGCTCCTTTTGCCATGACTGGCTAATTTAATGCATAGGAAAGACATAATGAGGTCATTTAGCTAAAATCACAGAGGTTAAACATGTCTAAATCAGTGCCGCGAATCAAGTGATCAATTTATGCTCTAATTGAGCTTTGTTTGGCTAGTTCGACTCATTTGAAGTGATTTCAAAGGCTTGCATAGGCATGGCATAGCTTCTGTTAAAGAGTACATAAGGTAGAAAGCCCTCTCAGTACTACATGGTTTTATTTATGTACAGTATCTGACCGATTTCCTAAAAACGTGCCTGCTGTTTTAGTGCCTGCAGTCTTTAACACGGTTTTCATAAATCCAGACATATATTTATTTGCGTTCTTCGCCATCTACGGGTATATTACGAGCTAACAATGTAAGTAGCTCTCAGTGTGCTTGATAGCTCAGTTGGTAGAGCACTGTCCCGGAATCGCAGAGTTCATGGGTGCGAATCCCGTTCAAGCCTAAATTTTTTTCAGGCTTTCATTTCACACCTGCTTAAGTTGTGTATTTAACATACATAATATCTTGCTCCGCAGTTCAAATATATGAGATTTCATATATTCTTTTGCACTACTATCTACGGCTATATTACGAACTAACAATGTGACGAGCTCTCAGATGGTAGAGTACTGCACCGTCATGGGTTCGAATCCCACTCGAGCCTCAATTCTTTTCACGCTTTAATTTCACAATTGTTTAAGTTGTGTACATGACTGCGTTGATCATCTATGCCTTTATAGCGGCTTTCTCCGCAGTTCAAATGTATGATCTAAATTTATTGTATGATTAAATTTATTGTACCGAAAGGACATAAAGATATTTTTAACTGTTTCTAGCCAATCTCTTGGTATTTTTAAAAGCAAATTAAATAATCAGTATTTTAGCTTTTACTGTTATTTTGTATACTTTAGTATAGTTTTATTTATTAGCATTTTCGAGTTTGCGTGATTTGGCCGACATTATAAAATAACTGAGCCACTACGGGCGCTCTCATTGGTCGATTGGTGTGTTTAGATGAGAGTATGTAAACACGGTTGTGACGTTTTAGTTTCGCGCGTATTTTCGAGTATTATTTTATAAAAGCAATAGAACACTTTTCCGTGTTTACATAGCCTCATCTAAACACTCAGAGGGTTAGGAGAATTCTCGAAACTTATGCAAACCCGAGACGTAGTCTCAGTTCGAGAATTCGAGAATTCTCCTAACCCTCCGAGTGTTTAGATGAGACTATGTAAACACGGAAAAAGTGCTCTATTGCTTAAAATTAGATTTAGATTTAGATGATCTTTCTTATACTTATTTGCATTCTTTGCCATGTACGGGTATATTACGAACTAACAATGTTACGAGCTCTCAATTGGTAGAGCACTGCACCAGTATCGCAGAGTTCATGGGTACGAATCTCAGAGCTGCTTAAGCTGTGTATATAACTACGATGATGACCTATGTCTTCATAACTTTAATTACTGTTAAAGGACTGCATTCAACAAAGAAGTCACTCTTACACTTACAAAATATTTCAAATGCACAAAGTAAAGACGTGTATGATCAGAACTTTGAAGCATCCTCCATCCAGAAACTGATATCAAACTTATACAAGAGTATAGCCAGTAAAACAGAAAAAAAAGTGAATGTAAAAGGTGAATGTACAAGTCACACACCCTAATAATGTTCCCCAGTTAAGTAGATGAGAAATGCCTCTCTTCTTGAAGGCGAAAAGAAAATCAGCCAGGGCCCCTGTTTTGAGAAAGCAAGTATTCAGCAAATTTAGGTACAAATTATTTCGCAATCCTTGCATTGTTAGCTTCGACAAGCACAGGTACTTTGATTCAATGTACTATGTTAAAAATGCACTCTGAGATGTTCAGTGTATGTAATGGCATGGGCCCAAGGGCCGTATTTTTTAAGTTTTCAAAAAATTGTCCAACTCGTGAAGCGACAAAGGCAATTTGGAAACTTTGAAAATACAAGTGAAATTAATCCTTAATTGCCCTCGGGCACATGCGATTACTTGTTTATCACATAAAGGGCAAAATTTCGTACAAAGGAAAACTCTCAAGGTCTTGCCATCGCGTTGACAGGT
>OZ026602.1:22026764-22046764 GCA_964020085.1 Micromussa lordhowensis | reverse complement strand
AGATTTTAATGAAGTGAAAACCTAGCTAACTTTCCATTAATGGTTTCCGATGAATTTAAATCAAATTTCGAGAGTCAAAAAAAGTATGCAAACCACAATGAACACAAATACTCACTGTTCGTGAAACTGCTTGTAGTAAAGTCGTCCCAAGCTGTTAAAAATGTAACAGGCAGTTGGACTACACACATATAGAATAGCATGAAGCAGCTCAAGAGAAGAACAAGATAACCTGAACTTACTGATTAGTTCAAATGGTGCGATAGTGCGTACAAAATCTAGGAAAAGCAGCACTTGAGTAGACCCACTGATGACACTGGCGACCGAAATTATTTTGGGTATATATATAACACGACGCGACATGCGCATCGACCAATAAAACAACATACCAGAATTAAAAATTGGTATCTCAAAAGAGAGATAACAATCATACTCTCCCAAATTAAATGTTGCGGTATCCAATGTAAACGACGTTCACACAATATTCTTCTTGAAATGCACATTTGAATCTAAACATTTTTTTTATAAGAAGACGACCGACAAGAGCTGTTTTGAGCCACCTTAGATGCCAAAGTTAGGTGATACTGCTGAATCATTTCTGTCGAACCATCTTTTGGAAACCTTAGGTTGAATCTCTCTTAAAAATCTGTCCCAGGTTGTTTGAAAGGATAACGCCATCCATCGTATAAATCACTATCCAGCAGATAGCGTGGTTTGTTTTGTTACCACTTATCCACTGGATAGCGATTTATCTGATGGATAGCGTTATCCCGGCCACCTTTTGAACAACCCGAGCTTGAGCTTTATCGGGACTTCAGTGTGTTTCGATGGTACAGTTATTTTTAGATCATTTCTCTTTCATGATAGATAAACATAAATTATTCAAAACACACAACCAGACATATTCATTAAAAAACATACGGCATTATGTCGGGCATTTCGTGATGATACCCAGGCTTGATTCTATTTTTTTTTTCAGTTAACCAAACGCTTATAGTCAAGCAAAGTACCCCCCGAATTCCAGAGAAACAGCTGGATTCTGGAGCATGATTAGCAGATGCACTTTGCAGACAAAGTCAAGTCAGATATGCATCAGGGACTGAAAGGTATTCTAGCCAGACAGATGTATTCATATAGATTACCTAATTTACAATGCTCGTTGCTCAGCAAATAAGATTAAGCTGTGCTCACTAATGAGTGGAGTTATTCGCTTGTCAATGCTAAATTAAAAAGCTCAGACTAACTACTGAGTTAGGCTTTCGAGTTGGATTTCGAGTTGTGAAAATTCAACTTGAAAATCCAGTTCAATATGCCACTGGAAATGAAGATTGACACCTCGAAATTTCGGAAAAATCGAAATCCAACAAGGTAAATAGGCAACCACTTTTAACTATAGTATTTACGTTGATTAGAATTTAGTTCGATAACAATCAATCAATCAATTACCTTTATTGGCCCACAAATTAGTTTCATTTAGGATTACTTTAAATACATTGCAGGTTGATTAATAAAAATAAGAAGGAAAGTTATTGTTAAAAGAAAGAGCCTAGAGGCTAAAGGAACCGTAAAATTTTCGAGTTAGCCCCTATAACCATTTAGAGTTATTTTTTTAAAAAAAGAGCAACAAGAAGAGAAAACAAATAATGCTTAATGAAGTTGTTATAAATGATAGATTACTATTCAAATTTCTTAGAGTATTGTTCTGACAGTAAATAATGTTTTATTTCTTTGGCAAAGGAAAATGTACTGAGGTCTTTCAAGTAATAAGGGATATCACGCCAGAGGTCTATTGCCTGATAGTACGAGGATGCGGTGTACAGAAGTTTTGCTTCGCTGCATACCTTGTGTTGTGTGTATGCCGACACCTACCATATAGGAAAAGGTTATCAAACAGGCTTGGTAGATGCCCTTTATGCCATAAGTGCGTAAACTTTAAAGCATGGAGACAGTAAACATTATTCACTGTTAGGACACCTAGAAGATTTAAGAAAGGGAGAGCACTTTCTGTGTAAGTTCCAGACGTAGTTGCGAAAAACATTAACCTTAGAACTGTATTTTGTTTTGATTGCAGCCTTTTCAGGTGCGTTTTGTAAGCAGATCCCCAAGCTATTATAGCATATGATAGATAAGGGTAGATTAGATTATAGTCAAGTTGCTTAGGTTGACGAATAGAAAGATAATGCCTTAATTTTGAAATAACACCAATGTTTGATGAGATACTAGAGCAAGTATAAGAGATGTGGTATTTCCAAGATAATGATTCATCAATCATAACACCCAGATATTTTATATGATCTTTTCTCTCTAGTAGGTAGCTCGAACCGTCTATGTTTTGTAGCTTTTCCTCTATACTACCAGATGCCTTTCTATTAGACTTAATAATCATATAATTAGTTTTGATAAAATTGATAGAAAGTTTGTTAACATCCGAGCACTATACCTTAACTTTTCCTAATTGAGAATTAATTAATGTTTTTAAGTCACGAGCTGAGGCGAAAAGATTTGCGCCATCCGCAAATATCCTAAAATTCAGGGTCTTTGAACAGTTTGGCAATAAATTGATATATACTAAGAAAAGCAAGGGTCCTAGCGTACTACCTCGAGGAATTCCGCAAGTCATCGTTTGTCTTGGTGATTCAAAATGGCCTATGGCTACATACTGTTGCTTGTTGTTAAGATAGTTTGTGAACCATTTCAAGGGCATTCGCTAATTCGATATGATTCTAGTTTACAATATTTCGTGATTAACAGTATCAAAGGCTTTCGAGAAGTCTATAAATACTCCACAAGTATATAAATTATTGTCTATAGCTTCTCTCAGATTGTCAGCAATTTCACTAACAGCTTGCGCTGTTGTGTGGCCTTTTCTGAAGCCAAATTGAAACTGAAAAAGAATATCGTGCTTTTCAATACAATTGATAAGCTGCTTATAAACTAGCTTTTCAAAGATTTGCGTTAGAACCGATAAGGTGGAAATAGGACGGATGTTGGATCCATTACTTCACCTCCTTTATCTACAGGGGCTACCTTAGACACTTTCAAAACATCGGGAACAATGCCTTGCAAGAGAGATTCATTGACTGTAATTGTGAGCACTTCAGAAATGTAATTTCTTGCAAGCTTTATACACCACTGTGGAGTACCAATAGCAGATTTTCCAGATTGATATTAGTAATAGCGTCGTAGACCTCTTGCGTACAGATACCTGATACCTCGAAACATAAAGCTCTTTTGAAATGAATGTGTTATGTATTGGGTCGGATCTATATCAGTTCGGGGAAGTTTATCTGCTAATTTACGTCTTATATTTAAATAATAGTTGTTCGCCTGGTGGGCGATACTAGCCTTGTCTTGCGATACTAGATTTTTTGTCGTAAATAAGGCAGCTTCTTGTAATAAGCATTCCAATAAAACCAATTTGATAGCAAGGCTGCACAGGGCGAAATAAGGCGTTTCCGCAATTCGGAAAAGTGTCGGAAACGTATTCGTCTAAATTTCCGTTACGTTTCCGCAAATCGGATACGACGGGAAACGTGTAAGAGACAAATGGTGGACCGGTTCTGCGTTTCCGCAGAGTTTCCGCTAGCTGAAACGAACAAAGTGGTTTCCATCGTGTTTCCGTAAGCAGATTCGGTTGGAAACTTTGTGATTTTTCATTCCTGGTATATATTTATACATGGGAAGTTTATACTATCTGAGGCGCGTTAAGATGATTCCGCAGCGTTTCTGTTGGCTTAAACCCACAAGATCGTTTCCAGTGAGGGTTTTCAAATTTCTAACTCTCACCTGGGATATTCACAAAGTATACTCTCCAATTTAGACCCCTCCCTCCCTCTCAGTTCTCCTCAAATGAACAGTTTTAAGAGCAATAATAAGTAAAAATGAAAAGATCGCCGTGGGTTCAGACATTCGTTTTCTCTCAGGCATTCCTCCCCTGAAACTTTCTTACGAACCAAACCACCCTGCCTACAACCTTTGACACGTTAGAGGCATTCACGACGTGTAAAATTTTAATGTCTTCATTTTATACCGAAAGGTGCTTTTACTAGCGACGGTTAAAGAGATTTAATTAATTACAAGCAACGTATCCTCAACAGTGCACAGATATCTCCTTCGGTGTAAGTAAATTAAGCACCGGGATATCTAAACATTATTTGTTTCAAATTAAGTTAAAGCGAAAAAAGCCAACTGACTTACAAAAGGTTATCCCTGGCCAGAAAACGGACATCTACAGCTGTACGTTTCAAATAAAGGTCTTCGGGAGGAGAGGGCACACGATTAACAGATCAAAGTTCTGGTGCTTTTTATTAATAGCAATAAATCGCGACTGTATTCTCTGAACAGGGATAAATGTTGCAGCACCAGGAAGTTTAAAGACCTTGGCATAAAACACAGACAGTGGATTCCTAAATGGTGTATTGTCTTGAAACTCTTTAAACCACTGTACACAAGCAAAGCAATGTCGATACTGCTTCTTACCGACATCAAATGAATGTTCGAAATAAAATTTCACTCGCCCCGGTTTGCTATTCCCTGTGCTAATTTCGCCTTCGTCGCCAACCCACGAGGCCATTACTCTTGCGTGCTTATACAGGCGACTTTCCATACCGGAGCTGAGACGTTCATCACCAACCCAAAGGGATGAATATTTCTTGTACGTCGAGTTGAGATAGGCCGAGTGGAGATCCAGCGAAGGATACAACTTGCAGTATGTCCTACGTAACTGGAGTAACTCACCGCTGTCAAAGCAACACAGGCGATACCGACTCGGGAGTTCAATCATGCTCAAATCCGTCCAAACATTGGAATTTGGCACTAACGGGCCGCCCGTCGCTTTCGACCACGACAACGACTTGGTTGTTTCCACGTCCACGAGATTTGTTTGCCGTACTTCGCTACAAAGGGAATAAAATAATTCTTGAAAATCTAAAGGCATTTGGTACTGAAGGTCATCAAGTGCACTCATTGTCAAGAATCGTCTCATCAGCTGTACCTCTATCTCTCGGTTGTTCGTGTGGAAGCTTCCTAGCAGGCCATTGTACCGCTCAAAACTAAACAGCCAAAACCCATACACACTGCCATAGTTCTCAACACATTCCCTTATGTGAAGGTGAAGGTGCATGTTAGGAGTGATTACAGTCTTGCCGTATAGGGATTCCACCTTCTTGCAGAAGTCCAAGAGCTTTCGGTCGGCGATTACGAGATCTGTTTTAGTAATGCACGCCTTGCAAAGATGACGACAAGCCAAGACGAAATTCTGCCAACAGTTAATATGTTCTTCCCCCAAGATGCCTTCAAGAGCAAACAGAGAGTAATACAATACCCAGTTTTTCCACTGAGAAGCAGTGAAGCCTCCATAGTTTGAGCTAATGTTGCCCGGAAGTCGTCCTAGATCTGACGGAGCTTCAACATTCCCAATTCGTTCCTGTACTTGTTGTAGCTTTTCCTTGGTCAAAATGTCATTTTCGCACCAGATTTTGAACATTTTCTTCGCTGTGCCCAAAAACAGATTGTGCATGGGATCAATGACGCACATGGTAACACTACCATAATACGGCAGCTCCAGCAAACTTGTATATCTTGACCCAAGCATGGATTCCATCTTCTTTCTCTGTGTCTTAGTTCTGCAGTTCTGTAACTTTCTAGCGTTCTGTCGGTGGGAATCGTCGGTTCGTAGGGGCCACGATCTGCGATCAAACCCACTATAATCTTTCTTTTCGCCAAAACCACCTGGGAAAAACTTGTTGCAGTGTGAACAGCCATGATTCGCACTATGTCCAACAAAACCACACAGTTTGCGTGCTGCGGGTATGTCTGCAGCACAACAAATAAGTGCAGCACGTACCTCCGCTCCTTCAGTAGGAGATCCAAAAGTCCTGATCTTCATGCCACGCCACAGTGCATTAAGTTCTGTTACCAGTGGGTTTAGAAAATAGTTCAGCGATGGTGGTTCTTTGGTTAATGCAGGAATAATTCCTACAATAATAACATTTTCCCGCTTGAATCTTTCAGAGCGAGGAAGATTCATGACGACCATGTAAAGTACTCCAACAGATATGTCTTTACGGTGTTTGAACGGCTGAAACCAGTCAACATTAAGCATTAGTCCAAACCTTCGAGGTGAGGCCAGAAAGTCCAGGTCATTCCGCCTTAAAAAGGAATTCCAAACTTTACCATCGTAAACGTCGCCATATAGTTGATCATTGGTTTCACGATGGCGCCAATGTTCACACGCTTTTTCAAAATTGGGGCGTTTTAAGAATGTCTCAAGTGTATCAATTACGCTCTTATAGCAGTAAACTTTAAGGGGATAATACTTTGGCGTACCATTCTTCAAAATGACTTTCTTAACAAGCTTGCTGCCACAGGGCTTCCTTCTCTTTGAACGAGGAAACTGAATATTGTCACAAACAACGGGTTGAACTTGATTACCGACTCTTCGAAGGCAATCTTCAGGTCTGTACAATTTCGTACACTTGGGACAAACAACGTATCTCTCGAAGTTGTCCCTGTCAATTCCCAAAACATTTCGTACAGAGTACATCGTCAATGGCACAAGAGCGGCTAAGGACATGACTACATCTCCTCCTGCTGCACTTGGAAGAACACTTGCAATACAGGTCAAGTAGGTCCTCAAAAATCTCAGCAGAATAAGCAGGGCGTTGTCACTTACCAAGTAGCAGTACTGCCAAACAATCAAAAAGTATAGGGCCCACATAAGAAGGGATTGCAGGCGACGGGTTGGACGTTCAGCAGGTTCTGGTAAAGGATAGTTATCTTCATCTAAGTCGATAGCACCAGCGATATCTTCTAGCAAATCGGAACCTTCTATTTCATCAGCACTTTCTTCAGGGAAGCTGTCTGATTCTTCACTCTCACTCTCCTGTGAGCCTGAAAATTCGTCTTCTTCTGCGCCGGTTTTCTAGGACAAAAACAACGTTGATTGCACCCATTAGCCGGATAAGTCTGTTAGCTGTTGTTGTCACATTTAATTATGTCTTTTTACATTAAGTGACCAACTATTTAGTTATTAAAGGACCATAGACACTTTTTACATTCTACAATAGCAATCAACGCGTGCAATGGTCATTGGCTTGCTATTCCTAAAGGTACCTACTCAAACAGAAAGGTATATAGATATATGTTATGATGAAAAAAGTTAAAAACTTCGTAAGCTGCGTGGCACTTGTTATTACAATAAAAAATGAAGGTTAAAAATGTTTCTAGAAGTGCCAAAATTAGGGTAAATGTCCAAACGTTTCGGGACTGTGCCCTTCATCAGTGGAATGTCGTTATGAATTGAGCCACGTTTGACAAACATTTTTAACCTTCATTTTTTATTATAGATATATGTTGCCAGTCTGACAAAAAAGTCCTGCAAACATAGTTATGTTTGTAAGGAACAATCTAAGACCAATTCTAACTGAAACAAAGCAATGTTCTACATTAAGTGTAAGTTACATGTACGTTTGAATGCAAAACAGGATACCTCTTTGGATGGGGGTGAAGTGGATGGAAAATCAGAGAACCCGGCATTGCAGGACGGCTCAGATCCTGAAAGATGAACGAGTATGACAAAGAAAAAAATTATAATTATATATGAGTGTTAAAAGGTCTACACAAGTGACTTACAACAAACCCATCATACTGAATTTTAGACAGTTACCAAAACAAACCTTACCCGTATTTTCCTGGCTACATGGGATCTCTCCGGATGGTAACTGGCCAGAAAAAACAGATTCATCTGTGTTTAGGAGAAAATGTAGAGTATTAGAAGAGTATTTGCAATGAAGTTATGCATTTCAAACGTTTGTAGTTTTAAACATCACAGCAGATACCAGCCACATGTCCGTGTAGGAATTTGCTTTAGGGGTTTCGATAATAATAAAAATAATTTGTTTACGCGTTACAACCAAGGGCTATTTTTGTATTCCCCTTCCCATTTTAGAAGTACGATTGGCACCTCATTAATGGTTTTCACTTCTTTTAATTTGCATACCTCTACATCTGACATACAAAATGTGATGATGCCCTATTCCAACCAAAAAAGTACATATAAAATAGAACACTGTGAACAGTTTATAACCTAATAATACACATAAAAAAATTACTCCATTCTGGTTGGCTGATAGCTGTGCAGTTCAAGTATAACACCACTGCAAAAATTAAAAAATTAGCGTTCATTTTGGCCGTGTTATAAACTGTAATTTTTTTTTATTTTTTTTTTTTTATATATATATATTTGTTTTTATTATTTTTTTATTTTTATTATTATTATTATTATTATTATTTTTTATATTTTTTTTTCTTTTCAACCTGCACCATTTGTCATTTACTTATTCACTCTATTACTCTCTCTATTACTCTTTATTTACCTATATTCTAGCCTATAGCTTTGTGCCGTACATTTGTTTTTCTTTTTGTACTATATATTTTATATTAACTACTAGTTAAACATTTACTGCCATTGTATACTCAAATTCAAATTTAGAGCCGTTATATTCTCTCTGTATTAGTACTGGCCCTGAAGAAGACTAGCTCTGCTAGTCGAAATATTGGCCCATTAAAATTTCAATTGCCCTTGCCGTAGTACCAGCCTTGCTATCAAATTGGTTTTGTTTACACTTCGAGTGACGTCTGGTGCGTGAATTTCTACAAGAGATCCGGCAACAGAGTGGCCAAGTTGTTTTGTTCGACGTTGTGTGGTTCTCCTGCATTCAATCGTTTGTTACATTCCAATAAGTTTCAAATTATTCTTATGCAAATCAAATTGCATCCCAAGATAAGTCTTTTTAGCTAATTCTTTAATTTTGTTCAGTTTGTTATTGTAAACTTTATATTTCCTGATCTTTTCCTGATTGTTGCTTAGGAAATGAGTCTTGAAGATTTCTGCTTTTTTTTTAATGGAAGTTAAAATTGCATTTGAAATCCACGGTTTATTTGATTGCGTTCTTTTTTGTTTAGACGGCCTCCGTACTGGTGCGTTGGTATCGGATATTTGTTGAAGAGTTTGCGTTACTCTATTCATAGTGACAAGACTCCTAAATTCAACACTAGCTAAGGAATTTAAGAAAGCTTTATTATCAAATTTCGAATAGTATCGAAAGTACTTAATTTCAGTGGAAACGGAAAGTTTATTTGCTACTGTGTAGAAAATAGGCAGATGGTCAGAAACATGTATAAATGTGATCAATTAAAGTGGAGGTGTGATCCGTTATCCTTGTGTCTTTAGTTATATCAGGGGCATAAAGCCTAGGTCAAGCAGCATATCAAGAAAATCCGACGTGTGATTATCATTATTATAATTTAGAAAATTCAGTAATATGTATGTCTCCTAACACAATAATTTCATACCCCTTATTTTTTAGCCTTTCTAGTTGAGGCTTTAATGTTTTATAGAAGAGATCACGATCGCCTGAAGGGTGTCTGTAAACACAACCAATCAAGATACTCTTTTGTCTTTTCCGAGATAGTTCAATCCAGCAAAATTCAATGCCATCCAGACAAAAATAAAGATCACGCCCTCTAACAAATTCTAAATCCTCTGAGACATATAGCCCAACACATCTGGCTGCTGTTTTTGAATTAGTATTTAAAAATGTATAGGCAGGAATATTGGCATTTTGCATGACGACTGTTATCGGTTAGTTTTGTTTCACAAATAGCAATAATGATTAGGGGTTTCTTTCACGGCGAGAAGAATGTCTTCTAAAAGAGATACGTTTTCACTTAAGCTCCGCATATATTGCAATGAAAACGGAAAATCCATTTTTCTTCTTAGCCTCATCAAAGTGCATACCAGTTTGTTTAATTGACTAGTACTTAGACTCAATGTAATGCTCGTAATGGTCATTTTCTCTATTTGGCGATTCTATGGTATCCTTGAAGAGATCTTTCTTATCAAGTAATCGATTACGAGATGAATAAACCCACGAACCCATTTCCTTCAGGAGTTCGTCTAAATTTAAGTCATGAAGTGGAAGTTCATTTAAACTGGTGATATTATGCGCCATACAAGAACAAGTAGTATAAATGTCCTATATATGTCCTAAAAACAGTCTTACTTGGGTTGTTTTCCCAAGCGTTGGTATCTTCATTCTTGGCATTGGTGGCAGCTGAGAGGCCATGTGAACCGAAGGATCTAGTGATTGCGGTGACGTTCCAAATCGCTTTCAAATTTCGAGAGATCCTCCATAGTGTCAAAACTGTGAGTCGCAGCATTCTCGTTTGCTTTAATGAAGATTCTTCCATTCTAGGTCCACATGAACTGCCACTTCAATTTCTTTCTTTGCTTGTTTACTTCACCAAAGAGTCGCTTCTTATAAGGCATGAGTGATTCAGGCGTGAGTGATTCAGAGATGCACACCATTCCTGTAGACATCAGGCTCAGATCGGGTAAATTTCAAACATCCCAAGTAAAAATAAAAAAGTCTTACCCAATTTGCTGGACATTGTAACAACAAAAAAATAATTCCCTGCAGCTGCAAAAGCCGTTCCTCTGTTTCGTGTTCACATTCTTAAAATCCTTTTTCTTAAAAACCAACAACAGCTTATTAGCCGACAATCAATCTTTAACTCAAGTATTTATATGTCCGAGATTACAAAGGAGTGTTTAATAAGTAAGCTCCGAAACTTCTGAATTTGTTGGTTTTAGTAGTTTTAATCAATTCCGGGAGTTTAATTACCACAGATTTCTTCGGCGACTTTTGCCTTTCTAAAAAGAGCAACTTTTTTGTTAGATTTTCGATTACTTTGCTTAATAAGTTCCTTACTGAAGCTTACATTAACAACGGCCACAATAACTGTTCTCGGTTAAAAATTCAAAAGGACAACCTTTTAAATTTTGAACAAAAACGCGTTTTTCTCACTTGAATAATTAAACAAAACAACGCAGAGTTTCTTAAAAAACAACAGAAGATAAGTTCCTAGAAATATAATTTCTCAAATCTGACTTGCTTTTCATATTATTGCCATGTCCTTAAAGTGCCTATAACCCCAAAAAATTGTTTTCGTTTCGTGAAATCTTTGCGTGGAATTAGGAAGAATGCCGCAAAAATTTTTGCAATTGGTTAAAACCCGAATTTTTTATGAAGTTTTAAAGATCGTAAAAAGCGCACTTTTTCAAAACACGACCGAGCAGCAGAATCGCTAAAGAAGTCTGGGTATAGCGCGATTTGTGACGTCATTCCAAGCCTTTAATCGCCTTCTTGTTTAGGACCGTCTTTGCTTCGATTGCAAGAAAGAAAATGCCGGATAAATGCGTTGTTTTCGGATGCAACAACAGGCCAAACAAGGGAAGGGCATATCCCTTCATCCAATTTCTTTTGACGGGACTGATGACACGGAGAAGCGCAAAAGAAGAAAGAAGTGGGTCGACTTAGTTAAGCGTGCTCGTAAGCGTGCTCGTAAGCGTGCTCGTTGGAAACCCACGAAATATTTGGCGGTGTGTTCGGAACACTTCCTGGATGAAGATTACTCGATTATGTTTTCTGATTTAGCTAAGGTTTATTTTCAGAGAAGGCTGCGGAAGGATGGTATTGCGATTTGTGTCTTCCCAACGATCCGCGTACCTTGTATTTCGATGGAAGGTAAACCAACTGAAAGCAAGCGAATGTGCAACAAAATACGCATTCATGTGTTGTGAGTAGTTTTCGATCGGGCTACATTTGCATTTCGTCGTAAACATGTTTCCTTCACTTATTTTGCATTTGTAACCGTCACCTGGCTGTCAATAGTGCATTCCTCTAAAACAATTTACTACGTTTCCCTTTATTCAGAGAAAGAAAGGCGCTTTGGAAAGTCCGGAAATTTGTGTACACAACGCTCGAAACCTGTGGCGAAACGTCGTAGAAAAAGCAGGGAGCAGGCCACTTTCTCAACCTTTGTACTGATTGCTACAGAAGCAAGACCGCAAGCAGCAGTTCATGAATCGGAGCCACTTGATGCGTAGGCATCTTCTGGTTCATCATCTTCTTAGTTGTCTTCTTGTTCGCTCGCGTTTGATCACACCTCGGCTCCTAAGTCGTACTCAACCTCCGTTTCTGCGGCCTCGGAATTCCAAGCTTGAGTCAAGCTAGTATCGCTGGACGACATTCTCAATTGATGTGATTATTACGTATTTTTTGAGTTGAATAAACGTTCTTTCAACAAAATACTGAACGCTGAAAACACCGAACCCGTAATATAAGGACAATAACCGAAGCGATGCGAGCAAAGGCTGGAATGACGTCACTAGTCCCATTCTCCGCTTTGCTCGGTCGTGCTACAAAGAACGCTCACTTTAAAAATTCATAAAAAATTCGGGTTTTAATCAATTGCAAAAAATTTTGCGACATTTTTTTCCTAATTCTATGCAAAGATTTCACGAAACGAAAAAAATTTTTTGGGGTTATAGGCACTTTAATGTAGCTGTCACTCAATGGCACTCAATGTAGAATGGCAATAAGTTATCTTTTAATAAAAACAGCAAACAAACTGCGGTTATAAACATAACTAGACAACGCATGTTGTAAAATTCTTCATTTATCTTGACGTTTCGTATGCTCCAACATACATCTTCAGAAGTAACGGTTACCTAAACTACAATTAAATTTAAACAGGAAGACTAATACCAAATAAGGAAAGTAATGACAATGAAAACAAACAGACCTAGTTAAGTCTGCTAGAAAAAATATAAATGGCTAGTAGAGAAGAAGTTTCTCACTGCCAATATTTTCATTAAGCGCTGGTTTTAAATCACGAATGAGCAAGGCTTCCTTAATTTTACAATGAATATCGGACTGTCCAGTGGCTAAAATGTCAAAGTGATCCCATTTTATCCTGTGGCCTGTTTGGGTCATATGATCCGCAATGGCAGACAGGCCACAGGATAAAATGGGATCACTTTGACATTTTAGCCACTGGACAGTCCAATATTCATTGTAAAATTAAGGAAGCCTTGCTCATTCGTGATTTAAAACCAGCGCTTAATGAAAATATTGGCAGTGAGAAACTTCTTCTCTACTAGCCATTTATATTTTTCCTAGCAGACTTAACTAGGTCTGTTTATTTTCATTGTCATTACTTTCCTTATTTGGTATTAGTCTTCCTGTTTAAATTTAATTGTAGTTTAGGTAACCGTTACTTCTGAAGATGTATGTTGGAGCATACGAAACGTCAAGATAAATGAAGAATTTTACAACATGCGTTGTCTAATTATCTTTTAATGTTTTTATGCACGTATAAATGAGTAAGTGTCACATTCCTTAAAAAAAACTTAGACTGATGGGAGCCGCTTCTTATTAAAGATGACGGTTAAATGGATCGAGCAATTAAGTTATCTGTAAATTCTTGTATTTCAGTGAAAAGCAATAAATACTTTTTACGCTCACACTTGCTCACTCTTTCTTGTCTTTAAAAAGCTCTGTAAACTCCTGCATCGTTTGAAAGCTTCTTCTGCTCTGCACTTACATGTACATGTAACATTTAGCGTGCGTATTTAGCGTGCGTATGAGTTACGATGCACTCAAAAAGTTTGCGCATTGCTGCCTTCTTGAGAGTACAGAACAAGTGAATAGTTTTCTACCCTGTATAACCAGTATAACAATTATCAGAAATTATCAGAAATGCATAGAATCATCAGACAGGCATAAAAATTTACCTTTTTTTGCTTCATTTAACATGTAATGTCTAAGCTGCGCAGGGTATTTTCAATCTTTATAACTCATGGTAATGATACACGCTTGCATTAGGGGGTGACTTTACTGGATGTATACAAATGAGGCTCCTAGAAAGGTTTGCTTCAATTCCTGAAGTGAACTTCATTTAAAACAGAATTTACGGGCTACTTGATTTTTTTGCCCAATGTTCCTTTCCGCGGTTATTCTGCAACAGCTTGATGAACCCGCTTTAGCCACGTAAAAACCGAAGTCAGTGTTAACAAAATTAATCAACTATAGTGTGATAACGATAAACATGCTTTATCAAAGGAAATCATAGGAAATATTAATTCGGGAAGCAGTGCACATTCCAAAGCAGTCCGTGATGATTCACTGATTACTGTAGACAGCAATTCCCTAGATATACACAACCTGTAATTATTTCGCGCGACTCTTTTTACATGAGCCTGCTGTTCTAACAACCCTTCGTTTTTATCGAAAGCAGTCTAGCCTCTACGTATGCCGATGTGGCGCAGTGGAGTAGACGATTGCTTCCGAGAGATTACCGATTACAATTATGTGAGAGAACAACATGGAAACTAGCCGCGTGAAATCGCAAAGAACTTTAGGGTCCCGAAGAAGTGTTCGAGCAAGTTCGATTGTTTGATTTTTGAGATGTTTTTCATTCGGGACCTTAAGCCAAAGTTAAGCAAACAGAGTGATTCTATCCGTGCTAAACTGTTTGCTTAACACTTCCAATAGTTTTCATTGTTTTAACCTCTTATTTAGACCTCGTTGTCGCATTCTGTTATTTTTATTGTTCGTATGTAAATACTTAGCTTTTACCTTCTTCCCATTGTTTCAGAAATTGTATATATGCAGAATTTTTATTCATGAGCCCTAACTTGAAAATGACAGTGGAGCGGTCGAAGCGTCGTTCATATTTTTTATCGCTCGTTTTTATAACCAAATGTTTTAGTAAGAACTTATTAGTTCTTATTAACAGATATAAAGAAATGTTCACCGAAATAGAGCGTTTGCCTTTCCGATGCGAAAAAAAAAACAATTACCAAATCTTAATGTTTACTTTCCGATGAAATATCGTGCACATCGATCTCCAAATCAAAGCATGTTAGCCTTGTTCGAGCACTAAGTTATCACAAGCGTCAAATAGGATTGCAAAAGGAAAATGGTGTGACTTTCTCTTACAATCGAATCGAGGAGGATGACCCTTGAAGTGATTCCCTTAAAATCTTTTATAGGCCTAAATGCGACTTGTGTCCTTGTGTTACGTTCAGGTCAATCATACAGAGCGCTACTTGCAAACAGCTACGTTATTAATAAACAGCTTTCTTCCTTAAAAGTCAAAATTTAATTTGTTTGTACTATAGGCAAAGGACAAGCAAAGTCACACATTCCGAGGTTTACGCTATCCACGGCTAATTTTAGAACGGTTGTGTTCATTGACATAAACGCTCTTGCTCACCTTGGCAAATATTTAATTTTCCTTCGAATCTCTTTTCATTTTATTTGCCTAAACCCACAAGAAATACTCGCAAGATTGCAAATAAATTAATGGCCGTCGCTTCTGGCTAAATAGACATGCAAAGTAACCACGATCTTATTTGACACGTGCTGCAACGTCAGTGAACGCAGTATCTTTTTTAGAGTATTTAATATTCTCTTCGAATCCAACCCTTCGATAAAACGAAAAGAAAATATATTTAACTTACACATAAAGAAAACCAATATCCGTGTATTAATGTTCGAACAGCTTTTGGCGAATAAACAACACCCAGGTTGCGTGATTCAAATTGGCCGAGTGGCCACGCGGTTAATGAACGCTCGTGTTACTCAAGGTACACCACTTCGGAAAATTTTAAAAATGATACAAACTGACGCGATTTAAGGCTAATTTACTCGTTACAATTGATTTCCCCTAGTTTTGCATTATTTTTTGGCGTTTGTTTGTTTATGTTTTGCTAAGGTTAAATGAAAAATGGCGTGACTCAGGCTGTAAAATCTGTAAAAGACTGACCAGCTGAAAGCTTTATTTACTGTAACCATTAATTGTCAGCTCATATCAAAGCATTCCCATATGGCTTGCCCAACAACCCTGTTATTATTTTTAAATGTGTCTTTTGTGGAATCTGAAAAGTTTTTGTGCCAGTAGTTGTTGTGAGTTAAGTCGTCCACCGCGCGATGCAAAATATAAAATCGCGCAAAAATTAATCGGTACGTTATAAAAGAGAACAGACGCAGGAATGATGTCACGGGAAAATTGTTTACCTAGTTTCATTGTATAAAAGCTGAAACTCATCACAGCCGAAACGTGTTACTATTGTACAAAGCGTTTGCGCATTCGTTTTCAATAAAATCACGTGAAAAATAAACATCAAAATGTTGTGAATTAAGTCATTTACCCCGCGATTCAAAAACTAATCGGTACGTTATAAATTAAAGATGACAGACGAGAGGAATGATGTCAGGAAAAATTGTTTACCTCGTTTCACTATATAAAAATTGATGCCCACAAGCGTTGAAACGCGTAACTATTGTACAAAGCGTTTGCTCCATTGCTCCAGCGTTTGCTGCATTAAGCTCGCGCTACATGCTTAATCTGTTTACCGAAAACAGGAAACGAAAAGCAGACTAGTCGAGAAGCCTCTGAAACAAATCGATCGGATTTGTTTCGTTTTTACAACGAAATACAGAATTGTAAAGTCCAAGTGTCCGGAAATAGGGTAACATATACTCTATTTTCTTACTCTGTTAGCAGTGTGAAGAATTTTCTCACTTAAGTTAGGAGCTTATGTTCCACTCTCGAATATACAATGAAATTCATAAGCTATAAGTAGAAAAAAGTAGAAAAATAGAGCTCATTACATGAAGCTTTCGTGTTCTTAAAACATCAGGGTTAACAAATCAACTGTAGTGTGATAAAGACTAACCGATGCTTTATTATAAGAAATCACAGGAAGTGAACTCTCGTGTTAATCAGGGTACACCACTTCGGCAAATGTTCAAAATCATAGAAATTAACGCGGTTGAAGGCTAATTTACACGCTACGATTTATCGCACGCTTTGCTGTATGGCTTTTTTTTGCCTAAGTTTAGTGAGAATTGGCGGTGATAGGTGGAAACACTGGTACAATTATTATGAATGTGGGGCAAATCAGTACGCAGTTAATGGCGTGTCTTGAATTAGCATTTGCACGCAATTTGTGGCGCCAAAAGAAACAAACATATTTCAACGCTGAATGCAACAATTAGAGCAAACCAAGAAAACAGTTCCGTTAGCCAATTGCTCGAGGTGGCGGGTGTTCATCGGCTACCAATTACTTAACAAACAATGTTCAGTGAGAGTGACCATAAAGGAGAAATATTGTAAAACATTCAGGTTTGTGGACGATTGAAACACAGTACATGCGAGGAAAAAAGAAAGCTATTGGTTTCTAGGAAAGAAAGTCTGGAATGGATCGGATTGGCGCTAAAAACGCGAGACAATGGGAATTTAAGTTTTGCTCCACTTAATTAATAACCTCACAATTTAAGTCACAAAATTAACACGACAAATAAAGCTAACTACAAAGTTTCTTAAAGTTAGAGTTAACTTCATGGAGTATGATAAGGTAAACGACATACCTCAATTTTCCACGAGCTTAATCGGTCATGACAAAGTTTTCATGTTGTACCTCACTTCCAATATGAATCAGGAAACTATTAGGTTTGAATGTCTTGAAATCGAACCAGAGACTATATTTTGTTAAGAGATCTCGATTTTAAGCGACGAAATTGTCGCCTTTGAGCTTGATTTCCACAAATGACAGTACGTTTAAATTTGCGCAGAGTGTAAGTTAGCCCAAGGGTAGATGAGTAAAAGTCATTTTTCTACTCATGGCTCCTAATCTGCGCTTTACATAGGAAGACTGACTCAAGGTGAGACTAGCTGAGAACTTTATTCACTGGAGACATTAATTGTGAGCTCATATCGAAGCATTCCCATATGGCTTGCCCAACGTCCCTGTTATTATTATTACATGTGTCTTTTGTGGAATCTGAAAGGTTTTTGTAGCAGTAGTTGTTGTGAATTAACCCTTTGGTGACCCCCTGAAAATGGCAATTTTTTGGGAAATTAAATATTGCGTGCTACATCATGTTGATTAGGACTGTACCACTGGGCACTTTGTTCAGCTATTAATAGTTCTGCTGAGATCTTTGTAGAGAGGTTACCTAGAATGGCATATGTCAAATGGATGTTTGACGGGCCGAATTCCTTAACCAGGAGGGGAGGGAAGGAGAGTAGAAGAGAGGAGAGGGGGACTAGGGTTGGTCAGAGGACGAGGAAACTTGACAGAATAGATCAGAAAAAGCGAAACTTACAGTGTGCGTTTTATCTTCCTTCGGTAAAATTCCGGTAAAATTTAGTTGTCAGTTTATGACCATTTTATTTTACTTGGCGCCCTTTTTAGGTGAAGAGGACGTAAATTTGCAAATAATGAAACAACTGTCGACACAGCCCCTACTTTTTCTGTATTTAAAATTCTTATCCGGCCTGCAAGACTGCAACGAAAATAGAAATGAATAGGCCATTTCCGAATTCCCTTTAGCCTCTGTTTCAAAACGAGTCTAAGTGCGAAACCATTCATATGAAAATGAGTTCCGCCTACAGGTTCATTTTCATGCCTATCAAACTCATTTTCGCACTTAAACTCATTCCAATTGTGGGACTGGGTACCACTTTACAGTTTGTTGGTATAGAGCTCGATTCTGTGCGGCAAGAGGCCAGGTTGCCGTTAGACAAGCTTACCAAATGTCGCACCTTACTTAATCACTTTCTCAAGAAACGTTCCGTCACTCTGCGCGAACTGCAGATTAAATTGAATCGAGAAAACAGCGCTAAATGTGTCAATCAGACGGATAATTTTTACTTCCGGCCAAAACTTAAAACCGCCATTTCTCCGCCATCATTTAATACTTTTAAGAATTCTTTTTTAGATGAAAGTTCATGCTTAGACCTATACATTAACCTAAAATTCAAAATTTCAACAAAATGGTCGGTCTGAAGGTGTTTTGCAAAGTACTAACTGCAACAGGATATATAATGAGACTCATTATGATACTATCTGACGATAGATCGGCTGAGCTTTCAAGGCGATTTCCACGATCTGGGCAGTAAAAGGTCAATATCTTTTAACCGTTTTTAAAACAATTGCTGTGCTCAAGAGAACAGTTGAGCAATTTTAAAAAAGACACTGAGTGAGTGGAACATGAATTCAGATATATTATCATAGTATGTGACCATAGATTAGCTGAGCGTAAAAAAAAAGGTTGGTCTAGCGCCAGTTTGATCAATGGCTATGCCTAAACGTATAAACATAACATTTTTGGAAAAATATTAAGCTTAAAGGGAAATATTCAGATTAGTTATCGCGCCATGTGACCATACATGGGTTGAGCGTACAAAATACTAAGCGGAAGAGGGAAAGTATTCAGATCAATTTTTCGTATTATGTCACTATATATGGCTAAGCTTACAAAATGTTGGTCTAGCAATAGCCACAGTTTGGCATTAAATTTCTTACGGTTTTCACAGTGACAGGTCAATGTGTTTTCTCCATTTTAAAGCAATGTTACTAGTCTATTGTATAAGCATGACTGTTTGGCAAATGTTTTTAGCGGAACAGGGAGTTTATTCAGATTAATTACCGTACTCGGATCCATGATCACAACTGACTAATTTAACAGCGTACACACTTTATGCAAAAATGGTTCTAGGTTTAGCCTCTTCTCTATAAACACGAATCATGTTAGTGTTTTGTAGTTTAGCAAATTGTAAGCAATACTTTCGCTCCATTGCTGGTAAGAAATGTCACATGAAAGTGTTTGAAGATTTCCCCGCAGTTATGAAGTTTCTTACTGTACAAGTGCATCCTAATGCAGCGGGCACTTAAATTTAATCTTAATCCTGCTTATGACGTTAGATGGTGTATATCAGTCAGTTGTTAGGAAAAGACAAGGCAGAATAGGCCTACAGATATATCCAGCAACCATAACAGTGAAAAGAAACATAGCGGCCACTATAATAGCAGCAACAACTTTTCCGACTACCTTTGACGCATTGTTCGATGGCGAACCCGAGCTAATTACAGTTGATTTATGGGTTAAAATCTCGTTGGTTTGTTGTCCCGTTGTGGACAATGGAGAGAAGTCAGTACTTCCTCGTGTTGTCGGCCCGGTTCTCATCTATCTGGTTGGAATTTAAAGTGACGACAGTGATGCCAGATTTACAATGTGACAGAGGGAGTATATAAACCGCGCTGCTTTGCGTTGTCTCTCGCGTGAGACTCTACTTTTATTCAGGCT
>OZ026602.1:21971764-22021764 GCA_964020085.1 Micromussa lordhowensis | reverse complement strand
ATAAAACATAGAAAAGGCGTGTTTTATTGTTTTGCGCGCTTAAAATGTATATCATAAAGAAAATGAAGAAGCCTAATCCGTGTATTACACTGTGATAAGACACTCCGGACATTTGAGAACACTCGAGAAATGAAGAAAACACTCGCCTGCGGCTCGTGTTTTCTACATTTCCCTCGAGTTCTCAAATGCCCGTCGTGTTTTGTCACAGTGTAATACACAGCTTAGGCTTCTGTATTTGTTAAATAATTAAAAAAACTTAGCCCAATGCACCATAATGATTCTTGATCTATCAGAAGTACATACAAACAATAATTTATAGTGTAACCATCTGGTTGCTAAATTGAATGATTACACTACAGTATAAACACCATTTTCACTCTCATAACATTTTTTGTCCCAATAGTCATACTTTTGTAGAGGTAATGGAGGATGGGAAGATAAGAAAGACATTTTATAAGAGGCATTTTGATCATTTTTTTACTTCAACTGAAATATATTTATATATTAAATTTTCGAAAATTTAAGGTGGCTCTGAATCCCATGTACAGAATTGTTTTAAACTTTGCCAAAAGTTGCTTCTCATCCTGCTTATCAAAATTCTGTAATAAGAAAAAATTAAACCATGCCGTATTTGAAATATAAGCGCTTAAAGCTGAAATTAAGGGTGTTTTTAGTAGGTCATAGCGTTGCTATGGTGACCTAGTGTGCCACGAAAATAATACCAACGTGTTCACCAATGATTGGGCAGTTTTTTTGATGCCATTATTGTAGCATCGACTGATTAAGAGTGGTAATAATGACCAATCAAAATCTACGTCTTGGAAACCTTAAATGTCCCTTGGGGGCATTTTTCTCATTTATTTATATTTTTCCTGTCATAACAACAGGCTTTACTTTTGGGAAAAAAAAAACAATAGAATGATATGCAGACGTTTAAAAAAGGTTTATAATCATGTTTTTAGTTAGATAAAATGACAGTATTAAAATTTAAGCCTTAAGCTTTACATCAAAAAATGATCCCACAGCGAAATACAAAATAATAATGATATTGCTCAAAGAGGAACGACAGATCTCTAACGACATGGCTGAAGGATATTGACATGGAAATATCTGCCCTGGAGACTGGCTGAAGACTTTTAACGACAGTTCATAAATCACTCGATAACAGAAACGGAACAGGTGAACTCATCCATGCTGGAATTTAATAAGTTAATACGGAATCCAGCTTAATTAATTAACGCTGTGCATAGTATTATGCCTGATTACTTTTCAACTCACCTCGACTAGACAACTGATCGGCCTCGAGTTCTAACTTTATCCCCATTCGAGGACTGCCCGTCTTTAGAAGGCGAATCATCATTTGGTTTAAACACGAGGGTAATAAAAAGTTGAGAAAAACAATCATCTCTCCTTGAGCTAAAACGCGTCATGCGCGACTGCTACCAATTTCAAAACAGCATGACGAATTTGAAACGACTATAAGCCTCTTTTCAACGATTTTTCTCAGCAGTGCAGTTGAAACTTTAACATGCAATCGGCTCATTTTAACTCACCATCGAGACCCAGTTCCGCTTTCCACAAATCTTTCCTGGATGGCGAAGGCTTGTGTCTCGAGTCGGGCTCAAATGACATCGGAGTCTTAAATGGCGAAGTCTGACTCTGTAAGTCGATGATTATTAATGCATAAAGTTAACTCAAATTGAGCCATTACTAAATCTTCGTAGCCCTCAAACTTACAACCGTTTTGTTAACAAAAAAAAAAACACATGCAACTCAAAACTCACCATCGGTCGATCTCTTGGGGACAACATTTTCAGATTCGGTCGGATTATTATAAGCCGCCTTCCCTTGGACTCTACTATAATATTTCTGCATGAAATCACACGGGATCGCCTAACGAACGAAAAGATATTCACGGAAATACAGCAATCAACGCTTTCAGTTCACATATAAACGGGTTCATTTAAACTTCGTCTTCCCAGTTTCTACAATCGATCAATCGGCGAATCGAACAATGAAACCGTTTGGAAACTTCCAGTAGTGTTTCCTGCAAGACGACGTCACCAGGCAACAGTACACAATCAGATCCAATCAAGACCCGATGGCAAAATTCAAACACAAATCGTAGACAACTCTCAATAAAGAAACGACAGTTTTCAATTTACAAAACATGTTTCGACATTCTCATGTCATATTCAGTTGCAAATGAGCTTTTAACGGTTGTACATTTGAATTTTATATTAAGGTACGTTACAAAATTACGCGTCTAAACTTGCGTTACAATTTGAATATCAAGTGCGCGGAAAACAAAATTAGCGCGCGCAAAAATAAAATAAAAGACACAAGGAACAACATAATCAAAAGGAAAGAGACAAATCTAGATGCCTCAACTGCTGATTAAGATGGGATTTTCCCACTTAATGTGCAGTGCCTCTTTGATCTAAATTTGGAATTTTGAGGCGGCAGAATCTAAGATCGTGAAACATTCTGTAGCACAAGAGTCATGACAGGCCCTAGGTGATTGCAGGTGCCTGTTATCCTTCGGCCATTTGAACTTAAATCGATGGTTATCAGAAAATTCAAGCTGTAAACAATTTCAAGTTCAAAATACCACGAATAGCACAAGCTCAACACGCTTGCCGGCTTTGGACACAAAAAATGAAGAATATGAAGGCAGAAACCGACACAACGTGTTTTTTTGAAGACAGTATATCGAAAGTGGTCTAATAACCGAACTGAGTCTGCACTTTGACTACTTTACTTACCCAGTATAAAAGAGTGACTAAAGTGGGTCATTTCTCCAGCAAAAATCATTATTTGCATTTTACTCCACATTCGACCAACTGTAAACGTTTGAATTTCGTACTGGACGAACCACTTGCAGCATAATGTTTATCTATCCTTTTCGTACATTAAAGCCACTTTACTGTTACTGTTTGGAACACGTGACTTAGTTTGGACCCCGTGACTAATGTGTACGCCAGCTCTCACGGCTAGCCTGCGAACGCAGACGTATTTCCGGCGGTCACTTCTGTGACTATTGTTTTCCCTTTGGCCAATCAGATTCCTTGATAGAATGAAACTGCTCCTCGCAGCTACTCGCGCGCGACAGAAAAAGCGGATTTCCCGCTCTGGCACTACTTATAGCCTGCGTTGCAGACGAAACTATACCGGGGTTTAGTTTCGTCTGCAACGCAGGCTAATCCTGTGGGGCTGTGAATGCTAACCGAACGTTCAAAGCGGCAAAGAAAATAAACGTACAATTGCGTTAGCAATTCCGAACAACATTTCAGTAAAACTATGCCTCTCCAGGTAATTCCGTGATCGCCGACGTGTTTGTTTTGTGCTATTCATCGAGAGCGTAACCATGGTTCCACGAGATTCACTCATCCAATTATCCAATTACGGTGCACGAAAGAACAGCCATATGCAAGAGCCAATCAGAGGCTATAGCCTGGTACGTACGGGGTCGGAACAAGCTCGAGTTTAGTTTCGTCTGCAACGCAGGCTAGTAGCTGCGCAATACAAAATGGAGGCTGTTGTCAAAGGGTTGTTATTAGTCCACCCTCTACCACTGGGGTATTTGGAGCTCTTTGAACCAATACTCCTAAGCCGGAAAAGTTTCAGCAAGCTAAATGGTGTTTTAGAAGTCGGAAGTCGATAACCTCGAGGTAAGTGACGTGTCAGGTGATGCGCTTTTTCGTGACCTCATAACTCAAAGACTTAGTATAAGCTAACTATTTTCTATTCCTCCACTCAATTTTTCCCCTGAGTGTATTGCTACTTTGGTCTACGTCACTTACATGTGTCGGAACGCTTTGTAGAACTTTGCGAGCATACGTGTTTATAGCGGAAAGCGAAGCAACATATTTAAGCTTATTCTCGGTTTCCATGTGACGTAAAATATTCCAAAATATTACCTTTCTTTCTCAGGTTTTAGTTTTATCAGATAAAAGACCCTACAGGAATTTGACGTTTCACAATTTTCAATCTTTCAGCTCGACAGGGTTCTTCTTTAATATTGTAATAGAGCACGCTTTTGCGTTGCGTGACATGAAAATTGTGACCCGAGAAGGCTGTCGCGTAGGTCAAAAGATGAGTTGTCACTTTATTTTTTGCTAACTGAACAGTGCTTGCACTAGAAGAAATGTTTCTTTCAATGTGTCGGAGCTCTAGAGCAATAATTTTTCGTTTCAATAGCAAAACTAAGTGACATGTTTCTGTTACTTTACGGCCGCCATATTTGTGCCCCAAAGAAGGACACAAACATGACGTTTCCATACAAACCTCTATAAATTTGGGTGACACACACTGCAAATAATGCGCGAATGAAAAACAGCAGAGACCTGATTCTTGGCAATGTTGTTTATATATCAATCATCTATTGTATCCCAGATTCTTGACTTTATATATAGAGTGTGTGCGGCTGTCACGCAATAAAAAATAAAATAAAAACTATGCAACGGACAAAGTCAAAAAATTGTGATATTGTAGACGATAAATAAAGAAGACAGTTCTCCAAGTTTAAGCTATGTGCGTTGTCCCAAAGCTGAGATATTCGTCGAAATGTTCCGCACAAAATTACAGAGCGTAGTATGGAGCCGCCATGTTGGAGGACCTCTTTACTCCTCCAACATGGCGGCCAGTAAATAGTGTAAACATCTGGAACTTACTTTGACTCTCTAGTCAACTGATTATCTAAACCGAACCAAAAATATTTACAAAAACACTTTTCCTGATACTTAAACTCCTAAAATGGACGAAAATCACGAGATAAGTGTATATTTTTCGACAAAAGCGAGCTTCGCATTATGTCACGCACCGCCATAACTTCGAAATTCAAAATGTTATGGTTTCCAAACGAAGGATGCTATTGAGCTGGAAAGTTGTAAACAGAGCTAGATTTGGAACCTCTTAAGCCTGATGAGGATAAAACATTTAGTGGCTCTTTAGTTTTGGATTTGAGAATTTGATGACGTCACCTGCACACACTCTATTGAATGGTAACGATTTTTAGTTTTGATCACATGACTGGTGAAAACCGAGAATTAGAATTTCTTTTTATATCGACGAAGCGTTGAACAATAAATTAGAAAAAAAGTTACTTTTGAATCTTGAGTCTTGCTTCTTTAAATTGCTTGAGCTTGGCTCCCTATGGGCAGACTAATCCTCACAGAGGTTAAAACGGCAAGCCTACATGTAAATTGATCAAAAATTACACAAAAAATTTATGTGATTTGGTGACATGACAATCACAACAGATGGTGACTCAATTCAATTCAATTGAATTCTAGCTTCACAAGCAGAAAAGTGAGAATTTTTGTCATGAAGCGAACCTTTAGCAAAGAGTCTTGTCTGGTTGTTTTGTCAGTTTTTCTCAGGAATATTGTCAATTGGAACTTGTGACCTTTTGGGATTTTCAGGAAAAATTTGGAAAAACAGAAATCCTTTGCTACAAAATTCTTAATGCATTTGATTCAGTGTGTCACCATGTTATTATCATTATGATGCCTCTCACCTTTTTAGTAATAATTACAAGCAGGCATGTCACCATTTTGGGAAAGAAGCATTCACATACATGTACATGTAGCAAGTTATTATAAGTGGGGTTTGCTTGGAAATAACAATGTTAATTAAGGAAGTAGTGGTGTCACAAAGGCCACTGTAAATGCATGAGAAATAAATGTTCATTCCTTGGTCCATAGAGGCTTTAAACCAAGGCAGAGGTATAAGTGTTAAGTTGCTGTTCACACTGAGGTAATTTTGACATACATATAAACCTGAGTTTTACCCAATGTAAAAGTTACTAGACGACTAATTTTATCAGTATCTATCCAAACATGTAGCTGTTTGCTGGTTCACGGGTAAAGACGAAAAAAAAGAAAAGGATTTGCACACTGGGCGTGTTCCTGAATCCCACACCATTTAAGTGTGTGAAGTAATTGTTTCTCAATAGCTACATCACATGTATTGCTCATAGATAACTAAGTTTTTTGATAATTACTGCCACTCAGTGTATGTAATAAAGACCAATAGTATTAATCTGTTTTAATATTTATCATGTCATGTCTCTGTTGGGGAGCGGGGTGAGGGTATTGCAGCTTGGATAGTCTGGCAATTTTTACTTAATTTATTATTAACTATTGGAACATGATATTTTTCCCAATTTATTTTATGGTCTTGATTTGGTCATGTTATGAAAAAAAAACAAGCAAATTTGAGCTCCCATTTTGTATCTTTTAATAATATTCGCATTCGCAGAATCACCCCTACTCACCAAGGAAATTTTGTTAGAAATTCTGGTTAACCCTTTCACTCCCAAGGGGTCCCCCTTTGACGGGTAAAATCGTCTGGCGTTAGACAGAGTAAAATCTTTCTAGTCACTCTTGGGAGTGAAAGGGTTAAGGGAGATAGTTTTTTAATGGACATTTTTAACCTTAAGAATGAGCAAAACTAGAATTGTCACAGGGGTGATAGGGAAAATGCTTGCTTTAGGAATAATTAATACACTTGACTTGAAGTCACCTTTCTTAGTCAGCAATTAAAAGCTGTTTAGGTGAATCTAATGCAGCTCCGGGAACATCACAACCGCCAGAATTATCTTGAGAAACATCAATACATGTGGTGTTTTCAAGTTCAGAGAGAGAAATGTTCTCAATAGCCAGTTCAAATAGAGAATCATCATTCAGCAAATCATCCCAGTGTTCATTTACATCATCATCACAATTAAAATCATCGTGGAATTCATAATCATCAAAGTCATGAATGTCCATGTCACAGATATCTCCATAGACTTCACCAATGAACTCCAAAATTTTAAATGCATGCCTCATGTCCCAGATTTCAACATGTGAGCAGATGTCTTCTACTGTAAACAATTTATTCACATGCTCCAAAACTTGTGAATCGAAGAAGAACCTGGGGTTTTGTTAAGCTTTTAACTAGTTCACCATTGGATTTTGCAATTAAGTCCAGAACCAGTGTCCGGTGGTAAGAGTACAAAAGTCCGGTGGTAAGAGTACAAAAGTCCTCTAAGGGCAGTCCATTGTGCCACAGTTCCCTGTCTTGTCCTTGAGCAATTATTTTTGCTTTCAATTGTTCTAGTACCAGGGAATGTTGTGAGCTGTCCACAGTCCGATGCACCACATTCACATTTGATTGCACAGTTGTCACAACACATGACATGTGCATAGGATGGGGAAGACTGACAGTTGATCATGTGTCAAACTTCTACATTTTGTACAATCCCTTGTTTTGAGATAATTTTTCATGTCTTTGTCTACATGGTTTAGAAATAAGCCTTTGTAAATGACATATGCCACACTCTGCTTTCCGTCTCTTCCTGCACGGCCAGTCTCTTGAATGTAGGCCTCAATGTTTTTTGATGGCCCAAAATGTATGGTGTGATAAACACCCTTGCAATCCACGCCCATTCCGAAGACAATAGTAGCCACCAATATTCTCACTGGGGAATCTTCCTTTTGAAAAGCGCCTAAGAGGGCTTCTTTGTTCTGATCTGGGGTGCAAGAATGTAACATCTCCAGAAAAAATTTCTTCATGTCTTTTGTACTGTCAGCATACAGTTTGTCACCAAGCATTCCTCTTAATGTTGAATAAATTGTGTCACATTGCTTTATTGTTTGACAATAAATAATTGTCCGAGTGGCATTGATTTTCTCCTTTGTTATTTCATCCACCAGCCACTGAAAATATTTTTCGATCGGCTTGTCATTTCCCATGTAAAGGACAGAGTAGGCAATGTTTGTCTTGCTCAGACTTTCAGAAATAACATGAGAATTTTTCATTAACAATACCTCTGTGATGGTTTCTCGGGTGGAACTTGTGGCTGTAGCAGTTAGAGCTAAGATATTCACTGTCGGAGCAAGTGATCTTAATTCGTGTAACTCTGAATACGTTTCTCGAAAGGTAGCCATTTTACTGTTGTTTGAAGTGCCCCTAAAGAGTAAAAAAAAATAAAAATCTACTTAAAGCACATAGAGTCGAAATTATGATCTAAGTTTAAGCTTCCAGTTCAGCAGATTTTTATGTTTTAAGTTGAGCTTTAAGATGCATGCCACGGGCGTTCGGAAATAGAAATGGGCAATCATGAATCGTACATAAATAATAATATTATGCTTACCATTGCTTTATTACGTGAGCTTCGTCCACGGCAATTGCACAAAGCTTCGACCTGTAAATTTCGCTGGACAGCACTTTTCTCCAGCGTTCGTTTTTTAACCATGCTTTCGGACTTCCATAAACCATTGAAAATCTTCCTTCAATAACACCCTTTGCATTTTCTTCAGTCATTTCACTGAGAGAAGCGGCAAGAATTCCAAGATTTGCCAGTTTGTCCACCTGGTCTTTCATAAGATTTACAAGGGGCGAAACCACGACAACGATATGGCCAGCAGCTTCAAGAATTGAATCGTAAACAAACGGTAGAGCTTGGTAAATGAGTGACTTCCCGTAACCAGTGGGAAGGTTGACAAACACATCAGTTTTCTTCTGCACAAACTGCACTATGGCATCTTTTTGATACGTATTCAACTCCCTAATACCAAACATTTCGCACACATGGCCAAAAACCTCATTTAAGTCCGCCATCTTGTCGCGCGTAATATTTTTAATAACAAACACGAGTTTATCCTAAGTTGGAAAACGGCTTCTGATTGGTCCGCAGTATACGAACGGAAGTGGCTGTTCGTATCAGCAGACGTTCGTGGGGAAGGAACGCGTGACGAGCCCCTAAGAGCGTCTGCGTGGGAGGCTATTTGCAAAGCCACGCCAAGAGAGATCGAGAAAATAAAGCAACAGGTGAGCAATGTATTCAAATCGAATGGGCTTAAAATCACGATCGAAACAAACAAAAAAAAACGTTCACTTCCTAGACGTAACCTTCGACCTCACGAGTGAAACCTACAAACTATTCATGAAACCCAACAATAAATTGCTGTATGTCAACAGACAGAGCAACCACCCACCAGTACTACTAAAGAATATCCCAGAGAACATAAACAAGAGACTGACAAGCATCTCATCCAGCGCAGAAGTTTTCGAGGAAGCCATCCCCCCATACCAAAAAGCACTAGATGAAAGCGGATACAGCTACAAACTAACATACAACCCACAACCCACCCTAACACCGACGAGAAACTGCAAGAGAAATCGCCAAAGGAAAATCACTTTGGTTACTGTAGTATGTTTTACTTTTTCTGGTCTATTTCAATTCTTTAGAATGAGAATGTGTTGCGTGAAGCCACATCTGAACAATACTATCAGACCAGTCGCCAACCAGACAGAATTGCCCCACACAGGGTAAATTTCGGCTACTAGATTAGCAACAAACGACTTCAGATAGTTTTCGATTCATTTCTTAATTGCGCGACAGTGAAAATGATCTATTGATACGTTCTGCCTCGCAATGTAATCTGAGACAACAGCTGAAAATCATGCCACTCTTTATTTTTGGTGTGAAATGCAAATGACAACCCTTCAAGTGACATATCGGACACTTCCTACCAATCATAGCCTCCCACGCAGACGTTCTTTAGGCTTGTCACGCGTTCGAAGGGCAAATTCAAGGAAAATGGTTTGAGTTTGAAATAACGGGGAGTTCGAAATAACTGGGTTCGATTACATGTAGCTGGTCCAACTGCATTGGAAAACAAACTTCATCATTCAGGTAATTGAATGTTACCAGGACGTAACATGTCGATCAAAGTCGATCATCGAAAACGTAGTCGATAAGTCGAGAATACTCTATATTTGTCGATATTTGTCAATCGACAAGTTTAATTTGTCGATAAAAGTCGATAATCACAAGAATTTTTCAACTGGTTATCGATTTTATCGACAAAAATGCAGACACCTTTTTTCAATCGGCCACGAAATTGTAAACAGCTTTAAAGTAAATCCGTATGGCAATAAAGTCGATCAAAGTCGATAATCACAAAAAAATTGTGTGATCGATTTTTATCGACATCCGATATTTGTCGATTGACTAGTCGACAACGATCGACTTTTGTCGACTATCGAAATTATCGACATGTTACGTCCTGATGTTACTCTGTGTACAGTAAAATGTGTTAAATCGGGAGGTAAGTCTATAAAGGATTTTGGATTTTCATCCCTTTAAAGTTATATGATAAACTCTAATAAGCTACCTGTGAGCCTAGCCAAGTTTTAAGCTTGACTGATCGATAAAAATATGTCAGATTCACAAAGCAACTTAGTCAAGTATCTGCACTGCACAAGTGGCCCCCCTGGATCATACTTTCTACCACAGGATTCGTCAAAGCACCTCTCATCAACAGCATCATCATCGGCTGAACTTTTACCCATAAGAAGTGAGAGGATGAAGATTGATTGGCAAACCACGAAAAGCTGGCTACCATCCGCCATTTTCGAAGTAAATTTCCCAGAGTGCCTTGCCAAATATATAGTGCGTGGGGTAAATAAGGCGCGGTTACTAAGTAGCGCCTTGTTGTTTTCATCGATTTCATCGAACTGCAGCAGGTTTTAGTTTAGAAATATTAATATGGACAGAACGGCTCTTTTCAAAGCAACTGTGAAAACTATATAGACCAAAAATAAGGCCCTAGGTGTTAAAGAGGCGACCAGGGACATTTTAGGCTCGAAAAGACAAAAGAGTGAATTTGGAACACGAGCAAAAGATGTGGTAAGATGCGAGCTCATAATTACGTACGTCTCGTTTGTGCTCATAATGTAGGCTAAAACATATACTTTTCAAGTGTAAAGTCCCATAATTGTAGATAGTACAAATACTCATATTCTATAATACAAACACCTCTTATTGTATTTTCCAAAACATCCATGGTTATTGCTTTACAATTCGATCATGATGTCGTCAACAATCAAGGAAGCTTGAAAATGTTATTAAATTATTCACGGAAAGAAGGAAAGATTGGCATTTGTATGTAATGATTGGCATCTGTTACAAACTTTATGAACTTTCAAATCATGTGACACACTTTGACAGCTAAAAAATTTCAACTTTGTTCCTGGTCTCCATATTATATTTCCAGCCTTCTGGAGTGAGAGATGGCCAGGCTGAGGTCCTGGGAACCAGATCTCAAAACTCTTTATTTTTCTGATCACTACATGTACCGCAAAATGTATTTTCACCCATCTTCGTATGAGGTGCTGCCAATCACACATTAAGTACAGTGTTTCTAAGTAAATATTATTTTAGGTAATGCTATAATTTACATGATTGTAACAAGAACAGGGAAAATTAAACAATGATGACTGCAATAACCAATTAATCAGGGCATCTGACAGGATGCGGAAAAAAATAACAAATTATGCGGAAATTTTCAGGGGAAAAATGCGGAAAAATTTGTCGATTATGCGGAAAAAGTAATGAATTATGCGGAAACTTCAACAGTTAACAAAATTGATAATAAAGCCTTTCGAACTTAGCCAACAACAACAGTGAAACGAAAAGCAGTTCAGTCTTACCCACAATTTAAGCTCTTTAATAGAATGCACATCATTTTCGCCAACTTTGACATATGTTTGATCTTTTTATGGTATTTTTTGACAAGTACTTTTTCATTTACGCAGTTTTTCTGTAGCATTTCAGCTCATTTTGCGTGCAGAGTTTGTTGTTGCGTTCGTAGTTAAGAATGTCCGTAGCTTGGTAACCAGGTTTTCCCAAGAAGGGACTGGAAACAAGTTTCCAGGCTCTTTGCGTAAAGTAGGTCGGAACGCCTGGAGGTTAAAAATTCGTCACGAACGGACGGGCGTGTTTTCGTCGCTGTTTTTAGGAGAAAAACTGCTTTAAAATAATCAATTTCTTCAGAAGTTTGACTTCCAGGGTTGCGAGGCAGCTGCTTTATCGCTAACATGGCACATTTTTTCTGTTTTATGCGGAAAAATTCTCCGATTATGCGGAGGATGCGGAAGTTAGCAAATTATGCGGATCCGCATCGCCGCATCCTGTCAGATGCCCTGATTAATGGTTTTGATTGTTATATTTTGTTTATTAGCTGGTCAACATCACAAAGCTGAGAGACTTTCTCTTGAAACACCAGAAAGACTACATCAGTCCATTAAGGTGAGTTATTGTTAAGTTTCTACATGTACAATGTATATGTATTTGAGGTTGACATTTGTTGCAGAAATTATTGTCATATATATGTACTGTAGGAACTGTTCTTATGATAAGATTTTCATTACCGACAACGTCTCAAACTGTAGTTGTTCTGCAATTATTAAATTTAATTTGCCAGAATTTTAAAAGAAATGCGAGCAAAAACAATAATTGTTTTTGCCCACATTTCTACCCAGTCATTTGAGTTTAGAGGTCTCAAGTATGACAGATGAAGAGAGGGATCAGATAGACACTGATGCAGAAACATACATGAGGACTTGCTCAGTTGCTATACAAACCCTTAAAAATGAAGGTACTAAAAAGCTAGTTTGAAATAAGTATGAGCTACATGTAACAGTAATCTTAAATTATAACACATGCATTGCTTTGTGATGTGTGCAAATTATAATAGGAGCCAGTTCTTGTAAATTACCTTCTCTATCAGTGTAGTGCATATTTGATTGGCCAGGTAGAAATTAAAAATGGTCTAAATTGGTCCATTGAAAGCCAATTAAAATTGGAAACCAAATTGATTTCTCACTTCTACTTTTAACATTACAGTCATCCTGACAATCATCTAGATGATACAGTACCGCTCAGAACTAAGCGAACCTAAAACGCGTGTACTCAACGAACCCCTAACGCGTTAAAATGGCCAACGCGTTTTTGACAACGCAAAAGCCCCACGCGTTTTTGCCAACGCGTTAGCTGTTGTTATTCATAACCAATATTCCTTTTGTGATGCTTTGTTGTGGCGAACAAAGGACGACTTCAGTTCGAAACAAATGCGTGATTTGGAAATCCACGCAAAGCGAAATCCAAATCAAAACACAGCGAATTAACAAGCCCAGTTGAAAATTTGACCGTTCGTAGAACCGCTTTGTAACGCTACTGAAATAAGGCGCCTTGATGCTGCCGCATTACGCCGCACGAGGTTTTGGTTCACGTTCTTGATTATTCCGCTATCTGCAGAAAGAAAAACCGTCTTCTAGCTTGTTTGGTACTAGGAGACATTTGTCTCTGCCGTTAAAAACTCGGTTGCCTTGTGAAAATGTAACTCTGTTCTCAAACCCATCGTGACATTTATTATACTCAGCGAGAATTTCGCGGTATCGGATTGAAGAAATATTGACATACGGGTGCTGAGAGAAATTATGCAAATCGCGACAAAATGAACAACAGGTTGAAAAAACCGTCTTCTAGCTTGTTTGGTACTAGGAGTTTCTGCCGTTAAAAACTCGGTTGCCTTGTGAAAATGTAACTCTGTTCTCAAACCCATCGTGACATTTATAGTCAGCGAGAATTTCGCGGTATCGGATTGAAATAATGACATACGCGTGCTGAGAGAAATTATGCAAATCGCAACAAAATGAACAACAGATTGAAAGCTAGACGATTTCAATTAACTCGGCGCCAGATACGCGACCTACCTGGAGAACTGTAAATCATGCAAGGAGGAAAAAACCTTGTTATGCCTTCTAAGGTAAATCACCAAAGAATTAAAGTTAAAGCTTATTATATGGTGATCAGTTCCATTCCGCTCAAGCAATAAAAGCAGTGTATTGATTGAAAATTATGACGTCCACTGCGGTGTTTACACAGCGTCTAAAGCCGATAATTTTACATTTACAAGAACTATTTGATGCCTTGATGTTTACTTTTTTAAACCAGAGTCAAACAAAACTAAACTGGAAACTAGCCGTTCTCGAGTAATCAGTTCTCATTTACGATGGAATGAATAAAAACAAATCGTGTACGTAACGATTCTATAGTTTGCGAATGATCGTGGATGGCGCGCTGGAACGATAGAAGTTAAACATTTGTCTGCGTCTTGTCAGTTGTCTTTTCTACCGTCGGTAAAATTTTTTCTCCAACTGCATAGTTTGAAAGCGCTTTTCAGGCTACTTCCTATAATATTGGTTTATTCGAAACTGCAGGACATGACCGTGAGTCGAGATTTTTATAGTATGCCGAAGCTAAGACAATTCATCCACTATAAAACCGAGACATAATTTCGCTTGGCTTTTAAACAAATATCACGTACTCTTAGAGGGGTTCAACTGTGATTTGTGCGGACTTACAGTAAGTCCATGAGAAATGCTGAAGCAATTTGCAGGCGCAACAAATGTGTGGAGCGGCCATCATTATTCGTCAACCCTTGCCCCTCATGATTTACTACTCTGTTAGATCAGAAAGGTTCTATAGTAGTCATTTCGATCTGTCCGTTGAAATTTCCAGTTGAACAGATAATATTTTTGATCAATAAGCATTGGATTTGGAATGATTTCTTCCACATAGCGCTTTGCATTCTTTGTAAACTTAAATCATCCATTGTTTTTCACTCCTGCAGGTAAGACCAAACGACTTTGTGGTGGTCGAATAGAACAGAGCAAACGGTCAACAGATTGAAGCCATTTCAGTAAAGAAACTGGCAGTTGATGGAGGACAGACAGATGTTGGAGCAAATGTGAAGATGCAGTACAATGGAGAAATTTGGCAAGGCCAGATTCTCTCTCTTCATGGTAAGGCATTAACTTTAATATTTGAGAAGATGCCTTAGCTATATATATTTAACAAGTGGACTATGAGCCCAAGATAATATTTATCCTATGTATCATTTTTCTACTTTAGTTCTATTTCCCCGTTCTACGTACATAGCCAAATTCAACGGCTCACGGAGCACAAAATGGCTGAGCGAAATGCAAAAGCCCGTTTGATATTAAGTTTTCGTGCGACTATTATGATGTCTTTCACTTGTACGCTTTATTATATTTCTAGCAGAGAAACGACCATATATAAAATTCACGAAAAGCAGATCCATTAATTAGACATGTTTTAAGCCTTGAATATCGATCTTAAGATACATTTCATGTAACTCCAGAACAAGCTCAGAGAGTTGCTGATGCTTATTTATTGTTATAAGAGGCTTCATTGCGAGTAGGTCCCTCATAGCATTCATGGTTTTACATCCCCCATAACTGGAGAATGAGTCACTGTAATGCAATTAATCATTGGGACTATCAATTCAGGCCTGACTGCCTCTAGGGTTGTTCCTGGAAAATTTTAGAAAAGTAAGATATTTTAACACTGGCACCCACGTAAAAGTTAACATAAATGAAATCTAAATTCAGTGCATCCTTTAGAACAGCTCATCAGTCAAATACCTGAGACACTCAGGTCTTGCCTCGCAGTAGTACAGAGTATGTACCATTAGGCGTTGCAACGATTTGAACGTCTTATTGCACGCCCCACAGTAAGACGTTTTTCTCGGAATGTGATGCCCGCAAGACACATGATGGTGCAAATGCTTATAGTTCGAGAAAGAGCGCGGGCAAAGGAGGCACTGATAGCAACGCGGTCCTTCCATATCTATCCAAAATCAATTTATAAAACGTCCTTTATGTGCTTCATTACCATAATAACCTGCCTCATTGTCTCGCGACGGCATCTAATTCTGTAAACAAACTGACAGTTATGAGGTGCTTTTTAAACACCTCAACGATGAGGTCACTTTCATTAATGAATTAAATTGGGTTTAATTTTACGTCACTTGTTACTTCTTGAAGGGGCGTTTACCCACCCCTTATATTGTTCTTGGACGCTATGTAGCCTTTTGTTTACCTTGAAGCTGAGGTTTGCACGGCACGGGCTTCTAATTTCCCTCGCCTTTTAATCGAACACCTGGACATTAGGCATTAGTGATGGTGGTACCCGCATCGCGACCGTGTCCACAACCACGCCTTACAACACCTTTTACTTTCAAAAGTTTTAAATTACCCATAGAGGTTGAAAGGTAATTGTCGCTTTGTTTATGTTACACCAGGACTGTTTAGTTTGTCCCAACAGCTTTATTTCAAAATGAAAATTAATGGGACAGGTACACCATAAAAAAGGGGGCCTCTTAGTAGGTGTGTCATGCAAAATGATTTCTTTTTACCGCCCTTTCGGCAAAAAGTACACATGGGCTGTCGATAGGGCAGCTCGGCAAATTGCAACACGAATTTTTCTACAGTAGTCCAAGAACCTCCGCTCCTTTTGAATTGAAGTATTTCCGGTATAAGTTGTAATGGCAACTTAGATAAACGTTGATGCTACATGAGTAGGTTGACTGATTGTTTAGTTCTATTGAAAATTAGTTTACTTATATCCGGCATTTGTCACGATGAGCTTCACAGCGTCTGGGATATATATCGATGATATCCCTTCAGTTTCACTCAATGTGATCTGACCACCGTGCTGCCTGCAATGGCAAGTTCCAGTGAGCGTCAGCCAGTGCATAAAGTTGTAAGTTTAAAGGTCGTTTGCCTTTTCCTTTTTTTTTGAACAAAAAAAGCGCTTTCAATCAGAAAACATACCTGATGGCCACTGATTTTCTTCGTTTCTCCGTAAGGTACGCGTGTCCGATCTTCTTTTAGAAGTTTTAACACAAGAAGACGTGAAGGGCGACAAGGAAGTGCGGCCATTTATGGTGGTTCAAGAAGTAAGGTTTTACCGGCAAACGCATGATCATATATTCGCCGTCAGGAACTAAGGTCTCGATAAGAAGTTTACTACGTATACGTTCCAATTTTGTTATTGCAGATTTTGTGGATTTTGACCGATTATCTCGTCAGAAAACGGCTCCATCAACTTGATAGCAGTGGGGAGTTGACTTTCTTCCCTGACAGCAGGTTGGCGCCTGTTTACGGCAGTGCGCCAATAACGAAAGATTTGTTCGTGTAAGTATTTCTCTTATTAGTAACCCACATTAGATTTCTCAACTGAAAGCCTTGATTTCCTTAATCGAATTGTAGTTTAATTTAATGATCTGTATATTACACAGCTCGAAAACAAGGGATCACGTTGAGGAGGTGAACGAGGATAATCCCGAGCCTTGGTAAAAATAATAATTAATAATGCACATATACCTTCCACAATTCTACTACAGTTTTAGCTGTGTCCTGCTGTAGTAGTGGTTCTAATTTGCAGGGAAGGTTTTTCAGGAGTGTTTTTCGGTCATCCCCCATCAAACTTGTCCAGTCCCAAGTCCCAGACCCTTTGCCATCTGCATTTCTTTTCTCCCAAACTGAAAATGATACCCCACAGCTGTTTATGGCTTGTATTAGTTTGTCAAGATGGTTTTTATTCTTCCCAGTGTGAGTGAGGAAACTCTCCTTATCATCCCACTGCATCACATCTTCTATTATGTTTCCAATCAAGACATCTGTGACTCGCAACATTAAATGCAGCTCGTCCAGAATGATGTGGTCCAGTGGAATGTTAAGGAGAGGTTGATGAACACAGCAGTAGTTCTCTCCCTTGGACTTTTGTACGCATTCATGTAGTTCTTCTAATGTCCTTCTGAGAGGATTGCTGTCATAGTAGGTGTCAGGCTTGGTCATGTCTCCCCTGAAGAAAATAAAAATAAAAACAAACAATGTTCAGTTCTAGAAAATATCCATACTCCCCCACAGAAGGGATTGAAATTTCCTGGGGGTGAGGGGTTCTGTAAGGGCAAAAAAATTAAAATGATGTATGAAGCTTAATTGGAATTTCCAGAGGGGTGGGGGGTGGGGGTCTTAGAAAAATTCCCTTCTGTGGGGGAGATATGGATATTTTCTGGAATTACACAATAGTATTATAACTGTTCTATTTTAATACAGAACTTTCCATAGTTTGTACTATTTTTTAATTGTTTGATGATATTAAAGGATTAAGAAGTATTCAAATGCAATGTACTACCTGTCTTTTTTATGTACTTTGCACCACAAGCAAGCATATGTTGAATTTGATAACGAACTTGTATCTTCTTGCCGCCACAGAAACAAAGCGTTGCTACGCAACAACTGAACATTTGAACATTTAAACTCTCTGCAACAGTAGTTATGTAATTTTTAGAGTATATAAAATCCCCTTGTGATTGAGATTATTTCTGTTAAACAGTTTTCTTAATTTATGGTTCTGTGGGAAGCACTTCTCTCCCTATATTGGTTTGCACATTTTTACTCATATGTTTTGATGTGTGTGACTTCTATCCCTCGATCACTGAGAAACTGCTCGCCAAAGCACTCGACTTCGCCAATACCTACAGACCTATCAGCGCCGATGAAAGGGAAATCATTTTTCTCTCCAAGCAATCTCTGTTATTTTCCAATGATTGCCCCTGGGAGAAAAAAATTTCTTCCACCAGATTTTGTCGCGAATGCCTCCGTTTGTAATGATAATCCACGACAAATCTCTCAGTGTATATTTGAATCACGCTTTTAATTACGAACAGAATCGCATAATTGAATAAAATCTTGCATTCTGATTGGTTTACAAAGCGAGGTATTTAGCGTGGAATTGCGAGTTGAAAACGAGGCTAAGTGATATTGCTTCGCATCTACGTAACAACTGTCGTCAAATTGTAACACAACAACTGCAAAAAGTTTTTCTACAATGTCTTTTTTCTACAATTTTATTCAATTATGCGATTCAAGGAAAATCCATCACCTGACTCGTGAATTCCGCGTTAAATTGCACTTGAAAACCGATATCGCACTCATCGCTTCGCGATTCGTGCGATATCGGTTTTCGCGTGCAATTTAACGCGGAATTCCCTCGTCAGGTAATGAATTTTCCTATAGAATCGCATAATTGAATAAAATCTTGCATTCTGATTGGTTTACGAAGCGAGGTATTTAGCGCGGAATTGCGAGTTGAAAACGAGGCTCGGTGATATTGTTTCGCATCTACGTCATCTATCCCATCTATCTCAGGATAAAACCAAACTGCTGTTTCCTTTTTTTCTCATTTTATTCAATTATGCGATTCAAGGAAAATTCATTACCTGACTCGTGAATTCCGCGTTAAATTGCACTTGAAAACTGATATCGCACGCATCGCTTCGCGATTCGTGCGATATCGGTTTTTCGCGTGCAATTTAACGCGGAATTCCCTCGTCAGGTCATGAATTTTCCTATAGAATCCCTAAGTCACAGTTCACAGTACGTCCATGTGTAGAGTCCCGAATGAAACTCTACGATTACAATAGATCGTTTTTACTGTCACGCAATAAAAAAATAAATCGAAAACCATTCAGTGGATTAAGTCAAGAAATTGTGATCGTATTGGAAATACATAAAGAAGACACTTCTCCGAGTTTTAGGTCTGTGCGTTTACCCAAACCGCAGATATTGCAGAAATTTACAGAGCTTAGTACGGAAACGCCATGTTGGTGCACATCAGATGTGCACCAACATGGCGGCCGGAAAATAGTGTAAACATCTGGAACTTACTTTGGCTATCTAGGCGACTGATCATCTGTACTTAACAAACAAGCAATTACATAAGCGCTTTTCCTAATGCTCTAACTTCTAAAAAGCTACAAATCATGAGATAGGTATATATTTTTCGGCAGATGCGATCACAGCTTTGTGTCACGCACCGACATAACTCTGAAATTCAAAATGCTCTGATTTCCAAACGAAGCACGCTATTGACCTGTAAAAATGTAAACAGATATAAATATACGGTCTCTTATGCTCGACGAGGATAAAAACTTTGGTGGCTCTTTAGTTTCGGATTTTAGAAAGCGATGACGTCACGTGAAAACACGATATTCTAGGACGAGCTTGTCAATCAATCATGCCTTAACAGAGACAACGCGCTATTTCCGACAATTTGACGTAACAATGGGATCTTTCGACGGTGCTGAGACATGCGAACTGGTGGGTTGCTATTTGTTGTCCTGCCTAACCAAGCAGTATGGCAACAGCATCGGCCTATACAGGGACGATGGCTTGGCAGCGTTTAATTCAAAGCCGCAATTTCTGCAAAATTTTCCGGGAAAACGGCTTAAAAATCACAGTCGAAGCCAATATCACTAAAGTGAATTTCTTAGATGTCACCCTTGACCTCCAATCTGGCAAGCAATCTAATCATCCGCCATCCATCCTAAAAAATATCCCGGAATCCATCAACAAGCGCCTCTCAGAAATTTCTTCCGACAAGGAATCCTTTGAAAAAGCTAAAGGTACCTACCAAGATGCCCTCAACAAGAGCGGCTACAATTATAATCTCTCCTACAGAAAAAGCTCCTCCAGAAACCAAACATCGCAAGAATAGGCCAAGAAACATCGCCTGCTTTAATCTTCCCTACAGCCAAATGTCAAAACCAAAGTTGAAAAGTGCTTCCTCACCTTAATTGACAAACATTTTCCCAAATCAAATCCTCTGCACAGAATTTTCAACCGCAACTCACTCAAACTTAGCTATAGCTGTATGAACAACGTAAAAGCCATCATCTCTAACCACAACTACAACTTCATGCACATGGCATGAGATTTTTGGGTGTTAAATTTTGGTTTTTGGATTTATTTGGATTTTGTTTGAAGCCATAGGGATTTTGGGTGTTTTGATTTTTCCCCCAATTCAACTCTCCCTGTCACTTTAAATCCAGAGTACTCCCCCCGCCCCAGTGTGATAGTGCACAATATTATTAGTACTTAACTAGAAAGAGACTGAAAAAAACAGTCTACCCAGCCTATTTCGGTAGTAACATTCTTTGTGGGAACTAAAGTAACACAGAGCTTGCTTCTAAGGCTGAGAGAGCCGTCCTTGTTAAAACAATTTGATTGACTGACTGACTGACTAGTTATCTAGGTTCACGGGTCAAAATTAAATAACTGGAGGGACAATTTAGGATTCGCTTGAACAATAAGAGTTCATATATGCGCAAAAATCACTTGACATGACATGCAGCAAGGAACTAATTAACCAGCTGAAAAGAATTAGGAAATCGGCTTATCGGATTATGGAAAGAATTCTCTTGGCCCCTGCAGTGACCAGTAGCTACCAAGGTCTTGCTGTGCTAATTATAAATATTATCGAAACAATGGGTTACTGTACAGTCCACATTGACCACAAAATTTATAATAGCCAAAACACAGATTGGGAAGATAATTAGGGCCGATCCGCACTAGCAAAAAACTTGTTTATTTAGACAAATTTCCTGTCATCACCAACGTTCTACAAGTGCGGATGGTTTGTTGCGACTTGACAAATTTTGGCCGAAGTGGACAAAACTTCAAATGAACCGCCGACAAAATTTGTCCCGGGTAAAAGTTGGACAAAATCGTTTAAGTAAACAAAATTTTGTTTATCTTGTCATTAATATGTCAAAAAGCTTTTAACCGTTTAAATTTAGCGTCTCAGTTGTTCCTCGTGTTGCGAAACTACAATATTACAATTTTCGCAGTGGACAAAATGAATCCCAATAGTTCATGGAACTTAAATCCCATGGCAAGCTATCCTCTATATGGACAGCCGAATTCTACGAGGCGCTGGAACGTGCCCCAATACGATGACCAGTTTGGCTACCCACCTAGAAGCTTTGAGAATGGAGCGCTATTTCAAACACGCCAGTTGCCATCCGACGAAATAGAAGAAGTCATTGCACAAGAGGCACAAGTGCAAGCCCAAGAACAAACGACTGGAAACAGCAGTAAAGGAAAAGCAAAAGCAAAAGCAAACTATGACTATGACAAGTGGACAAACGAGGAGCAGAGTTTTCTAGTCGATCTCAACACTTAAACCTTGTCAATGCGGATGCAACAGACGAGACAAAAATTGTCACGACAAAATTTGTCCTTAGATTTTGCCACGGACAATTGGGATTTTGTCTCCTAGTGCGGATCGGCCCTAATGTTCCCTCTGGGCAGGGCGGAAAAAGGCCGCCCTACGTCTGCTCTGGGCCATGACTTCCGACAGAGTGTTACTATTGGCTCATTCGAGCCTTGAGTGATCTATAATCCCAAAACCTGATTGGCTAGCACCGCTTCATGCTCATCCTTTATTTCATTTCCCAGTGCGTGTTTTCTGGAGACACATGTACACGTACGCAAGAATAACAGCTCTGCTGGCTCTGGCCAGTTATCTGGTAACTTACTTGTTTGCCCTCGATTTCTCTGTGAGGTCGGATCTCATGGCAATGGAACAAAGCAAAGAGTCGCAAAACAATATCAGTGCACGCCCTCGCCAGGCTACACCACATTCCCCTGCATACTTTCAAGGCGCACTACCAATCCGTCCGCAACCCCGTTACAAGCCGTACAGCACTTACCGATTTTACACGGCATTGCCCTCACTCTGTGGAGAACGAAAACCCGAGGAGGAGGCCTCGCGAAAATCTTCGCCTTTCAACAGTCAACCATCTTGGAACCTTCAACCAGCAGAACAACCAGAGCTCGCGACAAATTTGCTCCGCCCTGTATATTTTCAATGCCTACAGCCAATCCATCCGTTCGACTTTTACAAGACGAACAGCACTTTCCAATTTCCCACGGCTTTACCCTCACCCTGTGCAGAACCAATCCCCAAGCAGAAGGCAGCGCGAGAAGAGGGAATGCGGCAAGTTAACGGTAAGTTAACTTACAGACACGTTCTGCTTAGATGTGAGTTTTATATGAAGCTTATTTTAGAGGAAAGTGCTTTTCGTGAAAGAGCGAGAGTTTTTTCTGGCAATGAATCGACCATCTTACGTTGAAAATATTCTTCGACGAACGTTGCTTCGAACGGCCTTTGATAGGGATGGTAGGGATGCATGGCAGAGATGGGGAGAATCTTAAAAAAAAACACCTCATTGAGAAACCTAATCTAATTAGCTCTTTTTCGTCCCATTTTCGCGGGAAAAAAATTGAAATCCCTAGCGCTTGTCAAAAATCCTATTTTTCACTAAAAACTCATCGCTGAACATATAAAAATTTATATTCGTTTGAAAGGTTATTTACCTTTTCCGGGCTATTTTTGCCTTCAAAATAAACAAAATTATCCGATTTCAAGGGAAACCGGAAACCATAGAATGCACAGAATGTCTTCATCAGATATGACTTGAAAGCGATACAGCGCTTTTGCGTTAAAAGCTAACACACATCGGCTCAAGTAAAATCTATTCCTTAACAATCCAGCTACATCGTGTTAAAATTTCAGGAAAATCGAGCGAAACCAAAATTAATTAGATTTTTTTTTTCGCACCTTACCCTCGCGCTTGGTGGCCGCTTGCGTCAGCAAAGAACGCGATAGTCGCCCATAGCAACCGAAAAACATGAAGCGACGCTTTGGTCAAAAAAACACATAATTATTGTCTGAGAGCTGAAACTTGAATGGCAAAATCTTATTCGAACTATTCTTAAGTGTTTTAGATGAACAAATGACCTCGGCGGGCTATAAACGACAAAAAATGACACTTTGTAATTCAAGCCGTAATTTATTCAAAAACGAAGCATTTTAGATTTTCACACGCAAACGAAAATACAGCTTACCCTTGATATTTTCAGCCTTAGAAGCCAGCAGCTGGTCCCAAATTACTTTCTTTATCCTTACAAATGTCTTGACTTCCATTTCAGAGAGATATTGAACCATATTCTGTACAAATTTTGACAAAATAAACATCGCCCGCGACTCGACGCCATTTTCGCCTCATGCATACTAATTAGGTGACTTGTCAAATCTCTCCTGAGGGGGGGATGTGACAAAAAGAGCTGAAAATTGGCCTGTAATTGGTTAATAATAACGTCATCCCACTGTCCAAACTTGGTAAGAATCGGATGTAACGCCTATTTTCTGTCACGCTTTAAGTCTATGGGCTCATGTATGACCCCATAGGAATAGCATTTGATGCAAAAGAGTTTAAAATATGGAGGGCTTAAAAAGTGGCGTCCAGTCGTTCGGGACGAGTAGCAAGTTACGTTGTCTTTCAACTAACTAGAAAAAGTAAACTTTGCCCATGCAGGGAAAGCAAAATGTCCGAAGGGCAAGCTGAAGCTAATGTTTGCATCGAAAACTAAAGGGAGAAATACATTAATTAAAACTAAGCTTAAGTTATATTAGGATTTTATGATTTCAAATAAAATTACACAGTTGTAGAAAAACAAGATTAGCGACTGACAAAACATGCAAACAAAACAAAAGGCCTACATCTAATGACTTTGCTTTAAGTTCTTTTTTTTACTCTCTTCTCTCTCCTGCAGATTTCCAAACACAACCTGATGGAAGCTCTCAGCCACAACATAAGCTTACATCTAGTGTGGGAAAAGTTACACCTTTGCCTACCGTAATTGACACCTCTGATTTTCCAGGGCAATTCAATTTTGAAATTTTGTTTGAAAACGAGAAGCCCCGTCCAGCTAAGTGTACTCCCTGGACTTTTTCTCCATCATTGGGGAAGTTATTTGCAAAGATGAACTCCATGGTACCAATTGCAGTAAGGCTGAAAGGTAAATGGACCGGATTGTTGAAACTTATAAATTATTTTGAGGGATATCGATTTGCCATACGAATTAGGTGGTCAACTGGAGCACATGTTATGGTCATTAAGACACTTTTGCTGTCGCTAAACAAAGTCAGTGACTTGCTTCACCAAATGAAGTTTCAATTCACATTCAACCAGAACTGATTTTTTTCGCTTCATATAAATAATGTAAGCTTACCCGAAAACTGAAGGCAAAGATGCTGGACATTCGCATTACGAACGACATTGCTTACAATCTGTTGGTTAATGCGTGGACTTCTTAGAACAAGCAAACACTTTTAATTTCGCGTAAGACTTACAAAAAATAAATGTAGATCGCGTAATCAATGACTTGGTTTCCTGTCCAATTTTTTTGTCCATGACAGACTAGGTCGGTCAACAAGTATTAATAAATTGGTCACCTGGCTTTTTCCTGAGGGTGACTGCTTAATAGAGGTTTGACTGTATATGGTGCATCTGCCCTATGCTGTTTTCTCGGTTGAACCTTTTAGGTGCCAATTAATTACTGAATAGAGGATATTACATGCCCGCACGTGGATATGAATTTTATCTTCAAGTGTTCAACTCGATACCTCACGAGTGAGCGTAGCGAACCAACATCCAGCTAGGGGACTAATGCAAATTCTGCATTTTAATTGGCTACGCTACTACGGGAGTATTAGTAATAGTTAACGAGTAGTGAAATTTGCCAGTTTTTCTTTCATTTTTATTCCCAAATAATCATTTCTTCAACTTGCATTTGCTAACTTTATTATTGCCTTTTCTGTCCGACTAGTTGGATGATACTAAAACAACTAGACCCTTCGCACTCAAGGGCCACGGGTCAATAGCCCATGCCATTCTCCTCATAGGCTATTGACCCGTAACCCTTTCGGGCTACGGATCTAATTGTTAAATATTTCTTCTTTGTGAAATTTGACAAACATCCACTATTTATTGTGATTCAAATTTAAGAGGACTACGAAAATTTATACCCAATGCCTTATCCATTGTTTAATGTTCAATTAATTTTGATTGGTTAACTTTAATTGTTGTGACCTGGTCAAAAAAATCGCATTGTAATATTTATCCTGGCGTCTTCAATGCACTCAGTTAATTTGGCATGGGAAGTAGCGAGTGAAAAAAGGAGAGGGGCTTTGTGCAAGCTTCGGATCCCTTTTCTGTGTTGTTTTTTCGCGCGGCATCCAATTAATTTAATGCCTAGAAGAGGATATATATTTATCCTTTAACCTCCCTATTCTGGAAAAGATTTTAAATCTTTAAATTTTCCATTTGATTGGTTGCAGTTTACCCTGGTGGTTACTATGTGAGGCTGGTAGCAGTTTTCAAAGAATCTGAACACAGACTCAAAACGGTTCGGACTTGTGCTAACCACAGGTCAAACCAAAATGGTGAGTTTCATTTTCTTTCACATAGTTTCATCAATATCGAGCAAAGAGGATTTTATGATCTCATTTTGTCGAGTTCTTCTAAATGCTTTGCAAAATAGTGTGTTTTCATAAAATGAAACAATAATTTATTACTTGGATTAAACATTGAAATTCATGTAAAATTGAACTGTATTTGTCAGGTGATCAGGCTCCCCAGCACTTGGTGAAGTGTGAAAATCCAGAGACCTTATATATTACATGCCCTGTCACCATGCGACATTTTTTAGTAATACCTCTGGAAACACCTCAAGGTAAATTTGATTAGTCACTAAACCAATTTCAGAAAAATTATATAGAACGGTTTTCAATTGAATGCCATAAAACTAAAACCAATTACTTACGAATTAGACTACTCAGCCCCGGAGAGTCTCAAACTAAAGTAAAACCAAAACCAAAGTATTATTATTATTGACACTCAATTGAAAACCACAGTTCTTAGTGACTTTTGATACATAGCTACTAACACAAGTTCTTTTGGAACTTAATTTGATGGATGATTTAATTTTGTTTGAGGGATCCAATTTTAAATTGTGCAATATGGTAGACTGTTAAGATTTCAAGTGTGCATAATGTAAACATGTACCAAAGCCAAAGCAGTTACGCTGGTTAGTGATGGCATTGTCAGTCACCACAAATTCTACATAGACAATATGAAATTATGATTATCGTAATATTTGACAACAATGGGAGAGCCTTGATTTTGTAACCAAGTCCTAGGTGGTTTCAGTTTTGCATGCGATTGGTTTAGAAGTGTAGGTAGCATGATGTTTCCTAAGTCCATGCAATTACAAAGTGCACTAACATAAACCGACATTTAAACAGTATCTCCCTTTTTGGTACTAAATCAGTCTTTGTATAGTTTATTCATCCCAATTCTTTGAAATATATTTTGCAGCTGGATGTGATTTTGTGACAAACATGTTTCACTTCACGTGCTTCAATTCGTGTTCAGGGGGACCTAATAGGAGACGTATCCTTGTGGTTTTCACATTGGAACATGAGTAAGTGACAGGAACTTTCATATTACAATAATTGATTCTCAATGCTTAACCCAAGAACCTAATTAAGCTGCCATGCCACCCAAACTAAGAAAAAAATTTACTGTATTCCCCAGAAATGTTACATGATAACTTAAAAAGTACAATCATAATGATAAAAGTGCTGGGCAGGTAAAAATAAAACAATCATAATCATAAAAGTGCTGGGTAGGTCAAAAGAATTCAAATGTCGAGTATATATTTGTTTGTGATGGTTGTCACTTTTCTTTTTTGCAGCAACATTCTTGTTGGAAGAAAGGTAATAGAAGTCCGTGTATGTTCATGTCCTGGAAGAGACAGAACAAAAGAGGAAGCAAAAAATTCTTAGATAATAATATTAAAGAAGCAGGTTTAGGTTACTCAAAACCTTTGCAGGGCTACTTTTACCAGATTTTCTCTTTTTTCAACCAAACTACAGTTCATTATTTAAGGTGTTATTTTTCAAACAATGATATCAAAATATTACTGGTCTTTTAAATTTACTACTAAATTATATCCTATTCTAAACCAAAACTGTCTGATTTCTATACCTGGCCTATACCTGACTAAACCGCTTGATAACCATACTGTATGAATCGACTGCTTTCTGTACCATTTGGCTAGAAAATTCACTGATTCTAAATATTTTTCTCGGAATTAGTGGAACTCGAAAAATCTATTAAAAGATAACCAGTACAATAATTTGAAAGAGAATGCTGGCAAGTTTTAAGAGATTGATAGTTTGTGACCAAAGTTTACATTTCATAACCTTAAATAGATAGTTCATAAAGGTACCAATACACCCACAAAGGTTTGGAGTATCCTTACAGGGCCCTAGTCAGCCACAACTTTCTTTTTTGTTTACATGCAAGAGTTTGGCTATTTTTTTGAGCATGTCAAAATGAAGGTAATCACCGTGAAACTACTAAAGAGAACTACTAACATATACTCTCAGCAACACAACTGATAGTAAAGTTTCTGCTTCAATATGTGATACAAATTTAATTCATGGCATTCAAAGGAGGCTGACTAGGGTCCTTAAAGCTGTACAAAATAATGCATTTCAGTTTATGTTAGTTCAGTTCATGTTACTGGTAGTTCAGGCTGTTTCAAGGGGTTGCAAAAATAGAGAAAGGCTACAAGAGGAATGAGAGAAAATGTAAAGCATAGGGAATTGCCAACTGTCAAATATCATGTTAAGAATCAGATAGCAGTACAAACATGTTTCAGTTCATGCGCTTCAAGGGGTCTAGAAAGAGCTTAACATACAGTAACAAGACTGTAACACAAAGTAAAATGAAAATTGTATGTTTGAGTGCAGATAAATCACAAATTTCAAATCAGTAGTACACCAGGAGAGGGGAATTTCTCCCAGAAAAATTGGGTGGGGCTGTGCAGCCTGTTTCCCAAAACCCTTAACCTAGTTATGACCAAAATCTGCAATTATATTCTGTACCCTATTTATGACCTGACCAAAAATTTGAAACACTATTTATGAAATCAAAAACCCTGCTTCAGACCTGTGTTATAATTAGGTCCTTAGTTCAAACCAACCAATGTTTTATCACCGTAAACATAAGAATTATTTTTGTTCATTTTCTTTTTGGTAATGATGAAAAAGTGGCTTCTTCTTAAAAACATGCCCATATCAAGGCTAGAGTGCAAAAACCATACCCTATTAATGACCAATATGGCCAAAGTTGGCTAAAATTGATACCCTGTTTATGACCAAAAAGGCTGAAAAACCATACCCTTTGGGGCTGCACATACCTATCTAGCCCTTTCAAGGGAGTGCCCCCTCCCCCTAACATAGTACATTACTGATACAAAGTTTCGGACGATTTTAATTTCAGACAAAGTGTCCGAAAATAGGTGATGTAACTGTTGAGTTAAGTATAGTACTAGATAGATCAAACAATAACACTTTTGATGGAATTACTTCAAGATGTCTTCATAGCCTTGTTTAGTTAACCCAGGCTAAGACTGATAAAACTCTATTCCTATTTAATAATGTTGACCCGTTTATTTGTAAGAAACAGGTTATTTTGTGCATGAAACATTACATACATGTATAAGAGGAACTTGTAATCCTATTTAATTTAATGTGATTAGTGGTATTTATAGTGGACATGCACTTAGCTTAGCACTAAGCATTAGCTAGTTTGCCGGCATGCCACTAAAACAAAGGAAACAAATATCTTTAATTTCCTTCTTTTTATTTATTTTATTTAATTTTAAGTGCCACTATGATCAATACAACTCATTCACTTCTGCTTTTCCTTCAGATTTTAGAAGTGTGTTTGTTTGACATCTGACTGGCAAAATCTTGAGCTTGGAATTTTATCCAAGGGCTGTTTTCTTTGAGTGCAAGTTGAGGATTTCATGGTCCACCATTACACACGATCAAGACTGACAGATTGGACCTTGGAGGGTTGGATCGAGGATAAGATTACGTCAAAGACTCAGCTTATCATACATGCAAAACAAGAGTTAAAAAGTATGAAAGTTCGAAACTCCCGCGTTGCATTTTTAACTAGCGAGTCTTTGACATCATCCTATCCTCAATCCAGCTCTCTCAAGATTTTTTTAAGTTAGTAATGGCGGACCATTAATTAGGAAAATTTCAGTCAAAATAAACAGGTGTCCCTTTGAAATAAAGGCTTAAAACTTTGGTCACTCAGTGGTTCAGTTACATAATTTTGAAATACAAGGAAAAAGTAGAATTGATTGTTTGTCACAGTACCACTTTAAGGTAATACCATCCATATCTATGGGAATACCAACACATCGTGTTGAGTGCATTTTAATTTCTGTTTAGTAAATTTTCTGTGAGGTTGAATTTGATTCATACTCTAGAGGCTTGACAACATTGTCCAAAACCATTTGGGATAAGACAACGGCGAAAAAACCTTGATGTCTCTTCCACTGAGAAATAGTTTTTTGCACGTCGATACAACTCCACTGACGATCCCAGAGTTCTTTGCGCGAACATATGCTCTCTCGAGAGCAATTTTCTTGGGTCATTTTCAATATGTCTAAGCAAATGTTTCCACCCAAGGCTTTTTTCTCGGGTTCCCGGGCTCGGGTTCCGAGTGTCATTTCTATAAGATTGACAAGATGCCTTTTCTGCCCTCACAAATAACACACGCGTATTCGAGCATTGCCAGTTCTCTCTTAGCTCAGCAAATGCAGGAACTGAGAGCAAAACTGATGACATCAAAATTAACCGACGATGAATCAAGAAGTTCTTTTTCAAGGCAATGTGGCGCGGGAAAACATAGTTCGGAGGATAAAAGAGGGAATTCTAGTTAAAACTACAGAATCGCTTGAAAGTAAGTAGCAAGTAGCCTGCGAAAACAGTCGTCTTTCTTCGCTCCCGGCCCGAACGCCACTCGGGCCGGGAGCGAAGAAGGACGGCTGTTTTCGCAGGCTAAGTAGCAAGACACTTTCGTGGAACTGATCACGGTCTGCGGAACACAACCGTATGCCTGATTTCCTCGTGGTGAAAAATAACACTGAAAATAGTGAAACTAATTTTAATGTTTGTGTTATGATCAGTCATTAAATGGCCAATACTACCTGGAACGTTTTTCAGCAGTATCTCGTCAAATGTAGCATACTTTAACCAGTTCTTTTTTAAGTGCATAGTTTCAAACGATAAAGTATTTGACATGTACGACAGCCTGCGGAAAAAAATTCGAACACTTTGCGTTAAATCGCTGAAATAGACTGTAGCGGCGTTGATCAATATTAAATTAACTTGATGTTCTGAACTCGACGATTGACCTTTTAAATTTTTGATGAGGGAAACGTAAACTTCGTGAAAATATTGCTATGGGAGGTCAAGAAGGTCAATCACGTATCAAGCCTCTCCCAAGTTTCCTTTCTAGCCACTGTACCAAAATATTCGATAAGGAATAACATATTACAGGAAAGTTTCGCGACATTCCCCTTTTTTTAAAAAAAATCATAAAATTAAAGTTACCTTAACAATAACTGTCGCAAACATGTCATCAAGCGAAAATTAAGTGACTCACATTATGTTAAAGTTGACAAATAGTTCCGCCGTTGCGTACTTCTTAATTTGGACGTTACTGTACCTTTGACCTACCTTTGATAAAGTCAGTTTACAGAATTCAATGTTAAAGTAACATTGCCAGGGAAATGAATTGTGTGTAACTCGAAAAACGCGAAGTTTAATAAGTGTTCAAAATACAACATTTTCGCGAAATCGCATAATTTTAATTGTCGCGAAATATGTGCACCTCGAAATCGCGAAATAAACGTGTCGCGAAAATTTCATGTAATAAGGTTCTTGCTGTTATTCATTGACAAATAGGTCCGCCGTTGCGTGCTTGTTAAATTGGACGTCATTGTACCTTTCAGAAAGTCACTTATCAGAATTCAACGTTAAAGTAAGATTAATAAACTACAGTGAAACCTGTATTAAGCGGACCCCGTATTTAGCGGACACCCTCTATTAAGCAGCGTGAGTCCCTAAACTTTCTTCCCACATTTACTGTAAAATAAACCTGCGTTCAGCGGACACCTCTGTTAAGCGGACGCGGACACCAATATTAAGGCATTTTGTTGCACAAAACCTGCATTAAGCGGACACTTCAAGGGCTTTTTACTTCTAAAAGCACAGCTCAGACACTGTTAACATCGTTCAGTGATGTCGTTTTAAAGCTAAGTAGATTATTCCAGATTCATGCATTGACTGTCTGGACATTATGCTAAGAGCAGTCTTGATTCTACACGGTGTTACAAAAGGGTTAATAATTAACTATTATTGCTGAACCTGTTTAGAGCGGACACCCTGTATTAAGCGGACACTAGTGAGGGTCTCAACGGTGTCCGCTTAATACAGGTTTCACTGTAATTAAAAAATAATATAACTAAAAAAATTCGGGCCTCAGAATATCATAATATCGCACAAAAGAAATGCCCTGACATTAAATTAGATTGCTCTTAGTAATGAATGTGTAAAACACCTCTAGTCAGTCCACCGCGTTGGGTGAACGAAGTACACTGATAATAATTTCTCAGACGAGCTTTTATGAATCTGTCATCAAAGTCTGCTAATAAGCAAGGGATTTTGAGGTCAACGGAAATTTCAAGACGCTGGTTGCGTGACTGCGAACAAATTAATACATACCATTTTTCTTAGAACGTTTGAGTCAAAACGATATCTTTTAATTTTTTTTTCAGTTATATATTTCCTTAGAAATAGTAACAAAATACAGAAAGGAGAAAAGCGATGCTATCAAGTCTATAGGCTGACAAAAGAGTCGCAACAAATATGGAGACTTTTTATTCTAGTTTGGTATTCGTAATAGCCCATGATTTTTCATATTGAAATAGACTACTGAAGAATTACTGTATTACTTGGCACAACAGTTGACACATCAAACAATTAAATACGAGAAATAAAAACAGTCAAACCCGACCGATGTGATCGGGGTCCGATATGGTACATTGGGAGATCATTGCGTGACTACACGAATCAAACTCTGCTAACACGCAACGGGATTTTGAGGCCAACAAAAATTTCATGACGCTGGTTGCCTGACTGGGATAAAATTATCTTGAAACGTTTCAAAGCGATATTTTTAAAGTATTTTTCATTTATAGTACTAGAATACGGAAAGGAGAAACGCGATGTTTCGCACAAGGGGTTAGGGTACTACTGGGTTTGAAGAAACACACGGAAAATAAAGTCCTCGGGATCTACCAATGTTTTCGTACTAGTTTATTTAAGCACGTTTTCTCTTGCACACGCTGGCAAGTCAAAAACGGAAAGCAAAGTACACATGTGAGTTGCCTATGTAACGACTTAAAAATCGAAAATGACAAAAACAGAAACAACAAGAAAGCTTTCTAGCATATAATGTCGATGTACTCAAAATTCTGTAAGGCGTTATCCCACTTGAGACTAGTTATTTTCCAGTTCGTGCTCAAAGGCAGAAAACAAACTTACCGATGAGCTATACTTTGATTCCCTACTAATGGTCAGAGTCACGAACGTTCACTTAAGGCCGGTACACACGAGGGAGCTTGCTCCTGCAGCACGCCGCCTGCAACACGCTCCAGGGGCAAAGCTCCCTCGTCTGCACCAACGATTTCTAGCGAAAAAATATGTTGCGCAACAAAACTTTTGCTCCCGAGTTTTGCTCCCTCATATCAAACTGGTTTGATATGAGGGAGCAAGCTCCAGGGGCAAAACTGTTGCACGATTCTGTTTCAGGAGCAAGCTCCCTCGTGTGTACTGAAATTTGCTTTGCGGGAGCGTGTTTCAGGGGCAAGCTCCCTCGTGTATACTGAAATTTGCTTTGCGGGAGCGTGTTTCAGGAGCAAGCTCCATCGTGTGTACTGGTTGAGGTACTTACCCGGGAGCATGTTTCGGGAGCGTGTTTCAGGAGCAAGCTTCTTCGTGTGTACTGGTTGGAGTACTTACCCGGGAGCGAGTTTCGGGAGCGTGTTTCAGGAGCAAGCTCCCTCGTGTGTACCGGCCTTAAAGTGCCTATAACCCAAAAAAAATTTTTTCGTTTCTTGAAATCTTTGCATGGAATTAGGAAAAATGCCGCAAAAATTTTTGCAATCGGTTAAAACCCGAATTTTTTATGTATTTTTAAAGATTGTAAAAAGCGCACTTTTTCAAAACACGACCGAGCAGCAGAATCGCTTAAAGAGTCTGGGTATAGCGCGATTTGTCTTGTTTACGACGGGTATATATATAAATTCAAAATTTGTACTTAATTTTATCTATAGAAGTTTAATAAAATTTCGCAAAAAAACATCATCAGTATATTAGATTATATACCGAGGGAAAATTTCGCAGTTATAGGAATTCCACTAACTGTGAAAAGATTCTTTCTATAGTTATTTGAACCACATTGTGGTTCAAATAACTATAGAAAGAATAATTTCGCAGTTACTGAAGTGTTATTAACTGCGAAAAGCTTCGCTTTGTATAAGTACGTAACTTCAAATTTCGCAGTCATTGGAATGTCATTGACTGCGAAAAGTTTCGCTCTGTATATCAATATAGAGAAATACAAATTTCACAGTTATTGAAATGATATCAACTGCGAAAAGTTTCGCTCTGTATAAAAATGTTAACCTCAAATTTCGCAGTCATTGAAATGTCATTAACTGCAAAAAGTTTCATCTATAAAATTTATATACGGTAACCCCAAATTTCGCAGTCATTGAAATGCTATTAACTGCGAAAAAAATTCGTGCTATACATGCATTTGAACCACAAATTTTGCATTTATTTAAATCTCATCAACTGCGAAAAGTTTCGATCTGAATATATGTTATTCTATAATTTCGCAGTAATTGAAACTTCATTGACAGCGAAAAGTTTCGCTCTGTAGAAATTTTTACTCGAAATTTCGCATATATTGAAATGTCATTAACTGTGAAAAGTTTCGCTCTGCATGTTTGCTAGATCCAGAAATTTCGCAGTTGTTGAAATCTCATCAACTGCGAAAAGTTTCGCTCAGAATATTTATAGGTTAACCTTAAATTTCGCAGTCATTGAAATGTAATTAACGGCGAAATGTTTCGCTCTGCATATTTGTTTGAACCACAAATTTCGCAGTTATTGAAATCTCATCAACTGTGAAAATTTTCGCTCTGTACATGTATGTTCACCTCAAATTTGGCAGTCGCTGAAATTGCATTGACTGCGAAAAGTTTCAATCTGCATATGTATGTTAACCACAGCTTTCGCATTCATTAACTGCGAAATGTTTCGCTCTGGATATATGTTTAAACCACAAATTTCGCAGTTATTGAAATCTCATTAACTGCGAAAAGTTTCGCTCTGAACCCCAGCCCTAACCCTCAAAGGGAGCAAACAACAAAACACCGACAAGAGATATCCTAGTAAATGGTTTGAACCCAGGGGTATCAGTAGTTCGTAAAGTGTGATCATCTGGGTGAGGGTATTCACCAACAACAGTTCTTTCAGACTACCCTCACTCGGACGATCACACCATACGAACTAAGAGATATCCTGCTGGCTATTACTAAGATCCTGCGTAAAAACTGCATTGTTAATTTGATTTTGGGACTCACTGTTGGTCAGGGAATAAAACTGAGTCGATCTGAGTGACTAAAATACACCCCTCGTTCAAAAATGGACACACCCTTAGACAGATCATGGTAGATTTTGATCAAGCAGAGTATAACGGCTTTGAAAGAGATTTATGGGTGCGGAACTCTGCGCTAACATTTTGCGTGGATGTACTGTGCACTGGAAAAAGTCTGTTAATCGAGTAAGTGATATTGTAACGAAAAGCAAAGAGGAACATAAGATATTTCGCTACATTGGACATACTATACAAGATCTTACGAATCAAACTGACGTAAAGTTGGCTTTCGACGTCCTTTGTGGTGTAAAGAGTATAGCTGAGGCGAAAGATCTGTTACCTCCTGATATAGCTGCTACTTCTGATCAACAAACCAATGTCCATTGGGCTCAGTCAGCGCATTGGGTGAGGTGGTGGTCGATCCATCTAAAAATGTTTTGCAAGGCCTACAGTTTACGAGATAACGAGGAGTGGGATGCTACCCCCAATACTAACAATGCCGTGGAGTCTCTAAATCATCAGTCAATTACTGAAGGATGCAGTAACATTGCGGTGCTCATGAAGAATATTTACATGGAAGACAGGTTACATGCAGTCAAAATTGTCGCAAGCGAGAAAAATATTAATATCAGTTACGAGAATAACAACCAAGAAGATAAAGAAAAGAAAAGAAAAAAGAGGAAGCGTTCTCGACTAAGTTTGAGAGGAGCAAACAGTTCGCTGCAAGAAAACGAAGCCCAAATGGAACAAACTCCTCGTGATAAGCGAGCGAAGTTAGACAAAAAGTCATCAAAGCGGAAGTTACATGTAGGAAAAAAAAATGATTGGGACACGCGTTGAAGTAGAGTACGAAGAGAATGTTGGAGGAGCTGTAAAGTATCTTGGTTGGATAAAGGGCACGGTTATGGATTACGATGAAGAAAACGGGTATCTTGTTCACTGAATTTCCGGATGATGTGGACTGGATAAAAACTCTAAACAGCAAAGACGTGAGAATAATGGAGTACACATTGATTCTTGCCGCCACTCAATTCAGATAATGTGATTATTCATTTGGGAGGTTGCGATTGTTCTGTTGATACATACTCCCTTGCACTCAGCGATACGAGGCAAATTGCACAATTGTAACCTCCCAAAAGAAACATCACATGATCAAAATTGGATGGCATCCATTCTCGTCCCCAGTGCTACTCGTTTTAAAATGTCGTTGACGAGTAGTAAGTAAGTAAGTAAGTAAGTAAGTAAAGGGTTTAATAACAGCGTTTTCACATAGTGGCTCTTCACGAGTAGCCAACCTCGTGACCAAAACAAATGGGTGTCAATAAGTTAGCCGCATCCGTCTATTGCTGAAAATGATAACTGATATGTTAATTGTTTTAACTCAATATACCCAGACAAACCGTGTAGATGAAAACAAACTTCATGAAAAAAAGTTTCGCAAAGTTTTTAAACAAGTCAGAACATTGGCATTTTAGTATAAAAAAAGACCCCTGGGCCGAGTTGGCGGAAGCCCGATTAACACTAATGCAGGGTTAACTGTGAACAAATCAAACTTTACTTCCTCACTTTTATTATTGTTCTATGGTGTGGCATTTCTCTAGTAAACAAGACGCTTATTGAACTTTATTTACTAATGTTATAACATTAACTTGTAGCAGGCACCAGCTGCCTTCTGTAATTTGCTCTGTGCTTCGGGTCATCACATTATGACCACCGATTTTAAGCTTAACAGGCTTAAAGCTGTTTGATTCTTTTGACTTTTAGAATAAATAAACTATGGGAGGGGATGAAGTGCTCCATATAGTTCGCCCCTTTGCCCCATAGACTCACATGGCCAGCTATCGTGGCAGAAAGGGCCCCCCCCCCCCCCCCAGATAGCCTTGTTACTAAGGAACCAAACCTCTGTTGCTTGTTCTGATTATTACCAGGGGGCCTGGGAATTAGGACTCCAGAGAGAGGATGAGGACTTCTCTGTACTCTGGGGACTAAAGGGACCCCCGGAAAGGAGGGAGAGGATTATGACCTCTCAGGGCCTGGGGATTAGGACCCCAGAGAGAGGATTAGGACCTCTCTGCAGCCTGGTTGTTGTTGGTTAATAATGTTCATAGTGTTAACTGTAGCCGCAAAAACACTCTGAACACACCAAAACGGCCACAGGTAAAATTTAGCCACACACGATACCAGTCACGGAAACAGGAACACAAATTACGGTTCCAAACGCGTGCCAGACTCCTAACTTTAATCACACTATCCTGAGGTCACTGCACGAGGGCACACAATTTGCCCGATGAACTCCAAGTCGCAAAATACACTACTGCACGACGATTGCACGGTAATTGCACAGAGATCGCACGGTTCCTAAAAGAAATACGGAGTAATAGAGGCTGAACTATACTTGCAACAAAACACTAGTATCGACCGGCAGAATGGTACTTACGAAACACACTTTGACCTGTAAAACTACGAACACACTGAGAAAAACTTCGCACTGAATAAGGTCGCCCCCTAAACATGGCGGCCATTTCACTACACGTGTTGCCTTTTCTTTAATGCGCCGGCCTGGGCACTAAACTAGTGCGTGAAACCGCTGTACGCGACTTAAGCAAACTCAAGCTTACATTTACGTCCTCTCATTGCCAACCACCTGACCCGTGTCATCCTGTAAGAATCCTATTGGCAACCCGAGCACTTTTTCTCACTGTTTCAACAGTGAGAAAAAAAAAAGGTTTCCTGGGTAAGGAAAAGGGATTTTAGTTAGGCTTGTTTAGCGTTTTTATGCCCTCACCTTTACTGGGCTCAACACAATTTTTAGAGCCAATTGCTCTTGTAAATAATAAATGGAATTTTTAATGATTAGATCGGCTTTGGGCCTTTGCCCTTAGCCATTTTTACTCCATCCCTAATTGTCTGTCCTTCTTTTAACGCCCAGTAAACAAGCTCGTGTATGCAGCCCACCTATAACTTGTAAACTTCTATCTGGGGAGGGAGAGAAAGGCATAAAAATTGTTTTATAGCAAAGGTGTACCAAAGTTGAGAAAAAAGTTGTTACAAAGTTTTTCAACGATGAGAAAAAGGTTGTTTTCACGGTAAAAAAAAGGGAAAAGTTAGTTGTCTCGACGGTAAAAAAACGTATGTTTCAATGGTGTTTTCTCGACCTTGAAAAAGAAGACGTTTAACCAGTGAGAAAAAATTGTTTCAAAATATGTTTTAGCGGTGTTCCAACGGTGAGGAAAAAAGTGTTGTCGACGGTGAAAAGGAAGGCATTTTGACTGTGTTCCAGCTATAAGGAACAGGTTTGTTTCGATGGTCACAAAAAGATGTTCCAAAGGCGTTTTAACAGAGAAAAAGAAAATGTTTAACGGTAGGGAAATAAGATCTTTCAAGGATGTTGTTACGTCTGAACGGTAAGGAAAAAATTGTTTTATAGCAAAGGTGTACCAAAGTTGAGAAAAAAGTTGTTACAAAGTTTTTCAACGATGGGAAAAACGTTGTTTTCACGGTAAAAAAGGGAAAAGTTAGTTGTCTCGACGGTAAAAAAACGTATGTTTCAATGGTGTTTATCTTGACGTTGAAAAACAAGACGTTTAACCAGTGAGAAAAAATTGTTTCATAGGTAAGAAAAAGCACGTTTTAACGATCTCCCAAAGGTAAGAAAAAGAGTTGCTATGACAGTTAAAAACAGGAATATCAACCGTGAAAACAAAAGTTGTTTCAATAGTAAGAAAAAAAAGGTTGTTTCGACGATAAAATAAAGATATATCAATTGTTGTAAAAGGTACTTTTGGACGGTGAGAACAACAGTTAATTTTATGGTAAAAGAATTTGTTTCAACCGTGTTTCAACGGTTTGAAAAATAATAATTGTTTCCACAATAAAAAGAAGAGGTTTCAACGGTAAGAAAAAGGGTTGGGTCGACTGCAAAAGAAAGATGTTTCAACGGTGTTTCAACGGTGAGAAAGAAGTTTGTTTTGACGGTCAAAAAAACGTGTTTCAACGGTGTTATTTCGACGGTCAAACAAGATGTTCCAACGGTAAGGAGAAAAGGTAAAAGGTAAGAAAAAAAGTTGTTACGACGGTCAAAAAAAAAGATGTTTTAGCGGTGTTCCAACGGTGTGGAAAAAAGTTTTGTTGACGGTGAAAACGAAGGTATTTTGACTGCTTTCCAGCAGTAAGGAACAGGGTTGTTTCCACGGTTAAAAAGAGATGTTTCAACGGTGTTTCAACGGGGAGAACGAAAAAGTTTTAATTATAAGAAAAAAAGGATGTTGCAACGCTGTTCCAACGGTGAGAAAAAAAGGTTTCGTGGCTAAGAAAAAGGTTGTCTCTACTTTGAAAAAAAGAGATATTTCAACGGTTTCAACGTTGAGGAAAACCCTTTTCTCAACTGTGAAAAAAAAGATGTTTGAATGGTGAGAAAAAAAATTGTTCACAGCTAAGAAAAAAGATGTTTGTGCGATGCTTGAACGGTGAGAAAAAATGTTGTTTGTACGGTTAAAAAAATATGTTTCAGCGGTGTGGTTAAGACCATCAATAAAGGCGTTCCAACGGTGTTCAAACCGTGAGGAAAAAAGTGTAAGAAAAGGTGAAAGGTAAGAAAATAAGTTTTTACGACGGTCAAAAAAAAATGTTTTAGCGGTGTTCCAACGGTGAGGAAAAAAGTGTTGTCGACGTTGAAAAGGAAGGTATTTTGACTGTGTTCCAGCTATAAGGAACAGGGTTGTTTCGATGGTCACAAAAGGATGTTTCAAAGGCGTTTCAACAGAGAAAAAGAAAATGTTTAACGGTAAGGAAATAAGATCTTTTAAGGATGTTGTTACGTTTAAACGGTAAGAAAAAAATTGTTTTATAGCAAAGGTGTACCAAAGTTGAGAAAAAAGTACTTACAAAGTATTTCAACGATGAGAAAAAGGTTGTTTTCACGGTAAAAAAGGGAAAAGTTAGTTGTCTCGACGATAAAAAAAACGTATGTTTCAATGAAAAAGAAAGATGTTTCACCAGTGAGAAAAAATTGTTTCATAGGTAAGAAAAAACACGTTTTAACGGTGTCCAAAAGGTAACAAAAAGAGTTGCTATGACAGTGAAAAAAGGTATATCAGCCGTGAAAACAAAGGCTGTTTCAATATAGTAAGAAAAAAATGTTTTTTCGACGATAAAATAAAGATATTTCAATTGTTGTAAAAGGTACTTTTGGACGATGAGAACAACAGTTAATTCAAGGGTAAAAAAAAATTTTTCAACCGAGTTTCAACTGTTTGAAAAAAATTTGTTTCGACGGTGAAAAGAATAGGTTTCATCGGTAAGAAAAAGGGTTGGGTCGACTGCAAAAGAAAGATGTTTCAACGGTGTTTGAACGGGGAGAAAAAAGTTTGTTTGGACGGTAAAAAAAAATGTGTTTAAACGGTGTTATTTCGAGGGTCAAAGAACATGTTCCAACGGTGTTCAAACGGTAAGAAGAAGAGGTAAAAGGTAAGAAAAAAGTTGTTACGGCAGTCAAAAAACAGATGTTTTAGCGGTCTTCCAACGGTGAGGAAAAAAGTGTTGTCGATGGTGAAAAGGAAGGTATTTTGACTGCTTTGCAGCGGTAAGGAACAGGGTTGTTTCGACGGTGAAAAAGAAATGTTTGAACGGCGTTTCAACGGGGAGAACGAAAAAGTTTTAATGATAAGAAAAAAAGAATGTTGCAACGCTGTTTCAACGGTGAGAAAATTAAAGGTCTCGTGGCTAAGAAAAAGGTTGTCTCTACTTTGAAAAAAAGAGATATTTCAACGGTTTAAACGTTGAGGAAAAACTTTTTCTCGACTGTGAAAAAAAAAAGGATGTTTGAACGGTGAGAAACAAAATAGTTCACAGCTAAGGAAAAAGATGTTTGTACCATGTTTGAACGGTGAGAGAAAATGTTGTTTGTACGGTTAAAAAAATGTGTTTCAACCGTGTTTCAACGGTTTGAAAAAAAGTAGTCTCGACGGTGTTCAAACGGTGAGGAAAAAACTGTAAGAAAAGGTGAAAGGTAAGAAGCAAAGTTGTTACGACGGTCAAAAAAAGATGTTTTAGCGGTGTTCCAACGGTGAGGAAAAAAGTGTTGTCGACGGTGAAAAGGAAGTTATTTTTCATGTAAGCTTATGCTGAATTATTTTGGTTTACCTTGGACAGCCATTTTGCTTGTCATATGTAGTTATGCAAGCCCTTGATTTTGATATTTTCTATACAGTTAGGTTTCTAGTCACATGTAGCTGTGACTAGGTTTTTTGACACGGGGGCATATGTAGTTATTCTGCCTTGTCGGTTTTGGCTGGGATATGTAGTTATCTTAGCTGTTTTTCTTGGGGTTTAAACCCTGTTATTTGTTTCTGGTTTGCTTGTCATATGTAGTTATGCCAGCACCTGTTTTCTTTTCATTTCTGATGTAAAGGGCCAGCCAACCCGTCGACTCTTTGTCTTGATATGGTTGCGCCTGCCAGGTTACATTTATTTATACTCTGCTTGACCATGTGTCAGCTTAAGTAAGTGCAGTTTCCTGTTCCTGCCAAGTTTTTACCTTTTTTGCAGGTTGTCCGATATGCCTAAAGTAAAGTCACGTGGCCGAGCCTCTCGTGCTTCTGATGGAGCGCAAACACGTGCCAGCCCGCGGGCTAGTGTTCGGGCGAGCAGCGTTGCGTCGCGCGGACTACCTTCCAGGTCAAGAAGACAGAGTGCGGCCCCACAAGCTGGGCAATTCACTGCCCAAGAGCCTCCTGTGCCTACTCAACTTCAACATGATGCCCTGCTGTCCCCTTGGCTTATTGAGACACTCGTCAATCGGGTTGCAGACGAAGTCTCCCGGCGTTTGTCACCATCTGAGAAGCCCCAACATCGTACCTCATCCCTGGAGGAGGTTCCTGTGACTTCAATGATCAGCCAGCCCCACCAGTCTACTCTGGCTTCCGATAATGTGGCATCCACTGTCGTGCAAGGAAGTTTGGCGGATGCCTCAGCTACATTGATGGTCTTGGTACCCTCTGACGGTCCACCACAAGCACCAGGTCAGTGTTTCCAGTCGGTAGCGTTGCCTGTAGATTGTCGCGTCACTGACAAGGTAAAAGAGAAACTTTGGAAGGACGAATACATAGACTTTGGCTCTCTCCTTGCCAACCCTGTCCACGCGAACCGTTACCAGTTAGCCATTCAGAATCCTGAGAGTGGTCCACTTCCCTCTCTGTGCATAGAACCCGTAGCTAAGACTAAGCAAATAACATCAATTGATTCTTGGCTTAATTTTTTCCACATATTTGTGGGTATTTACACCAGGCGGTTCTCTCATGAGGCCCCCGCCCTCATGAAGTACTGTGACACCATTCAGGACTTGGCAGTAAGGGGCCATAACTGGAAATTTTATGATGAGAATTTTTGGTTTTTGAGGCAGGCCCACCGTTCAGCCTTCCCCTGGGAGCGAATTCATGATGAGCTGTGGCTAAATTCTAACCAGGTACATGTACCCCAGCCCAGAGCATTTCAACCCATTTCCCAGGGGCGGGTATCTGGAAAGGTTGAAACCACCCCTAAAGGCTACTGCTTCCGCTTCCACAAGGGCCGTAAATGTGCCCCGGGCTGCGCTTACAAACACCAGTGTTTTAAGTGCGAGGGGTCACATCCCGCTGCAAATTGTAATTTTCGTGGTCAACGCAAGCATTCCAGTTCTTAGTCCCCAGCTGCCAAGTCCAACTCTTCCCACCCTACCAACACCAGTAAGAGTTGATAGATTAAGTTTTTTGCTGAAAGGGTACACCCATTCCACTGTTGAATTTCTTATATCAGGTTTTACACATGGCTTTCCGATTCATTTCCAAGGTGAGGGCCAGTCGCGCAAAGCTAAGAATTTGTTGTCTGCATTAGATAATCCTGCAGCAGTTGATTCTCAACTCAGAAAAGAGCTTGAAGCACAACGGCTAGCAGGGCCGTTTAAGTCTCCTCCACTGTCCACATTTTGGATTTCCCCCTTGGGGGTTGTGCCCAAGAAAGTGCCTCGCGAGTTCCGCCTTATTCACCATTTATCGTTTCCTAAGGGGTCATCAGTTAATGATGGCATACCTCCTGAGCATACTAGTGTTCAGTATGCTACGATGGATGGCGCCATAGAACTCATAAAGAGGGCGGGCTCCGGTTGCTTTCTAGCCAAGACAGACATAAAAAATGCTTTTCGGATTATTCCTATCCACCCTGATGATTATGGCCTCCTCGGGATGCAGTGGAGGGGGCTGTATTATTATGATCGTTGCATGCCTATGGGCTGTTCTTCATCTTGTTTGACTTTTGAAACTTTTAGCACAGCAGTGGAGTGGGTTGCCCATAACAAGTTAAAAATTGATTTTATTTTGCATCTCCTTGATGACTTCCTTTTAGTTGATCCTTCAGAGCCACTCAGTCAACAGCAGTTAGATTTATTTTTGTCACTTTGTTCGTATCTTGGTATTCCCATTGCACCAGAGAAGACCTGTGGTCCCGTTACCTCTATGTCTTTTGCAGGCATAGAACTAGACTCGATTCTGTCAGAGGCTCGCTTGCCCCTGGATAAAATTGAGAAATGCATTTCCCTCATTTCGGAATTTAGTCGTCGCAAAAAAGTCACACTTAAAGAAATCCAATCACTTATTGGCCTCTTAAATTTTGCGTGTTCAGTTATAAGGCCGGGTCGAGCCTTCTTGCGTCGGCTTATCGATTTGACTGTGGGGGTTCGCATGCCTAATCATTTTATTAGACTGAACAGAGAGGTCAAGGAGGATTTAAATTTATGGTTGTCTTTCTTGTCCAATTTCAATGGCAAGTCTTTTTCCTTGAGGATACCTGCCTTAGTTCATCCAAGCTAAATCTTTTTACCGATGCTTCAGGCGCCTTGGGTTTTGGGGCTTTATTTGGGTCTCATTGGTGCTATGGGAAATGGCCCTCTAGTTGGCAGTACCAAAATATTGCCATTCTAGAGTTTTATCCTATTGTACTTAGCTTATACCTCTGGGGTGAAGCGATGAGCAATCAGTGCATTTTGTTTTTCACTGACAATGAATCTTTGGTTCATGTGATAAATAGACAAACTTGTAAAGATCAATCTCTGATGGCTTTTGTGCGAAAGCTGGTTTCAATTTGTTTACATTACAACATTTTGTTTAAGGCCAAACACTGATACCAGGAGTGCACAACAAAATGGCTGATGCTCTGTCTCGCTGGCAGGTCCAAACTTTCAGGCATCTGGCACCTCCTCAAATGGATTCCTTGCCCACAGAGATTCCCCAGTATCTGCAGCCTCAGAATTGGGTCCTATCGTAGCTTTGCTTGCTAAGTCGAGCCTTCAGCCTTCGTCTATTCCAACATATCGGCGGGCATGGAAATTATTTTACCAATTTCTCACAACAATTTTTCAGTCCGTAAACAAACCTTTTCCCATCGCGCCTCATACATTGGCTCTTTTTATTGCTTACATGTACGACAAAAAATACGCTCCATCAACTGTCAGTTCATATGTTTCTGCATTGGGCTATTCCCACAAATTCTTAGGGTTGGCTGATCCCACTAAAGCCTTCTTTATTATTCAGATTTTAAAAGGCTATGGTAAGATAGGTTCACGCCTGGACAGCCGCCTACCTATCACACTTCCGGTGCCTAACAGAATTGTTGAGTCATCAGCCCAGCTAACTGTTACCCATTACCAAAGTCTTCAATTTAGGGCAATGTGCTCTATAGCATTTTTTGCCTTCTTGCGACTTATAATTCACCAAAAGATGCTGATGTCCCCTTGCAGGTTCATCAGTTAACAAAGTTGTTGGATTCCTCCAAGCGGGTTGTGGCTTTTAAACTCACGTTTGGCAACTTTAAGCATAGCTACAGTCAGCGTCCATTTTCTGTGAGGTTGCACCGCCGTCATTCATGCTGTCTAGTTCAATTGCTTCTAGAGTATCTATCCTTGCGGGGCAACAGACCTGGCCCACTTTTTCGTTACTCTGATAATAGCCCAGTTACTCGGACCAATTTCGCTGAACTCCTTTCGTTGGTGTTGAAGGCTTGCGGGCTCGACTCCACGCGTTACAAAGGCCATAGTTTTCGCACTGGCGCTGCATCATATGCTGCAGAACGGGGAATGTCTGATGTTCAAATCAGGGCTTTGGGTCGTTGGAAGTCTAAGCTTTTTCTTAAATACATTAGGATGCCTTCACTTATATGTTAGCTTACCATTTGTACATGCATTTGGCTAGCGGGGGAAGTCAGGTGTGTGTCACTGAGGGGTGATGGGACTGATTAGCAAGGGCAGCAGTCTCGTCACCTTTTCGGTGACGTTTCTTTCAATTGGCAAGGGGTGCCGATTAGCAAGGGCAGCAGTTCCCCTTGCTCACAGTAATAGTTGGCAGCTATCCTGTACCATTTAAGTCCAGTTATTTTGTTTTATATTAATTATTGGGGATTTTCCCCTTTGTGCTAAGGATTCCTGAACTGAATGGCAAGGGCAGCAGTTCATATTGTATTAATATATTGTATTAAATTGACTTTCCATAGTCAGGGCTGGGGGAACAGATTAGCAAGGGCAGCTGTTTACCCTGCCCTGTATTAACCTACTGTAAGAGTTTCAGTGAGAGCCTTAGGTTATTTTATTGGGGAATCCCCCTGTTGAACTCTGCAATTTGGAACTGAGTGGCAAGGGCAGTAGTTCATGTAATGTTTAAATGTTATTTCGGTCAGGGTGGGTGGAACAGATTGGCAAGGGCAGCTGTTCACCCCGCCCTGTAATATTTGGCTTTTAGGCTTTCAGTCACCTTTTTGTCGAGGATTCAATCCTTTGTGGGCTGCATTTTCCTTGGGTGGGGCGGCAGCATGATGTTTCTCATTGTGCTGTAGCGTTTTTATGCCCTCACCTTTACTGGGCTCAACACAATTTTTAGACCCAATTGCTCTTGTAAATAATAAACGGAATTTTTAATGATTAAATCGGCTTTGAACCTTTGTAAACTCCTATCCGGGGAGGGGGAGAAAGGCATAAAGAGATTATTTGCCATGCGAATAGAAATTTTATGTCTTTCTTCCCGGAGATTTTGTAACAGAGATTTTGTAACAGAGATTTTGTAAGCATTGTCTTTTAGAAGGCACGTGCACAGACTTTTTATGTCACCGGTTATTCTTATGTAACAGCATTGGGACACGTCCGAGGGCCTGGACAAGGGGTATTGTTTTCTCAATATATTGAGCCCCCCGCTTGTGATGCGGTTTCATGGCCTGGCGGCTAAGCTGTTGTCCATTCATTCATTCTTGCTTTGCTCCGCTGTATCACACGTCTGATTTCACGTCCCTCCTCCTCCCCTTTTCCTGACCGCATGGTTCCTTATGTGATTTTAGTTAGGCTTGTTTAGCGTTTTTATGCCCTCACCTTTACTGGGCTCAACACAATTTTTAGAGCCAATTGCTCTTGTAAATAATAAATGGAATTTTTAATGATTAAATCGGCTTTGGGCCTTTGCCCTTAGCCATTTTTACTCCATCCCTAATTGTCTGTCCTTATTTTAGCGCCCAGTAAACAAGCTCGGGTATGCAGCCCACCTATAACTTGTAAACTCCTATCCGGGGAGGGAGAGAAAGGCATAAAAATTGTTTTATAGCAAAGGTGTACCAAAGTTCAGAAAAAAATTGTTACAAAGTTTTTCAAGGATGAGAAAAAGGTTGTTTTCACGGTAAAAAAAAGGGAAAAGTTAGTTGTCTCGACGGTAAAAAAACGTATGTTTCAATGGTGTTTTTCTCGACTTTGAAAAAGAAGATGTTTAACCAGTAAGAAAAAATTGTTTTATAGCAAAGGTGTACCAAAGTTGAGAAACAAGTTGTTACAACGTTGGAAAAAGGTTTTTTTCAACGATGAGAAAAAAATTATTTTCACACTAAAAAAAGGTAAAAGTTAGTTCTCTCAACGGTAAAAAAAACCCGCATGTTTCAATGGTGTTTTTCTCGACCGTGAAAAAGAAGATGTTTAACCAGTGAGAAAAAATTGTTTCATAGGTAAGAAAAAGCACGTTTTAACGGTCTCCCAAAGGTAAGAAAAAGAGTTGCTATGACAGTTAAAAACAGGTATATCAACCGTGAAAACAAAAGTTGTTTCAATAGTAAGAAAAAAAGGTTGTTTCGACGATAAAATAAAGATATTTCAATTGTTGTAAAAGGTACTTTTGACGGTGAGAACAACAGTCAATTCGATGGTAAAAAAATATGTTTCAACCGTGTTTCAACGGATTGAAAAAAAAGGAGTCTCGACGGTGTTCAAACGGTGAAGAAAAAAGTGTAAGAAAAGGTGAAAGTTAAGAAAAAAAGTTGTTACGACGGTCAAAAAAAAGATGTTTTAGCAGTGTTCCAACGGTGAGGAAAAAAGTGTTGTCGACGGTGAAAAGGAAGGTATTTTGACTGTGTTCCAGCTATAAGGAACAGGGTTGTTTCGATGGTCACAAACGGTGTTCCAACGGTAAGGAGAAAAGGTAAAAGGTAAGAAAAAAGTTGTTACGGCGGTCAAAAAAAAGATGTTTTAGCGGTCTTCCAACTGTGAGGGAAAAGGTGTTGTCGACGGTGAAAAGGAAAGTATTTTGACTGCTTTCTAGCGGTAAGGAACAGGGTTGTTTCCACGGTGAAAAAGAGATGTTTCAACGGCGTTTCAACGGGAAGAACGAAAAAGTTTTAATGATAAGAAAAAAAAGGATGTTTCAACGCGGTTTTAACGGTAAGAAAAAAAAAAGTTTCTTGGGTAAGAAAAAGGTTGTCTCGAAGATGAAAAAAAGAGATGTTTCAACGGTTTCAACGTTTAGAAAAAACCCTTTCTTGACTGTGAAAAAAAGATGTTTCAACGGTGAGAAACAAAGTGGTTAACAGGTAAGAAAAAAAATGTTCGAAAGATGTTTCAACGGTGAGAAAAAATGTTGTTTGTACGGTTAAAAAAAGATGTTTCAACGGAAAAAAGTGTAAGAGAAGGTGAAAGGTAAGAAAAAAAGTGGTTACGACGGTCAAAAAAAATGATGTTTTAGCGGTGTCCCACGGTGAGGAAAAAAGAGTTGTCGACGGTTAAAAGGAAGGTATTTGACTGTGTTCCAGCTATAAGGAACAGGTTTGTTTCGATGGTCACAAAAAGATGTTTCAAAAGCGTTTCAACAGAGGAAAAGAAAATGTTTAACGGTAAGGAAATAACATCTTTCAAAGATGTTTTTAGGTTTCAACGGTGAGGAAAAAATTGTTTTATAGCAAAGGTGTACCAAATTTGAGAAAAAAGTTGTTACAAATTTTTTTTCAACGATGAGAAAAAGGTTGTTTTCACGGTAAAAAAAACGGGAAAAGTTAGTTGTTTTTACGGTAAAAAAAACGCATGTTTTATTAGTGTTTTTCTAGAACGTGAAAAAGAAGATGTTCAACCAGTGAGAAAAAATTGTTTCATAGGTAAGAAAATACACGTTTTTAAGGTGTCCAAAAAGTAAGAAAAAGAGTTGCTATGACAGTGAAGAAAAGGTATTAACCGTGAAAACAAAGTTGTTTCAATAGTAAGAAAAAAAATGGTTGTTTCGACGATAAAATAAAGATATTTCAATTGTTGTAAAAAGTACTTTTGGACGGTGAGAACAACAGTTAATTCGATGGTAAAAAAAATTGTTTTAACCGTGTTTCAACGGTTTGAAAAAAAGTTTTTTCGACGGTGAAAAGAAGAGGTTTCAGCGGTAAGAAAAAGGGTTGGTTCGACTGCAAAAGAAAGATGTTTCCACGGTGTTTCAATGGTGAGAAAGAAGTTTGTTTTGAGGGTAAAAAAAAAGCGTGTTTCAACGGTGTTATTTCGATGGTCAAACAAGATGTTCCAACGGGGTTCCAACGGTAAGGAGAAAAGGTAAAAGGTAAAAAAAAAATTCACACGACGGTAAAAAAAAATGTCTTAGCGGTGTTTCATCGGTGAGTGTTGTCGACGTTGAAAAGAAAGGTATTTTGACTGTTTTCCAGCGGTAAGGAACAGGGTTGTTTCGAGGGTGAAAAAGAAATGTTTCAACGGCGTTTCAACTGGGAGAACGAAAAAGTATTAATGATAAGAATAAAAGGATGTTGTAACGCTCTTTCAACCGTGAGAAAAAAAGGTTTCCTGGGTAAGAAAAAGGTTGTCTCAAAGGTGAAGGAAAAGAGATATTTTAACCGTTTCAACGTTGAGGAAAAAACTTTTCTCGACTGTGAAAAAAAGATGTCTGAATGGTGAGAAACAAAATGGTTCACAGCTAAGAAAATAGATGTTCAAACGATGTTTGAACGGTGAGAAAAAATGTTGTCTGTACGGTTAAAAGACGATGTTTCAACGGTGTTGTTTAGACGGTCAAAAAAGATGTTTTAACGGTGTTCCAACGGTGTTCCAACGGTGAGGAAAAAAGTGTAAGAAAAGGTGAAAGGTAAGAAAAAAGTTGTTACGACGGTGGAAAAAAAAGTTGTTTTAGCGGTGTTCCAACGGTGAGGAAGAAAGTGTTGTCGACGGTGATCTTCAGGAATATGCTGATACGTTTCAAGGCATAGGAACTTTCCCAGATGGATCTTATCGTATCCAGTTAAAAGAAGGCTATGAACCCGTTCAACCCCACCACGCCATGTTGCGGTTAGCCTGAAGCCACACACAAAGCAGAATTGGAGAGATTGACACAGCTTGGAGTCATTAAAGAAGTAAGGGAGCACACTGAGTGGATTAACTCCATTGTCCCAGTTAAGAAACCGGATGGTTCCTTACGGCCATGTCTTGACCCAAAAGATCTCAATCAAGCTATAAAGAGGAATTAGTGGTACAGCAGAACAGTTGATGACATTCTACCGGAACTAGCAGATTCGAAGAATTTCAGCTTGCTTTACTCGAAGTCGGGCTACTGGCACGTCAAGGAGAACAGTTTCCTGACAGCCTTCAATACACCGATGGCTACGCCTAGCCTTTGGGCTAAAGGTGGCGGGATATGTTTTTCGGGAAAGAATGGAAAGAGTGCTGAGAAGTATCCCCAAAAGCGCTGGAATCGTTGACGATATTTTTTGCCATGGCAACAAAGAAACTACCCATGACGCTGCAGTCATCACCTT
>OZ026602.1:21964264-21966764 GCA_964020085.1 Micromussa lordhowensis | reverse complement strand
TAGGGATTTAATTTGGGAAGCGAGATACAACTTTGGGTAAGAATCTTGGATTAAATAAAAGAATGGTAAAGTTTTGACATCTGCAATGACCTGCAATGTGCCTTATATTAATTTTAGGTTATATGAAAAACCGGCATTTTTTTTCTTACTTTTGTTGTGGTTAACATCTCACATCTGTTTAGTGCCTACACAAATGTTATATGTGAACATAACTGTTTTTACGCCTTTGAATGTTGAAAATGTATCAAGCTGCATTTTGTCAACCAAATGGACACGTATATCGATTAAAAAGGTACAGACCCTACAGAGTACCTACTGTGTTGTCACGGATGCTACTCGCGCGTGACTATGAAGACATACAGCAACACGCAATATGATATCGAGGACAAGTGACATAACACAAGACAATCTTCGCACGTGGGTCGTCTCGGCAGCATGGCGGCCTTTTTGAAGATCGGCAAGTCAGCCAGCAGATTAGTAAGCAGCTCGAAATTTTATTTAAGAACGACTGTGGCCTGGCCACTCTGTTTAAGACATAATATATTAAGAAACGAGCAGGAAATTTTCCACAATAATGCTAATGTTCGTGAAAAATGACGACTGCGTGACACTGGGTAAGTTATAAAATGACATTCCATTACGTATTTATTAATTTATACTCAGTCTGCATTCTGTACCTAGTCTGGAGTCTGCAGTCTGCATTTTGTACTGACCGAAAAACGTTAACCGCGAAACTTGACTAGAATTTAGCACTTTTTTTACCATGGAAACCGGCCTGCCTTGCTAAGAAGACGTAGTTTGTTGTTCGGAAAGTGCGTGTCTAGCTGATAAACAGTAATATAACTGTTGCGTTACATAAACCGAAACTGACTGAGAATGTTTTCTTTAAGTGCCGCACGGAATGTTTTAGGTTTTTCAACATGGATTTTATGAAGACGTTTTTAAAGTTGGCGAGTTTCTTAAGGAGGCTGGACAAATGTAAGTTTTCTGCAAATTGTTTTTGTTCATTTGACTGTCTTTTTTGTTAGCTTAGGATTCGCGGTAAAAAACCGGCCTGCCTTGCTAAGAAGACGAAGTTTGTTGTTCGCAAAGTGCGTGTCTAGCTGATAAACAGTAATGTTTTCTTTAAGTGCCGCACGGAATGTTTTAGGTTTTTCAACAAGGATTTTATGAAGACGTTTTTAAAGTTGGCGAGTTTCTTAAGGAGGCTGGACAAATGTAAGTTTTCTGCAATTTGTTTTTGCTCATTTGACTGTCTTTTTTGTTAGCTTAGGATTCGCGTATAATGCTGCATCATTTCGTAATTTCTAGATTCAGATTACCACATTACTACATTCTGTCGCATTGTTTTAATAAATAGAGAAAAGTGGTTTGCTCCTTTGACCCATGAACTCAAAAACAAACACGCACTTTGAGACCCTTGATGACAGAAGCCGGAGATAACTACAGAAGACAACCATGTTTTTTCTGTCTCACGGATTGTAAGATCACGCAATGTTCTAGTTGAGCTCACGCTAAAAGCCAGTGTCATACCTCAATTGTGCAGAGCAAGAAATACATCTACAGGTCAAATCTAAATCTCCTAGGTTTCGTCAGAGGCAAGAAACGAGTTAGAATACCATATAACGGAAGAGCATTCTCTTTGGAAGCACTAAAGAAACATATAGTCGTCCAGGCCTGAAGACCGAAACCGAGTAACGTGGTCTTGGTTTCAACCAAACGCCACTCGGCCGGAAGCAAAGAAGGACGGCTGTTTTCGCAGGCTGAAGCTTTGTAGGCTGGCAAAGACTGCTGAAGGAAGCAAAGCTTTCTCAATAAACACACAAGCACAATGGGATGTAGAACAACCGCTTTTCGGAAATTCGTCAATTTTACAAGGTAGGTATTATTTATAATATTTATTTATATTTGTATTTTTTGTTTGGCTTTCCCCGTGTGTATAGTGTAGAGATATATACATGTAGCTGACATGGGGGGAGGATATCCCAAATAGGCTTTCTTGACGGATTGTTCACGCTTAATGTTCAGAGAATTTAATGGTCTTTAATGATACAGATAAACTGGCAAAAAGTTGAAATATCCTTGAAAACTGTCAGTCCTGAGCGTAAAGAGCAAGGGCAAACTAGTGTGACACCGTCCGTAAGAGCTTGTCAAAGATGTCTAGAAGTTGTAAATAAAAGTGTTGTTCTTTGTCACTGACTTGTATAATGTTGTCAAGGCGTTTCGGCTAACTCTTAAGCCTTCATCAGTTGAAAACCGTTCGATGTTACACGCGATTTAAAGACCTTTTAAAATTGAAACGTTACGCGCGCTGTATGCGCGTGACTCGAGAAGATTTTAAGTGCGTGCCAAGCACTTGTAGGCTGCTGGGATGACCATGTGATCATTCCCTGCATTCGGGTCTTTTACAGACAGAAAAAGCGGCTGATGGTAATGTGCCTCATGTCCAACGACTTCAACGTTTTCAAAATCCATGTGATGATGACATTCGTGAACATGA
>OZ026602.1:21956764-21959264 GCA_964020085.1 Micromussa lordhowensis | reverse complement strand
AAATTTGTGTTCAAGTCTCAAGATTGTGCATTCTTTGGAGGACATCTTACAAGCGATCTCAGAGATGAAACCACCAGAGAACCTTCAAGATCTGCAAAGCTTCCTATGACTGGTGCACTACATGTACCTGAACCGGTTCAGTCCTGCACTGGCAGATTTAAGAGCACCGCTTAGAGCGCTCTGTAAGGCTATATAGGTTTGTACAGTCTCAAAGATATTGGTGTTTTAAGACATTTTGGTCAGAAATAGAGTTTCGATTTTGGTCATGTTGGTCTTAAACTGGGTATGGTTTCTTCACTTGTCTTAAATTAGGTATGCTTTTGGAAGCGAGCCGCAAAGCAAATTCAGAGTATTATGTGCGAGCTAAATAACGCTAAGAGGAAAGCAGCACTTGATGCATAATTTTTCAATTTCCGTGTCAGGCAGGGCTTGATTCGAATGGATGTGACATTCTACGTTGTTGTTTTTTTTGTCTGCGACGCAAAATATTTTTCTCTTCAAAAAGAACGTCTTATGTGTGAAGACAGTTGTGCAATTATTCCTCTGCTTTTGCTTGAATATTAGGACGCTATCAGTGTTCTCATGGAAACCAGCTCTTGAAACGCCGCGGAGCGTCAAAATACAAATTTTCTCATTTTTAAAAGCGCGGCTACTCAAAATTCGAACATACGAACAATTACGAACTTTACTCTGATTGGATATTACAAAGCACTGTGTAAAAAATTCACTCGCTGAACTGAAAACGATACCGTTTGAGCAAACAAAACAAAAATTAACATGACATATAAAGTTAACGACGAATTTTTTTTTTTCTGTTAAAGTTAGAATTAATTAAATAAGAAATCACAATATTTAGAGAGGAAGCCACATCAGCCTTAGCTGGTTTTCATGCGGGTCCTCTGTCCTGGTCGATTTGAAATTTGGAAATGTTGGTTTCTTGCGGAGGGAGGAAAACCGGAGAACCCGGAGAAAAACCCTAGGAGCAAGGCGAGAACCAACAACAAACTCAACCCACATATGGCACAGGGCCCGAATCGAACCCGGGACACATTGGTGGGGTGCGAGCGCTCTCACCACTGCGCCATCCTTGCTCCCCATGAATTAAGTTCATGTAGTATGATGAGGTAAGCTACTGTGGCCCGTGACAAACAAACACCTCACGGCACAAACAAAAACCTCGCGGCACAAACAAATGTTAAACTCACAGCAAAACCAAAGACCTCACGGCAAAATCAAATACTCACGGCAAAACCAAATAGCCCTCACGACGGAAGTAATTGTCATGGCGGAAGTTATTCGCCGACCCACTGGGTGTTGTATGTTGGTCTAAAACAAAGATGGCGGAATCAGAAGGAGAGTTAAGATGAAGAAGAACTCATTCAGTATTACTTTTTAGAGGCTTCTAATACAAAGGAATTCGTTTCTTTTTATTCAAGAACCACGGCAGTGAAATGAGCTAAAGTACTCTGAAACGAAGGTTAAAAAAGTGACCAAAACTATGGTCTAAGAGGGGCGATCCTAAAAAGCAGGAATGACGGAATGGTGGAACGGCGGAAAATCACCAGAAATCCTCAAAGACGGAACTCTAAATCCCGTCTTAAGGTAAAGACAAATGTAAAGTCCGATACTTTCCTTTGGTAGATCTTGGTACATTAACGGGAGAGGAGTTGGGGAAAGTAAAAAAAGAAAATATAAAACAAAATCGCCCTACAGGTTTGTGAAACATCGCACCCCCTCCCCCCGTTCAAATAATAATTTATGAAAATTAATTTTCCTTTAGATTTAATATAGTGAGCACTGATTCATAATGATACAATCTTCTAGTCGTGTACTTAAGTGAGATCAAGGTCACCCACCCTCTTTTTTGCGCATGACTACAAGTTCCACGGAAATTCGAGTAATGAAATTGAACCAGAGACTATGTTTTGTCAACAGATCTCAATTTTTTAAGCAAAGAAATTGTCACCTTTGAGCTTGATTTCCAGAAATGAAAGCACGTTTAAATTAGCGAAGAGTGCAAGGTAGGTCAAGGCTAGAGGAGTATAAATCATTTTTCTAGTGCTCCTAATTAATCTACGCTTTGCATATGAAGAATGACTCAAGCTGAGACTAGCTGAGAACTGTTTACTGGGGACATTAATTGTCAGCTCATATCGAAGCATTCCCATATGGCTTGTCCAACAACCCTGTTATTATTATGGCATGTGTCCTTTATAGAATCTGAAAGGTTTTTGTAGCAGTAGTTGTTGTGAATTAAGTCATCCACCACGTGATGCAAAATATATAATCGCACAAAAATTAAGGTGCCGGGAGTAGGCAATACTGCCGATACACCAAATCCCCCTGGGTTACTACCCTGGTAAAGGAAATTTGGGAGTCCCCACTGACCAAAGAAAATTTGGCCCCAGTGGGGTTTGAACCCACGACCTCCGGAACAGATCTACCGGTGCTCTACCGACTGAGCTACGAGGCCAGCACGGGAGCTGGTCGGGGTAATTTA
>OZ026602.1:21926764-21951764 GCA_964020085.1 Micromussa lordhowensis | reverse complement strand
ATAACTCTGGATTGTTGTGAACGATTAATACGGTCCTTGTAAGGAAAGAAAGATTTTATGCATCGAGTGCTCTGAAAAACAATCTTAAGGTTAACGAAAGAGTAGAATTTGTACACACAAGATTTCAGGCGTTTAGCGACTTGGTAACTATCTATTTTTGGATTTAAATATTTATGAAAAATAGAAACTTTGACCAAATACAGATTAAGGTATAAATAAGAGAGCAACACACAATATTAAAAACACCAAAACAAGACAAAACACAACAAAGTATAGTCGTCATTGCTTTTGCAAATTTGGTGGCCCCTTATGGAGCCGTTTTTGGTGTTGAAGGAGGACCTGAAGTCAGCCTTCTAATTCTTCGTCATGGTTGTACAGGTTGATGCTTTCTGTCTGGCTTTCAGGAACTTCCTGTTCATCTTCTGAGCTGTCTGGACTGGCAGGCTTTTTCGACTTGTAATTTCGACGTTTTCTTTTCAGATCATACAGCATACATTGGGCATACAGCATTCTGTTTTCCTGTTCCATGGCATGTCAGGAAAAATAATAATTATTTATTTTACTTCAAAATAAAATATATTGGTTAGCTTAAGCTAGCTTGTTTCTTTCAGTTTAAAATAAGACAGTTTTAGTCACAGTTTTAGTCACGTAACAAAAATAAAAGACTATTAAGAGCAGCTCCGCCTAAATATCGACTAAACCGGGAAATAGCCAAAACGGTTGATACAGTCTGAAAGAGCATGATTTCTTCTTCAAAATAGTGAAATAAATTTTTTTGGTAATTAAAATCGTGAGTAGAGTTGTAGTACTTCTACCAGTGTCTTGCAGTAACTGTTTCGGACCGATTTCGTTAGAAAACGTTTAAAACTAACGAAACATCTGCTGTCTATTGTTGTTATCGGGTTCGTGACGCATGGGTCAAAGAACTGCATTTACTTTGCGTTCTCAGCGCTCGCGATTTTAATTACCCAAGAATTTTATTTCACTATTTTGAAGAAGACATCATGCTCTTTCAGACTGTATCAACCGTTTTGGGGAAATCTAAGTACCAGAACGCCTTTTGAGCAGTTGAATATAGGCTAAATATTCACTTCTCGTTCAGCTGTCTTGAGCCATGAGCTTTCAAACTTCGTGAAATATTTGATACACTTATACATCTATACTAGGGGTAATCGGAGCTTAGGCGAGTGCGGTCGATGTTTGTAGGTGATAACAGTACCATCTGGTTTATTGATATCAGAATCAGTGATACGAATAACACAGTTAAAAGCATTGGACACTACTTGGATTCTGATATTGTCACACCATGTGCCTGTTGATGACATTTGCTGAATTTAGTTTCGCCAGTTATTATCTGAAATACTTTCAATAAAATATTCTGGATGATTCTTTTGGGGTTCAATTCCAGCTTTTCTAATTTCAAAGTGCAAGTCTGCAGTTTTGTACAGTTGATGAGAAACAGACTTAAAAAGCAATCACCATTCCCACCAACATCATATGGCATTAAGCTTAACCTTGCAAATCTATCAGTTAAGCAAGTCCAAGCTGGTTTTTGAAAGCATACCTCCTCTCAATGTTGAGCCATTGTCAGAAATACCACGATGTCTAAAAAAAGATTTTGTTTATGAAATTGAGCTATATACATTTCTGTAACTGTAACAATTCGGATATCTTGATTTACAATTGTAAACCGTCATGAAGGACACATATTTGAAATAGCAATGTTCAGTGTTATACCAAAGGAACTAATTATTGTAATTCTTAGACAAACGGTTAATAAAAGAGGTGCAAGGAAGACTATTTAAAACGCAACATTTTAACCTGTGTCTTGTGGTCCTTTTTTTCCACATTCTTAGGACTCTCCTAACAGGAATTCGGGAAGGTTCCCTATCTCTTATTCTTCTGTACCTCCTTCCTTTTGTAATGTTATTTTTGTCGCGGCGAGATTCTTTACATGTACAGGCGTAGGCACTTAATGGTTCACCAACACTATATCTCACAATTTCACACTTTTCAAGGAGCCTTATAAAGTGGAATGTGTGTGCGACTCACCTCATCAACGTTTCCACTGTTTCCGTTTAGTGTGTTGGTTTCAGTGACTCGAGTGGCGCTACCGTGGGGCGGGCTGAGCCCAGGTGTGCATTTCTTGAAAGCTCCAAGACTTTTCAGGTCAATTTCAGGTGGTGCTAATCATTTCCCTGTGATCTGTGATCCCTAAAAATATATTTTTTTTACTGATGAAATCTTGTGATCAGTCTAACCTCTTTTAACAATGTGAGTTGCCGTCTATTTTTATGAAAGTAAAGTTCCAGCCAGCTCCTTAGAATAAGTAGATCATAGTTTTGCAAATTTCTTTTCAGGATGACCGATCAAAAAATTTTCCAGACTTTTGAGGAACACATACCAGGTCTTGTGCTGATGGGGACTTTTTGTCAACTACATGTACACTCCTGGGTGGTCTTACAGCTGTTACCCAAGCAGTCAGCCAGAATGGCCCATCAGAACACAAGTGTACATGTATAAGCTACTTGGGACCGTGGAGTGACTGTCTACTGAGTCCATTCCCTAATAAGCACTCTGTAGAAAATAGCAACTGATTTCTTGGTCGTCAGAAGAATCTTGGCTTGGTTTGTTACATGCACAACAATAGCCATACATTCTACTCAAGTAATTTTATACAGAGGAGTCTTGCAGGAGGCTACTATTCATATACATTTGGTAGGAAATGTACTAGACATCTCATACACATGACAACTGCAGTTTAAACATGTACCCACATTTTGCGTCTCAATCATTATTCATATGTGCAGTCTATTGTTTGTTATCATTAAATATTCATCACCCAGAGCATCCATCGTTTCATATAATGCCCTTCATTCCCTTGAACTTTACTTTCATAAAAATAGACGGCAACTCACATTGTTAAGAGGACCTCAAATACAATAGCGTATGTGTAGGCTTACATTTTTTGCAAATTTGTAACACGTGCCATAGAGCTCGCATTTCCTCATCGAAAAATAGAAGTGCCAACTCAAAAAGTTAGCCCGGCATTACATTTAAGCTTGGATATAGATAACATACTGCTGCAGGCAAACTTCTGAGGTAACTTTCACAAGCAAGTACATTGGTTTGTAGTGATTTGCAACTTTCTTATTCAAGACAACTTGCAAAGTGCAACTTGGAAAGTCAGCCATTATATTAATAAGCTTTCATATAGATAACATATTGCTCGAGGGGGTCAGAGGTTAAAATTTCTGAGGGTATTGGGGGCTCAAGTCTAGCCTTTTTTCCAGAGGGTGGCAAAGAGTTCGTAATGAACGAATAATACTTACGTAAATTGTTTTAACAATTGAAAAAGGGATAGAAATAAATAAATTACTTCTCCATTTACTTGAGCTTAAATGTGTCTTCTCGTTAATGTTTGTGTTTTCGCTGCGGTTTTCTTGCTATATCCCCAGAAGAGTGATGGCCAATTGTACACAAAACCGAACCGATACAAAATGGCAGACGGAAAAAAATTGATCTCCACATGCCTTTCTTGCGCTCTTAACCTTCTGAAGGCTCGGCTGCTCATCCAGTAATTTTACTTGCGGGTGAGGCTACGTCGCTTGAACGTTCGTATCAGCTAAGGCCAACGATGTCAGATCAAGATATAAATTAGCACAAATTATTGAAGACAAGTAAGGTAAAGTACAGATTCATGAGCCAAACTAATCTGATTCCTTTTAAAATGTTTTCAACTGCATTTTCCAAAGGTTTATGTTCGCGTATCGCACGCCAGTCTAAAAAAATAGGCAGTCAATGACTGCATGGGGCTACTACTGTTATTATTTAGACCATTACATTAAAACAAGTTATATTTCAATAAACGGGGTCATTAAACGAGCCTGAAATACAAAAACGTTTTTTGGACTGGTAGCTTATTAAAAACATGCCGACTATTTTGTTGCACCGCGCAAAAATATGAATATGCCGATCTCCAAATTTGAAAAGAAATAAGACTCTCGGTAGCTTGAATTAAATATCTTACCTCCAAGTTAGTGGGCTTTAGATGAAGGGTGCAGAAAAAAAAGCAGTGTGATTTGGAGTAAAATTGTGCAGGAAAATTAAAACTTCGATTGTGCGAGATTATTGAGGAGCCAATGTTCTTGCCAAGTCCTAAAAAAACCTGCATTGACAATAGTACTGTCAAATGTAGTTCACTAGTAGTTCAAATATACTTAGCACGCTCAGCAATCGCCAATTCTTTTGAAAAAACTACGTCTGACTGCTAAAGAAAATCATGTTGCGTGACACGAACTAGACGAGTGACGCCAAAATAAATAGCAATCTATGCTTACAAATAAGCTCCTTTTTAAAAAATACTCCTACCTTGATTCAATTAAAATATGTAGCTTGATTATTTCTTCCCAAAATTGCGTTCAGAAAGTCGCAAATTCTTGGAAGTTATTTAACAAAACAACAACTTGAAAGTTTATGCAAATTGTGCAATGTAATTTGACGCCTTGTTGTTACACTGTTTTGTTCGCGAGGGAGTTTATCATGATTCGTCTTGGTTGTCTCGAAAGAGATTATTTGCTTTTCGAATTCAGCGGAGTAATAACTCTTGACAAGGGTTGAAGATCGCAACACGGCAGATATGGCTCCACAATTCACTCGGATCGCCACGAGCATACATGTAGAGGCAGCCGCGCTGCAAAGTGTTTTCAAATACTACATACCCGACAGTCTGAAGTTATGCTAGAATTACGGATAAACTCCTGCAGTCCTTCTGAAAACTGTAGATCTTTGTTTGGAAATGTCAAGCGATTTCAATTATAATTTTTGTTTTGTGGTTGAGGAACTTAGTGGTCGAGCTTGGAAATACTACACTAGAGTCTGCGTTGAAGCACAAGCACATGGAAAAGAAACTTGGATCAATAAGAGGCTGACAAAGCGACCAGTGATGCTCTGATTGGCACTGAACACTATCCGATGATTAGGCACTTACGGACGCACTCGGATTGGCTACGAAAACTATCACAATGCACTCTGATTGGCTACGAAAACTATCAGAAGATGAAGTCTACAAGAACGGGAATCGAAAAGGCTTACGGAAGGACTTACTTAATACACAGACGAGAGCATAGTGGCTACGCATCTTCGAGGCAGGTAGCCACAAAAAGTGTACGTTTATAGATAAGCTTAGTTACAGTTACGGTTTTTGTGACATGATTGAGAGTCTTAAGCACTTGAGAAAATTATGCATTTAAACTAAGCAACAACAAAGAAATTTAGCCCTATTTTAAATTAATTAATGTTGCTGGAAGAAATCAAACATTGTTAAAATTTTTTTTCCGGATCAGTAAAAGGATAAATCTTAACATAGCAAAGAAATAAAGCGAAGATTGCACCTCTGTGAGCCGTCAATTTTTCCACATATAAAAAATAAAATTATAATAAAAATAATTATAATTTTAATAAAATATTAAAATTATAATAAAATTTCCGAGGGGTTCTGAAATGAGGGTAAAGGAAAAACGGAAATTCCAAAGGGGAGGGGGGGGGGGATCTTCACAAACCCCTCTGGAATGGAAATTCTGAATGGATCGGGGGTTAAAACGTAAAAACCTTCCGTGGGGGGATATGGATATTTTCTGGAACTACACAATGTAAAATTTCCTTCTTCTTAGTGGGAACTAGTCAGAGCTTTTATGTGCCAAATGGTGCCAAGAGCTACAGTGTGTGAGTTCATGTACATGCACATGCATTTAAAAAACACATTTTGACATTTTTCTGGAAACCAACAGTACAGCCTGTATTTGGACCTGGAAGGGCAAAACACCTACAATTCTAAATGCATAATATTCTGAATGCTGACCAGTTAGCTCAGTTGGTAGAGCACAGGACTGCCATGCGGGAGGTCGCAGGTTCAAACCTCAACTGGACCAACACTCAGGGTCTTTAAATAACTGAGGAGAAAGTGCTGCCTTTGTAATGATATCTGCAATACAAATAGTTAGACTTTCAAGTCTTCTCGGATAAGGATGATAAACCGTAGGCCCCGTCTCACAGTACTGGTGTGGGACGTTAAAGAACCCACACACTGTTTGACATTGTCCGCGGAATGATGGTTTGTCACTTATTCTGTTCTGGGGGCACCAGTGTATCCTACTATTCTCTCCAACAAGATTGTGAACTGCGTGGCTGCAATTTGCGCCTAAATAAGCAGTCTGGCAAAGCCCCTCACAAAGTGTTGTAAAGTGCTTTGAGCGTCAGGATAAAGCATAAAGCGCTATAAAAATGCCGCATATCATATTATGTTCAATAACAACATCTCATACAGTTGTACAGCTGTAGCTTACCAATGCCAAGTTCTCTCCAGATGCCGGTTGGTGACGCGACCCTTAACTTTGATGGTTTTTTTAATCGTATAACTCTGATGATGATGCGGGTGGGAATTTAGGACAATGATTCCTTCAGGACCCAGGAGAGGAGCAATAAGTTCATGGGTAATTATCACATTGGTATCAATTTCTCTTGAACAGTCGCACAGATCGTCTTTCACTACCGCAATGTTTTCCTCAGATAGACTTTTTGAGGCATCCATTAGGAAATCAAATGTTCCTAAAGCAGCTTTCATGTCTGGAGGATCATCGTCTGTTCCGACTTTCAGCTCTTTTAATTTGCGTCCAAGAACTTCCTTACCTCTGCCAAACAAACTCCAGAAATCCACTCCAGCTTACCCCCTATCCTAGTTCAAAATTATACAATGTAATGTATTACTGTAACTCTAATTGATGACTGACATAATCACAAAGGCAACAAACTATGCTCTGCTGTAACACTGTAACTTATATAACACTAGTCAAAACAAAATGTAGTTCCCTTTGTAACCTCTTAGTGTCACATTACAAAATTCATTGCCCTACAAGTTCTAAGCACATATAACCCAGTGACTTCAAACATAAGCTCTAACCTACACACTGTATTATTGTCTCTATTTGCATTCCTGTAATAGCTTCTTATGAACTCTAATGTTTTGAGAGCCTTGCCCAAAGCCATTGACATGTGAAATGCGTGGAAGCAAAAAAAAAAAACAAAAGCAAAAGAAAAGAGAAGTACTAGAAGATATGCCAATAATATACAAAAGTCATTAGAATTAGGGATCATAATGAGCAGACTCTAGACTTGAGAAATTGTTTAATACTGCCTAGAAACTACACTGTACAGTGTCAATAATGTTAGACTATTTTTCTGGCTTCAATCAGCTGTGTATTCTTCAAGTCGAGAATGGGGTTACATTATGTTTTTCAATAGAAGAACTAATTTATATTGAGAATTAATGTTATTATGCTAATAGATGAAAAGTTCAGTGACTAAATATTACCAATACCATGAAAAAATAATTAAAGTACTATGCGACAGGACGAACTTTTCTTGCTACGGTTAGCAACTGTGATGATACTGTGATCCCTTGTGGAAAGCAAATTTTGAGGTACAAGGAATAAATGTTGAAATCTACCTTCCAAAGTGGACATTGATGTAAAAAGTTAGTGTTGAGCCCTACAAGTGACCAGCCAGAACAAAATTGTATTATCATACCAGGAGGGTCCTCGTATTGAGCAAACCAACCACTGAAAACAGTTATGGTGTTTTGTTGTTGTTGTTGTTGTTGTTTTTAAATAGCCTGATCCCAAATTTGCAAGTTGGTATTTCTTTCTTTTAACCCTCAAAGTATTATCTCCTTGGTTTTTGAAACTGGAAGAAATGTTACTGCAGAATACAGTAATTAACTCCCAGAATGGAAGAAAATTTAATGATCTTCTTACTGTTTGGAAATGAACAGATTACATTTCAGAGGGTTTGATTCTCAAGGCAGAGATAGAGGTTCAAAATGAATTAACGCAAATACATGTAAGGATGTTTCATGACTTTTAAGAACATAACAGTAGAGTCAATTTTGAAATGTTTTTTGATACACTGTCTGTAGTTACCATTTCAGTCTCAATCAATAATGTAATGTAACCCTTTAAGCCTTAAGGGTTCTCCCTTTCAAGAGCAAAATAGTCTAGCGTAAGACAGAGTAAAAGCTGTAAGTCAAAGTCACTCTCTGTAAGGGAGTAAACACAAAACGGTAACATTTCACCCAAAGAAACACCAGTGGAGACAAAGTGTTTGGTAAAATTTATACATGACGCAGTTTTCATGCGCAAAAGAATATTGAAAGTTTTTGGCTTAAAAAAGCAAATGCTTCTTTGAATTACATAATGTACTGTCTGCAACAGTGCTCAGCATGGCAAGGGTTTCAGTGCAAGTTCATAGACCCCTTTATGGTCTACATTGCATGATGGGTAATCAGGACACGGAGATACGATATGGCTGCCATGGTTGACAAGTTTCATTTCAACATGCATATCAAGTTTTGCATATTATTTGCGGCATTAAAGAGATTTGTACGCATTCTTTTAGAAAGTGAAAAAGTCCACAATCTAGAAGTTTCATTCTATACCTGGAGAAAGAGAACTTAAGTTACATGACAGGACGGAAATCGCGTGCACTGTAAGTACCTCCCGTTGTCCCATAAAAGCCTTAGGAAACTTTCGTAAGGCAGTTGTATGGGCTTTAATCAGAAGGAATGTGGTAGCGCTCCAGGTTGCTCATTATGCTGACCGCAAGGCGTGATAATCTCGCCGCTTTGTGACATAAATGTCGTTCAACAAAAAGTAAACCAGAACACTGTCGGACCTATACATGCTTCATTTTTAACTCGTGAAGCGCATGCGCAGCACGAGTTATCGTGAGTTGTGGGCAAATGTGTCGCTCGATCGATGGGCTGTAAACTTTATGCAAATGAGGTACGCTTGCGGCTTACTTTTAAACTGCTGTCTATATTTAATTAGAATAAGCTGTTTTAAAGGATAAATTAAAAGATATAAGTTAAAGAAGACTCGGCTATCGAAAATAAGAACATCGAAAATCGTAAAATCGATGAGCAGCACAAGTTCTCAATGGATGCGGAATTCGAATGGATTTTAAAGAAACGGAAGTCGTTGAAGCACGGTTTTATGGTATGGTAAATATGCATATAGCCAGCAAAATGATATAAACACAGAGCAACTATTTTTTGCATCGCTAAAAACAACTACAGAAACAAGAAAAAACTAAACTTAAAAATCAGCCCACACCCGGAGTCGATCGCGGTACACCAAAACGGTAGATACCGGTATATTCAGTACCAATGAGCTATGTCAACATCATGTGCACGGCACCGAAAAAAATTTACATCCTTATTCATTCTTATTGGAATCAACTATGAAACCGCCGGCACCTCACCGGGCTCTAGGAAGGCTTCATATTTCTTGGTGAACCAGAAACAAAAATGAAAAATGTTTAAAACACGTTACATCGTCCACCCTGGTGAAATGTATAAGCATGATCGTTTCAGTTGTAATGCCGTCTTATCCAGCCATTACCTTTTTTCTTTGGTACGTTACGAGTGAACACTAAACTACTCCTCGTACTCTAAGAATGAAAATCAACCACAATATTCCCTAAACCAGATAATATTAAACATAATCCAAGAAATGTCTTAACTAATTTGTTCACTTCACGAGTTTGCTCACAGAGCACTTTGATTCAGATAAAGGAAAGTTACGCATCAATGACACGTCATCGCTTGTCAAACTTTGTTAATGAACATGACTTCCACTCACGTAATCGGCCCAATGGATGTACTATTATGATCCACTGATGAGCAATGAGTGAAAATCAATCCGACAACATGAAGTGCCCTTCATAAACACGAGTGAAGCAACAAAAAGGTCGAGAGACCGATCAGAGAACGGCAAATTTACAAATGTCACGAACCGTAGGAGTCGTGTAGGCTAGTCACCTCATTTTACACTGAAAGTAACTCTAAGTCGTTGCCTAGGCAATACTCCATTTTATTGTAATTAGTCCCTTTTTTACATTATTTTTCACTCCTTTTTCACACCTCTTTTTGTATTACGCTCTTATAAGAATTTTTTCGCACTCCTTTTCGTATATATTCCGTCCATGTGCTTACATTTTTTCATTCGTTAAAGGCTATAGACTGATAGCCGAAAGCTTATGTTTGTTTTTAACCGTTTTTAACTAGAGAACGGTTTTACATTTTATTATTATTTACGTCAAAATATTTGAGGTGGGACATACCGCTGATAGCCGAAAGCTTATGTTTGTTTTTAACCGTTTTTAACTAGAGAACGGTTTTACATTTTATTATTATTTACGTCAAAATATTTGAGGTGGGACATACCGTTCTGATGAACAAAAAATTTAAGCTGGGTGATTATTACTTTTGCGTTACATCAAACTGTTTGAGGTGTGTCACCCACCAGTGTGATGAACAAAACATTAAGCTGCTTGAACAATTTTTTTCGCATTACATCAAACTGTTTGAGGCGTGCCACCCGCCAGTGTGATGAACAAAATATTAAGATGCGTGAACATTTTTTTCGCATTACATCAAACTGTTTGAGGTGTGCCACCCGCCAGTTCTGATGAACAAAATATTAAGCTGCGTGAACATTTTTTTCGCATTACATCAAACTGTTTGAGGTGTGCCACCCGCCAGTTCTGATGAACAAAATATTAAGATGCGTGAACATTTTTTTCGCATTACATCAGTCAAACTGTTTGAGGTGTGCCACCCGCCAGTTCTGATGAACAAAATATTAAGCTGCGTGAACATTTTTTTCCCATTACATCAAACTGTTTGAGGTGTGCCACCCGCCAGTTCTGATGAACAAAACATTAAGCTGCGTGATTATTTTTTTCGCGTTACATCAAACTGTTTAAGGTGGGAAACCCGCCAATTGTGAGGAACAAAATATTTAGCTGCGTTATTATTTGTTTCGCAATTACTTCCTAATTGTTTGAGGTGGGTCACCAGCCAGTTCTGATGATCAAAAACATTAGCTGCGTGATTATCACACACTTGCTGATTTTGAATTTTTAATTATTGAACAGTTATGTAACCTTAGTGTTAACAGCAATAGTATATCGATGACCGTCTGCTCACAAGAGAGGCTTTTTGGTGTGCTCAATAATGCACAATGAAACCGCATGGACTGAACAGAAGGTGCGTTTAATTCCAGGAATAGGATTCGTTATAATTAACAACATTTGGCTGCTGTATTTTATTGTATTTTATTGTATTTTATTCACGCTCTAGCGGGTGGTTTTACTATTTTTTAAAAAATGTTTTTACGTAATTCTTATGGGATTTTATGTAAATTATTGTAATTTCTTTGTTTTCTTTGTAAACTATTGTTTTTAAACTTATTTAAGGCCTCTTCACTCTTTGTATACTTTACTCCAAGTATCGATTTTGTAAGTGCTGAAGAAGCCCGAACGGGCGAAACGTCCATGTATTAAAGACCACAAAGAGAAAAGTTCGCATCTTCTTCTGTTTATTCTACCTATGATTATTTAAAGAAGAAGCGTTCTGTATCCACCGGATCCTTTTCTCCAAGGCTTCATCGTTGGTAAACCAACCGAGAGGGCACATTGTATACATATTTGTATTGTATTACGCTCACTGTTTACACAGTTTGAGCACTCTATGGATTGAGTGGAGAGCCTTGTAAGAGGTGTTCACTATTGGCATATTGCTTCGCTCACTGCTCGCAGTTTGAGCACTCTCGTGACTCCACAATGCAATCCAACAATGTGTAACCGTACATCCTGTGCCCAAGTTCAGGAGTTGCCATAAAGCCATTATGGTAATAACCGGGAGGGCACATTGTATACATATTTGTATTGTATTACGCTCACTGTTTACACAGTTTGAGCACTCTATGGATTGAGTGGAGAGCCTTGTAAGAGGTGTTCACTATTGGCATATTGCTTCGCTCACTGCTCGCAGTTTGAGCACTCTCGTGACTCCACAATGCAATCCAACAATGTGTAACCGTACATCCTGTGCCCAAGTTCAGGAGTTGCCATAAAGCCATTATGGTAATAACCGGGAGGGCACATTGTATACATATTTGTATTGTATTACGCTCACTGTTTACACAGTTTGAGCACTCTATGGATTGGGTGGAGAGCCTTGTAAGAGGTGTTCACTATTGGCATATTGCTTCGCTCACTGCTCGCAGTTTGAGCACTCTCGTGACTCCACAATGCAATCCAACAATGTGTAACCGTACATCCTGTGCCCAAGTTCAGGAGTTGCCATAAAGCCATTATGGTAATAACCGGGAGGGCACATTGTATACATATTTGTATTGTATTACGCTCACTGTTTACACAGTTTGAGCACTCTATGGATTGGGTGGAGAGCCTTGTAAGAGGTGTTCACTATTGGCATATTGCTTCGCTCACTGCTCGCAGTTTGAGCACTCTCGTGACTCCACAATGCAATCCAACAATGTGTAACCGTACATCCTGTGCCCAAGTTCAGGAGTTGCCATAGAGCCATTATGGTAATAACCGGGAGGGCACATTGTATACATATTTGTATTGTATTACGCTCACTGTTTACAAAGTTTGAGCACTCTATGGATTGGGTGGAGACTAACTATCAGAACTGTCTGTGATTCGCTAGCGCGGAATAAATTTATTTGCGTGGCTTCCGGGCGATAATTGACGTAACGACAACATGTTGAGTGTTCGCTTACTGCTAACTATGGCTTATTTTGGTGGAATTTCAATCGATTCTCGATGTAGGAAGCTCTTTTTAAGTCTATTTAGGACAGGCCTTTAGAAAGTTATAGATAAGCTCTCCGCCGCGGTCCTGACATAGTGTACGTTCGTGTTGATTTAGACTCTAATTTCATGTTGAAAGCACTCTTAATTAAATTGAACAATTCATGATGCAACGAAAAGACGGTGAAATTAGTCTTCCTGGCCTCAAAAGACATACGGGAGAGTTAGTTCCTTTTATTTGAGCTACGATAAGCCTTGTGGCAAGCTAGCGCTAAGACAGAATTGTATCACCATTATCAGTGACAAGTCAAATTCTGTGGCTACGTTTTTGCGAATCCAGACAGATATTGAAAGTAAATGTCACGTAAGGGCTACTAGTTGGCTGAAATGTAGAAGCAAATAGTCCATTTGACTGCTTACAATGCTCTTTTTGCCATGACTGGCTAATTTAATGCCTAGGAAAGACATTAAAATCACAGAGGTTAAACATGTCTAAATTAGTGCCGCGAATCAAGTGATCAATTTAAGCTCTGATTAAGCTTTGTTTGGCTAGTTCGACTCATTTGAAGCGAATTCAAAGGCTTGCATAGGCATGGCATAGCTTCTATTAAAGGGAGCATAAGGTAGAAAGCACTCTCAGTACTACATGGTTTTATTTATGTACACTATCTGACCGATTTCCTAAAAACGTGCCTGCTGTTTTTAGTGCCTGCAGTCTTTAACACGGTTTTCATAAATCCAGACAATTATTGGCACAGAATGTTCGGAACTGATCGGAGAATGCCCTGATTTTGACTCTAGACGCCTTGGAAAGATGGACAGAAATTAGAAATGCTCGCTTTTTGGCCTCTCTGTGTCATCCAGTCTTATTCCCTTGAAATAATTATTCACCATCCGATTGCCTGTTTTGCTGTTAAAGAGGAAAATGTTAGTAGCAATCGACAGTTAAGATGCAGAAAGGTCAATCATTGGAGATATCTACCTGAAGTTTTGAAAACCGTTTTGCCTGGAGTCTTAAGTTGAGTCCAGCTCATTGCAGGCCATCTTTCAAAAAAAAAAAATCTCCCTTTTTAGGATTTAACCAGCCTCAGCTCTTAACCATGCACTCCAAACAACTTCCTGGAATTGACAGAAATCACTGGAAATTCCACAAAACATGGTCGAGGGGGGTAACAGACCGACCCGTAGGGCCGGTCTGTTGCCCCCCTCAAGCTGGTTAACTTTTTTTGAGGGGGGCTTCCGTCAAGCTAAGTGTCATGTTCTAGCACAGACACAGGACTATCATGTGGTGTGCATTTGGGGGAGCTCGATGGAATTCCAGGGAGGTGGGGATATTTCAAAGGCCATGCCTTGTGCTAGACTGGATTTCTAGACTTTTGTAGCGAGACTTTTCCCCCTGCCTTTCAAAGCTTACTGCCTGCCTTTAATGCAGGGGGCTTCCGTCAAGCTAAGTGTCATGTTGTAGCACAGACACAGGACTGTCATGTGGTGTGCATTTGGGGGAGCTAGATGGAATTCCAGGAGGGGTGGGGCTGGTTTTAAGTTTGAGGTGTTTTAATTTGCACTGTTGTGCAGTTTTACTGCACTGTTTGCAAGCATGCAAGCAATGACCCCACTCTAGCCTCAGTAGATAGTATTCCTGAAGTCAGAAACAGTTTAATTGGTTGTTGTAGGACCTTGTTTTGTTGTGCAGTGTCGGTCTGGAACTTTTTTTGGGAGACCAGTTGCAATAAAAAAAGGGCTGAGTGGGGAAAATGGCTTTGCAATCGGTGACGCTAACACCAAAATTGTCCCTAAAATGCTTTATTTTCCAGACTAGCGAGGAAAGCTTGACATTTGTTGCCTTCAAGACAGACTCTTCCATCAAATGGAAGCTAGTGTATTCAAGAACTTGTTGAAGAGGTGAGATTTAATGTTTCCAGTAAGAAGGGGCATTAAATTACCAATCAGTGTGAGAGACTGACATTTGTTAGTAGCCCGGTTTTCAAAAAACCAGGTATATATCTCCAGGGATTCACCATCCGATTGCCTGTTTTGCTGTTAAAGAGGAAAATGTCAGTAGCAATCGACAGTTAAGATGCAGAAAGGTCAATCATTGGAGATATCTACCTGAAGTTTTGAAAACCGGGTTGCCTGGAGTCTTAAGTTGAGTCCAGCTCATTGCAGGCCATCTTTCAGAGCATAATTTGCTTTTTAGGGTAAAAATAAAAATCTCCCTCTTTAGGACTTAACCAGCCTCAGCTCTTAACCATGCACACCAAACAACTTCCTGGAATTGACAGAAATCACTGGAAATTCCACAAAACATGGTCGAGGGGGGTAACAGATACCTTATTTTGCGGTGAGATTTTTTTACGGTTAACATTTTTTACGGCTAACGGTTAAAATTCTTTCTTTTTACGCCTAACGGCTAAATTTTTGGCCGTTTTACGGCTAAGCTAACGGTTAACCCCATTGAGACCCTCTGTGAAGGGGCGCTTGATAGGCCGCAAATTAACTGTTAGTTACCAAGGCCAGATAAAATACACTGTGTTGCAAAGCAAATTTACCTGACTAGATTCTAACGGTTTCGTTTACACTAGAGGTGTACCTCAACAAACACGGAGTGTACTTAAGGGATATAATCCATCCTCCAATTTTAAAGGTTGTCTCCGTGGAGTATTTTTTGACAAAAGTCAGGTTTTGATGGACCCCACTAAAGAAAATACATATTACAGAGTGTTCGGATCACCGGAAAACAATTGTCCGCAAATTAGCTTTCATAACCCCAAAGATTATCTTTACCTACCTTCAACAGGCAAAGATTTATTCGATGTTCCCATCAGGTTTCGTATTTACTTTGCAAACGCAACGTTAGCGTACAAAGGAAATTTAAACCTGCAATGTGTTAGCCTTTCACTAATAGAAGGTAAGGTGGTTATCAAAGTTCAGGTGTCATCTGTGATACAGTTTAGCCAGGGAAAGAGTTTGAATAATGGGGAGTGGCATACCTTGTCTGCTGTGGTCAGCAAGACGGAGATAGAACTTAAACTAGATCAGCTGGTGCGAAAGCTGCATAAAACAAAGTGGAGGAGTGCTGGCCAATAGAGAATGGACAGTTCTAAAAGATTGTGCGAGGAATATAATTTCACGTGCAAAAGCATTGCAAGGGAAAAAAGGTAGATAAAATCTAGAGATTGGACAGTTGCAAAAATTTGTGTTAAGACTATTTGTTCACGAACAAAAGCATGGTTTGCCAAGTCTCTATACGTTACATAAGGCCAAGTTGAGCCACTTTTTGGGAAGGAAAAATGTTGTTATTACTATTACTATTTCTATAATTAAAAATTCCGAGTCATCGTCTGTCTTTTCATTGGCTAAAAGCCTACAGCTTTTTCTGGGAAATAGTTCAACCTACAGATCATTCACTAAAAACATCCGGAATAATCAAGTATCGGTAAGTGTTATCAGCCTCACCCTTCTCATTTGCAGTAACTTCAACGACTTGTGCAAGCATGTTATAGCTTCTTTCAAGAGTAAACGAGGCAGATAGCACTCTCAGCGCGACATGGCCATATTCAATGACGTACAGTATTCACAAACTCAGTCATATTTTGGCACAGCTGTCCCGAATAATCAGGGAATGCCCTAGTTTGACTCCAGACGCTTTAGAAAGATCGACAGTAACTACACAAACTCGTTTTTCTGGGTCATCCAGTCTTGTTCCGTTGAAATAATATATGTCTGGATTTATGAAAACAGTGTTAAAGACTGAATCAAGTCTTTATTTATTTATCTATGTTTTGCCTTTCCTATGGCAGCGGCTTGTAAATCTTACCTAGATGGAAATGTAGGGAACTTCTCGCTGCATGTTTCATGTATGGATCTATTTTATTTAATTCATTATCGCCACGCCCCTCTCCTTTTCAATTGGTGTGGGTTTTAGCCCAGCAGTTAGCGCGGTCACTCCGAGGAGGAACCACAAGATTTGCGTTCTATAACTGCTGTCTAAAGAAGTCTGCTCGAGGACATCATTGTATCCAATAAAGATGTAAGTCTAACGATTTGCTAACAAGCGTCGTCCATTATCGCACATGAAGCGGCCCTGAGATGTATTTAACGGGACGCCATTTAGCGCTGTAATAGTAGGCCGTTTGCACTGTGGCGATAGTGTTGTGCTTGCTTTAGACAGCAAAAGAGCTTTAGCCACAAATTAATTTAATAAGTGGTTGGCATCTTGCGCTTAAATTGACAAATTTCGTTAATTAATCGGCCGTATGTATCAATTTTAGATGGTGTTCGTATTTAAAGCAAGATTTAAATAGTAATAAGACAATACTCAGTTGCATGGAGTCGTATGCTACTGATCAGTTTTGTTGAAAGTTTGAAATTCCGCTGAAATATGTGATCTGGAAAGCGAAAAGCACCACTGACGCTTTACCGTTTAATGGAACAAACCGTTCAGTATCAGGCCTACTCTGGGACCTTAAGTCGCGCAAAGTCGCCTTAAGTCACTAAGAGTCACCCAAGTTAGATAACATTTATATAACATATTAAAGCCTTTTGTATCTGCATATATTGTCCTGGGAGGGTGCATTTCATTATCTTCAAAGTATTACCCCTTATTCAGTATTTATTTTTTACGGGTAACATGTAACAAGTAGTTAGTAGTAGGGTTAACAGTTATGGGTAACAGGTAATTGTTTCGAGATCATTATAATTATTATGTTACCATCGCAATAGATGAGAGCTACCAGTATTCGCAAACAGGCTAACCATGTTCCTATTATGGCTAACTGGAGTGCCTTCTGATCAACCTGTTACAATAAATAGCACTTCACTTAGGGTAAAGAGCATCGAGCCTGTCTACTATTAGCTCTCACTTATAGTAATAATAACACAATCTATTCTTTAAATAAACTGTCACCCATTGCCCAGCTTTGCTTATTCCCAATACCTCTTGTGCCACTTGCAGGTTTACATTGTGGGTCTTAGACAGGGGTGAGGGGTGGAGGGTAAAAGTTTGGGGAGGAAGGAGTGTTTCCATTGCTGTTATGGAGAGCTAACCGTAAGGAGGCTAACTTGAGTGTTTTGGGGGCTAAGCGAGTGCTCTAAAGGCTATCTAGAGTGTTATTCAGTCTCACTCCAACTTTCACCCTATGCCCCTCACTCCTGATTAAGCCTGCCCACAACAGATAAAATGTAAGGAAGGAGCAGTGACATGTTGCATCCTGGAGTAATTGCAACTTCAAATCACTACTATCGATAAAATAACGCAACGAGATATGGAGTGTTCTAGTTTGGATTATAATCGTTAAATCTGCATGGTATATTAACTGAATAGAGTTGGCCACTGCTCCCGATTGCTGACAGGATTAGGCTGAGACAACTGTTCAGTCAGAAAGGCAACAATGTTCTGGTAAATATCAAGTGCTCCCTGGTAATAATACCAGAATAGTCAGTAGGCTAAGTAATCTCCTTCAACTTCTGTCAATTACATTTCATAAGGGCACTCACATGAAATTAATGAACAAATGTCTTGAATAATTTTGCAAGAAATTTGTCACCTTGTAGTTATAAACATGTTCATATTTCACTGCATTCACACTATCACCAAAACATGTTTAAAGTTAACATGCTTATAGAACAACGATTTGCTTGTGGTTCAAAATTTATCTTTGGTTTGAAAATTTTCAACCCAATTTTTTTCATTTTGTGATTATTATATATCATTGTCTGGATTCGCAAAAACGTGCCCGCTATTTTGGTGGAACGTCTTTAACACTGTTTTAATAAATTCAGACATAATTATTGCAGCAGCTTGTAAATCTTACCTAGTGTAAAATGTAGAGGAATTCTTGCTGCATGTTTCGTTTATTCATCTAGTTTTTTCATTATTCATCGCTACCCACCCCCCCCCCCCTCCCCCATCCCCCTTCCCTTTCGGTGTTAAGTATAGCCCAGGCTACACTCCTCTGAATTTCAGTTCGCGCAGTGACTCTGAGAGGGAGCCAACCGATCAGCGTTCTACAACTGCTGTAGCTCAACTCCTTAAATTGCGCACTTTAAAGAGTCCTTAAATTGCGCACCTTAAGACTCCTTAAATTGCGCACTTTCAATAGCCCTTAAATTGTGCATTTTAAGACTCCTGATATTGCGCACTTTAACAAGTCCTTAAGGTAGTTTTGTTTCTGGAAGAAATGTGGTTATTTCTAGTGTCCCTTATTGGTGTAGAAGACGCAGCACAAGTAACAAAAGAATGGCACTCCTATTGTCTTCTTTGTTTTCTTCTTTCTTTTGTCTTTCATTGTTTTACATCAGCTTGTCTTTTACACAAAGTAAAAGCCACTTTTAGTGGTTTTTCTCTCCCCTATACCTTCTGTACATTAAATTTCCTTAACATTTTATCTTATTCCTACTTATTCCTATTAAATTCATTGCAATGTAGTCGCATACAACTCTTGCAACTTTAGATAAGTCACCCACAACACAACATAAATTTCCCTGTATCCCTGATTATTTCTGTGAAGAAATTATCGTCGTAGCTATTTTTGATAATTTTCTATGAATTTTTAAAGTACGAGAAAACGGCCTTTCCGTGTCCCATTACCGAGCATAAAAGGAGAATGGGTCGAGTTAACTCGTGACGTCACGGCGGGAACCGAATATGTTTTCCTTGAGAATCTAAACGTGAACTTGTGAGTGGAAATCTGTCTAAAATGCCCGGGCGTTGTGTTGTAGGAGGCTGTAGTAATACAGTAATACAGCCTCTTTAAAAACTGTATTGCTCTTCATAGCATACCTCTCTACGGAGATACGCGACCAGAGGCCAAGAAACGAAGGAAACGATGGATTAACTTCGTCAAGATGAAACGTGGGAAGTGGGAGCCATCGAAACGTTCTGTGATCTGTTCTCGCCACTTCCAGCCAACAGATTTCGAACATAGGTTCAATTTTCTTCCGGGACAAAGTTTGCAGTTCCCGAGATTAAAAATGGACGAGTTCGGGGTTAGTGTTTATTCCACTGTCCATGCGGACAAACTCTTCAAAGCGAACGCTCGAAGAGAAAGGTGAGAACATTTCTATGTTCCACGCGCATTTGTTTTCGTAATTTGGCGTGCGGAACTTTTTTTCTGCACAAAAGATTTGCAACGATAAGAAGCTATGATAATATGTTCCACGCACAAGTGTATGCAACAGCGTTTAATCTCTTCGCTCGGTTCTCAGTGAAAGTGACAACTTGTTCATCGTGGTCTCAGAACAAATCGTCGTTTTCACGGCATTACACAACCTTCGTTCTGGGCTTACACCTTTGCCAGTTAACTTTAGTTTTCTTTTCAAATTCTATGGACAAGCGAAAAGTTAAATTCCTTTTAGTTAGTCTAGTACTTCTAATTCTGGGTGAAATCATTCTCGTTCTGGGCGAAAATCGCTATATTCGCACCGACGGGGTCGAATAAGACTCTTAGCGATTTTACTCCGCACGTCACAAGCAAAAGAAATAAACTCTTAAACCCCGGGTTGTAAGGATTCTATCGGTGTACATTTCCGTTAGAAATAAAGGGTAATAAAGTTAAAGTTAATAGCAAAGAGCTCATTGAGCATCGACTTATTTTGTTTCCGATCACGAACGCCGACAACGAAAGGCCGACAACAAAAGAGATCATCAAACCGCGGCTAAGGTTCCGCGCGCGCATATTACATCGCACAATCAATCCACAACACAATAACTTTTATTATTTTTATTTATACGCTTGAAAAACTGTAGTTTTTATCATCATTTACTCTTCGATCGAACTGACTCTTGTCTTCGATCGAACTGACCTTTTGTTTCGATCGAAACGATCGGATTCCCTCGCTACTCATGGCTTCTTTGCACCCGTCTAATTCATTACCGCAACAGTAGCACTCACTTAGGTTTTGAAGTAAAACGCGGTTGCAGTTCCACACGAACACCTACAACAAAGAAAAGAAAAGAAAAGGTATTAAAGTCAATTCTTCTCCATGTAACCGATCGATTTTCACGGCGTATGCGAGCTAGAATACATAGCATCGGGGCATCTATCGCGTTTGTTTACATGTACGCGTCATGGAACCAACTTACCAAGAATCCACATCCACGTCCATTTTTTTCTGGAGCATTCGCTCTGATTCTTCATTTTGTTTCACTTCTTCATTGTACCTTTTCAGCCATTCTTCGTCGGCTAGAGGTTCACGTGCATTTGCCATTTCTTCGAGGCTTTCATCAGTTGTTGTCTGTGTCATTTGTCGACTCGAACCCGTCTTCACCTCCACGTCGTAATCCCGAATAAAAAAATCTCAGAGTCTTCCCGAGTCGTAGCTACACTCAGAACTTGTGTCGCTAGAGGACATATTTCTTTGTGGAGAAATTTAAATGACAAGGAAGAAGTGTAGAAAAAGATATTCTCCAAAGAAGATTTCACACTAGTCAAAGCCAAGGGGAAAGTCTCTAGCAGTTCCCGGCGTGACGTCATAAATTCCCGACCCAGGTCTCCATTAACGCGGTCGTGGGACACGAAATTTCAACTTTAAACGCTCGTAGGAATGGCGGGATTCTATCAATCGTGATAATGTTTTCGCAAAAATAATCGGGGGAACAAGGAAATTTATTTTAGCGAAAAAAAAATTTGGGGGTTAGTTGCACTTTAACTAATATCAATTATTGTGCGTGATTACTGGCTCTATAAATTGCATCTTAACGGCTTATATTGTAGCTGGCATTAAATTGGCCCCTCTCCTACAGTTGTCTCTACACTGTTACTCGTGGCCACTGGAATATTGAATATTGTTTACTTCCATATTGGTCCAAATGACACCTGCGTACCACAAGCCAACATCTCATTTTTCAAAGAACAAAACGTTTATGTAATCAATCTCATCATAATGATCGATGATTAATCAATTATTGCATTACTGGCTCTATAAGTTGCATCTTAACGGATATTATAGCTGGCATTAAATTGCTAATGATCTCCCCACTGTTTCGTTCTAGATGAAGAATTTACTTCTGAATGACGTAGTCAATACATTTGTTGCATAGTGAGAGCATGTAACGGTAGAGGAAACGGATTCTTTGACTCGGCAATGAACAACATATATAAACGATCTTAAGTTTATTCTCTTAATGTACATTAATGATCAGTGTTTGTAAAATACAGACTTAATGTCAATCAGTTTAAATATGAAAGTTGACACTATGAATAAAAGTTACATCCAAATATGAAAGTTTCTAAATGCGATACTTCCAACAAAACTAATATTGGCCCATTCATTAATCATGTACGTTATTAAGTCATTCATGAACACTAAATTTCCTTGTAATTTGGTCACCACCTCCATGAACGACAACCTCTCACTGTTAACCAGCGAAACGATCTTAAGTTAATTCTCTTAATGTACATCAATGATCAGTGTTTGTAAAATACAGACTTAATGTCAATCAGTTTAAATATGAAAGTTGAAACTATGAATTAAAGTTACATGCAAATATGAAAGTTTCTAAATGCGATACTTCCAACAAAACTAAACCGACTGTCTCTCAATACTACACAGATTAGCATTTCTGTGAATAATATTGACCCATAATCATTTCTAAATCATCTAGAGAAATCCCTTCAGTTCCATTATTTCCTTGAAATCTTGTCACAACCTCCACAAAAAGGTTTCAACTGCCAACAGTATACAGTGAAACCTGTATTAAGCGGACACCGTATTAAGCGGACACCCTCTATTAAGCGGACACCAGCTTGAATCCCTAAATTTTCTTCCCACATTTACTGTAAAATAAACCTGCATTCAGCGGACACCTCTGTTAAGCGGACGCAGACACCAATATTAAGCCATTTTGTTGCACAAAACCTGCAATAAGCGGACACTTCGCGGACAGTTCAAGGGCTTTTTACTTGTAAAAGCACAGCTCAGACACCGTTAACATTGTTCAGCGATGTCGTTTTAAAGCTAAGTAGATTATTCCAGATTCATGCATTGACTGTCTGGACATTATGCTAAGAGCAGTCTTTGATCTTACACGGTGTTACAAAAGGGTTAATAATTAACTATTATTGCTGAACCTGTTTAGAGCGGACACCCTGTATTAAGCGGACACTAGCGAGGGTCCCAACGGTGTCCGCTTAATACAGGTTTCACTGTATACATCTTAGGGGAAGGGTTTATTAATTCTGCAAGGAGTAAGATGTAATAAAACTTAGAAGAGGTAATAATTCATTTTGTATCCACTTTTGCATTGGCTGATTTGCGAAAATTTTTCCTGCAGCCAGTTCAACAATATATTCCAGAGACATTTGCATCTACATTTACTTACTTATTTACTGCATTTACTTTCATAACTAATATAACTAACTTATATCTTGAATGTAATCTGAAAATAAACCAAAGTAGAATGTATTTTACAGTATTAATTTTATTGTGACGATGAATCCCAGCTAATGACAAAGCAAAGCAACTCAGGGCTCTAGAAAAACTTGAATTCCAGTTTGCCTTTCTGACAAGCAGCTTTCAAATTTTGCTTGCCCTAATTAAACTTTTTTTCCTTAAAAACTTTGATGACAATTGACTTGGCTAGATTATTGGCCATCTGGCAGTTGAGGAACTAATTAAAAGTTACTTGTCTGGTGGGGGGGAGGGGGGGAATCTACTTGATCTTGTCGAATGGATGGAGCCCCCTCTGTTAATTAAATTTGATCTGGCCCATCACTTTTTTGTTTAACTATGGAGGGAATTTTTTACTTCATAGACGGAAAGGATGTGAAATGTTATATTTTGTAGCCCCTGCAAAAAGTGGGTACATTTTTACTATGAAAAAGTTATATGTAATTGTAAAACAACATCCTTACCGTGCCACTATTATTGCCCACATTGCTGTCATCGTGGGGGCGTTTAGAAGTGTCAACCTTTAAGAAAAAAAATTGTCTCACCTCCTTGACTGTCTTAACATGTATTTTTCAATTTCAGTAATATTTCTTGTAAAGCTTATAATAAATTTTATTGCAATTTTCAGATTACTTTAAGCTGATCTAACTGTACAGGTCTTAGAATCACATATGACGTACAAATTTGTGCAGTCTGTGATATTATTGTTAATAAATTTGTACCTGCGCATTTAAAGCTAGCAACCTCTTCCGGCGAACCTTCAAGATGGGAAAAACAAACACAAAATTTCAAGAGGAGCTACAGTGTTATACAACAAGTCCGTTTGGTACTCAAATTTTGCTTGTTGTTCTAGTTCTTTCTCTGGATTATGCAAATTGCAGGACATTTTGCTTAAATAGGCTTTGCATGGGTATAAGTAAATTAAAGAATTATTGGATTAAGGAATAGAACTCACATCCTCATCATCAACAACTTTTTCTTCACTTTCTTCACTTTCTTCGCTTTCTTCATTTTCTTCATTATTTTCATTTTCATTTTCTTTTATTTCTTTTCTTTTGTCTTCCCTTTCCTGGAAATTGTAAGTAGAACATTTTAAAACGCAATTCATCTCAAACCCTTTAAGGTGTCAATCTACCTCAAATGTAAATGCTTTATTAGGACAACTGGATTTTTATTAATAGGACAACTGGATTTTTTTTAAGTTGCTTATGAGGAATAGGGGAATTAATTCCCAGGGAATAACTCGAAAACCGCAGGGTTTTCCAGTACTCCTGCCTCAATCCTAAACATATTTATTTTCTTAAGTTATTATATAGTCTTGTCAACTTTTATCTATTAGTAAATGTGTTTAAGTATACATGAGTGAATAAAGTATTGTTGTTGTTGTATGATCAACCTTTTTCATTTGAAACATACCGATAGTAATAATTCCTCCTCTTGTTGCCTCCGCACTTCCCTATCTTGCTCTAACAGTTCCCTGAAATATTTTACCAGTTCTCACATTTATTATAGGTAAAAATTGTAGTGGGATAGCAGAAGTTGTGAGACTTTTTGCATTTGGCAGATGAAAGAGACCAGCCTCATCTGGAACAAAGTACTTTCAAAAGACTCCCATGCACCATGCAATCATGAATGATCGCTGTTTCATCCTATTTTATACACCAATGATCCAGGAGCAATAATTATACTTTTGACTTTCGTGGTTAAGAGTAGTGGTTCTTATTCAAAAAAGAATAAATCGTCAATAAATTATATCATATTCCCTATTCCATTACCAACAGATTATTGGAGAGAGTGGAGTGTTTGTTTGATTGGAGTGGGGCCGGAGGTAAAGTGTATTACTGCAGAAAGCTTCAAAAGTTCTTAACAAAAGTTCGTCAACTCATTTAATATAATTACAGTTACTGTAACTCTTACTACCTTCCATCTCATAAAA
>OZ026602.1:21904264-21921764 GCA_964020085.1 Micromussa lordhowensis | reverse complement strand
AATTATTTAGAGAATTGGAGACCAATATCCTTAACAAATGTTGACGCAAAGATTGCATCGAAAGTAATTGCAGCTAGAATCATCCCAGTGTTACCTGAAATAATCACCTCCACTCAAACAGGATATGTCAAAGGCAGATTTATAGGGGAAGCAGTAAGATCGATTATCGATGTAATGGACTATACAAAAGAGCAAAATATACCTGGTATATTACTTTTTATTGATTTTGAGAAAGCTTTTGATAGTCTTGATTGGAATTTTATGTTAAAATGCCTGAATGTATTTGGTTTTGGCCCCAGTCTCATTAGATGGATTGAAACATTTTATACAAATATATCTAGCTGTGTTTTGAATAACGGTCTATGTTCCCAGTATTTTGAAGTACAAAGAGGAGTAAGACAAGGCGATCCATTATCCCCTTACTTATTCATTATTGCTGCCGAAATTCTAGCAATTGCGATCCAAACCAATACAGATATTCAGGGCCTTAAAATCGGAAAGGAAGAGTTTAAGTTAGTTCAATATGCTGATGATCTTACTGTTTTTGTGCCCAATGTTGCGTGTGCACAACTTGTTTTTCATTTGCTTGATCAATTTCGATTCTGCTCTGGTTTAAAAGTAAACTACACTAAAACTGAAGCCATGTGGATAGGCGCGTCAAGAGACAGCACAGCGACGCCCTTGGGGTTGACATGGCGTGGGAGTGTTAAAGCCCTTGGGATTGTTTTCACTTATAATACAACCGTTCAACTACAAACAAATTTCTATAGAAAGTTGAAAGATATACGAACGCAGACGCGATTATGGGGTTGTCGAGGCCTGTCACTTTTTGGTAAAATTACTATTATAAAATCTTTTTTACTTCCAAAAATGTTATACAGAGGCGTTCATTAAACAACTCAACACTATCATTTATAACTTTTTGTGGAAGGGACCCGATAAAGTTGCTCGACCAGCGGTAATTAATGACTTAAAATACGGAGGTCTGAACTTAATGGACTTGGAAACCTCAATTAAATCACTGAGATTAGCTTGGCTCGGCAGGCTCTTTGTCGAACGTTCATCTCCGTGGCAGGCTTTTATTAATCACCTTCTCAAAGACCGTGGTGGAATTTTCTTATTTAGGTGCAATTATGACGTTAATGAATATAATATTAATTCAATATTTTACAAAGAACTCCTCCAGTGGTGGGCTGATTTCAGAGCAGAATTTTCCACAAAGCCTTCAGTCTCTGAATATATTATATGAAATAATAAGAATATTAAGGTAGATTGCAAAACCATCTACTACCCACTGTATGTAGAAGCTGGTTTTTTAATATGCAAGCATATGCTTTTAAATATGAATAACTTAGAATCTTACAATTGTGCTAAAAGAAAAGGCTTGAAACACTCAAACTTCTTAGTCTGGACTGGAATTCGCCAGGCTATTCCACCAGAACTAAAACGTTTAGAGGTAAATCAGAACGAGCTGTGGTCATTAGAATTTCAATGTGGGGAAAAAGTATTTAATCCTTTAACAAGTAAAAGTAAGCATTTCTACGAATTGATTATTTCAAAAAAAGTTAGAGTTTCAAGAGGTTTTACTAAGTGGAAAGAAACTTTTTCTCTGGATGACACAGCTGTCTGCAAGGCCTTTCTTATGCTGAAGTCCATCTCGTCTGAGACCTACATAAGGAGCTTCCAGTTTAAGATTTTGAATGATATCACTTTTACTAACCATCGCCTAGCTAAGATAGGTTATGTCCAAAACGGCCTTTGTACTTTTTGCGGAGTTGAATCAGAAACTTTGTATCACTTATTTTATGAATGTTCTTTTACAAGCCAAATCTGGAACGATTTCGCTGCCTTTTGGTTTCGGGTTTCTGGCAAACGAGTGGACCTCACTCTACAGGATGTGTTATTAGGCAAATTAGATGCAGAAGTAAATTTGTTGAATTTCTTTATTACACTTGTTAAACTACATATTTGGACAAGTAGGAATCATGGTGTAACTCCTACTCTAAGTGCTTTTAAGAATATAGTTAAGACTAAATTTAGGACGGAGAAATGTATAGCTACAAAAAATAATACAGAACGTAATTTTCAGGCTAGATGGCAACTTTACATCGATAGTTTATTAGATACTTAATTAAACATTTAATTACTTTTATTAATGGGACATGTGAAATTATAAATATCAATAACGATAGGTGTTATTATTAATGTCAAATAATTGTATTTGAACTAAAAAAAAAACGAAGTATGAAATAAAGGTGGAAAAGTGAAAAAAAAAAAAAAAAAGAGATTTGTAGCTACATTATATGGTAAGTTTATGTTCTGTAAAAAAAAAATATGGCTGCTTGCATTTGGGGAAGTAGCGATGTCACTGATCTATCAATCAGTGATTAAGTACTTTGTTTAATTCGCAGATTCGATTTCTGAAAGTGGTGCAGCTTCTGCAATTAAACATGGCACTAATGCAAGGGCAACAGAAGGTAACTTCATAATTTGATAATATGTATCCGGTGTTACTTCACCTAGAAACATACATGGCTAATTCACATGCATATAATTCAAAGCCTTAAATGTTTCATGTAAAGGTAGTATTTATCATAGGCCTCATTGAACGATTTAACCATATAGTCCCCAATGAGTGGCCAAAACGTTTTATAAAATTCTATTGGAATTCCGTCATTGCCGGGCGTTTTACCCATTTGGAAAGAGCCCAAAATTCTCTCGCATTCTTCGATAGTAATTTTGCCTTCGCAGCTTGTCCACTGTTCTTCAGAAAGTTTCAAAATACTTGGATTGTCCAAAAAAAGCTTAGCTTCAGCGCTGTTGTGGTTTGTTTGTTGTCTTTTATAAAGTTTACTGTAGAACAGCTTTTGAGCGTCCATTATTTGAAAAGGGTCCGTTGAAATTTTACCACTGATGTACAACTTCCTTATATGTTTTTTGATGTGATTACTTTTTTCTAAATTAAGAAAATACTTGCTATTCTTCTCACCATGCTCATGCCAGCGTGCTCTGGAGCGAACAATTATCCCCTCAACTTTCTGATCATACAATGCTTCAAGTTCACTTTTAAGTAATTCAGCTTCCTGTTTTGTAACGTTCGAAGGGTTTTGCTGAAATTTATTCAGTGCATCTTGGTATTTAGAATTGAGTTCCTCTTCCAGCTTCCGACGCTCTCGGGACATTTTCTTTGAAAAAGCGATAGAACTCATCTTAATTTTAAATTTTAACCAGTCCCATTTTATTCTATTATTTGACAAATCATTTGCTTCTTCTACCCAAGTAGGCAACTCACTAGTGATCGTTTTCACATATTCTGGATTGGCTAATAAAGAAGTATTTAGCTTCCAAAAACCTGGTCCTTTACAATTCTCTTCAATTTCCTTTAATTCTAACACTATAGCAGAGTGATCAGTTTTTATTGAACCTATCATATCAACTCGAGTGACCAAATCATGTAAACTATCTGAAATCAGCCAATAATCAAGCCTACAAAATATAAAAGGATGGATTTTGCTCCATGTAAAACTAAGAGTAGTAGGGTTCTTAACACGCCAAATGTCGTGGAGATTGAATTCACTTTGGATATTTTCAATCGAATTAATTAGATGTAGACGTGGAATTAAAATCCCTCCCTTTTTATCCTTTGCCGGATCTAGCGGACAATTAAAATCTCCTCCTATGATCACGTTATCGTCGCTTTCAAAATCCATCGCACGTAAAGTTGTTGACAAGTATTGAAAAAATTTAATTGCCTCGGCATCCTTATTTGGGCCATAAACATTCACCAAAAAATATTTTTTATCATTGATTAGCATTTTAAGTAATAACATTCTTCCATTTGGGTCACGAAGCTCGTGTTCAATAACAATGTCTAATCCCTTTCTAATTAGCACAGCAACACCTCTGGCGTTAGCACTGGCGTGAGAAAAAAAGATTTGGGAACCCCATTCTTTCTTCCACTGACTTTCAGTAGCTTTTGTTGAATGTGTCTCTTGGAGGAATATTAAGTCGACTTTTTGTTTACGACACCAGGTGTAAATTGCTCTACGTTTCCGAAAGTTGCCAAGGCCTCTCACATTGAGTGAAAGCAATTTCAGGCTGCACGGCTTAGAGTTAAGATTTGTCATCCTTCGGACACATTTCCCAAGAGATACGGTGTTATTAAAAGTTGAAAAGCGAAATTTGCATATTTGAACTTCTTGAACAATATGTGAAGACTACGGGAAAAGTGAAAATTTGTAACCACAAAACAAATACAGGACAGACACATACATACACACGAAAGCGTACTTACCCCAACTTCTGCAGCCAGGTTGCCTGTACACCTTCGCCGAAAACCCCCTCCCCATTCCCTTTAGAATATTAAATAACGTACAAGACAGCTAGCTTTAGAAAGAATAACACTTATTCAAAGTCCACGCAAAATCAATGTTTGGAATTATTCTTTTGGTAAAACAAAAGACTTTAACTTCTCTGTACCGTCTTCTTTATACAAAACCTGCGCTGGGACGCTCCATGGAATAAACGCAAACTGGACATTTGTTTTGGCTTTAACTGCAGGAAGGTATTCTTTCCTCAACTTTGCTCGCTACAAATCTCTCTGCCTGTACAGAAACTGGTACTTGAGCTTACATATGTAAATAACAATAAGAAAAAATATCAACAGGTGTTACTTTTTGTAACAGTCAATGATAATTATCTGTATTGGTCTTGAATCACTGAGATTGTACTAATTTTAAAAGAAATGTTGAATTTTCTTATATTGAATGTCAATAGTGTTGATTGTTGAATGTTACCAGCTGGATTGGTTGCCTGAGGTGTAGAACAAAATAGTGGCATGTTCCATTCATCATCACTGTCCACTGTGGCAAAACAAAATACAAATTGCTGTATAAAATTTTGCATTATTGTTAACTAAGATTTAATTCAAGCAGTAAAATTCAAAGTGGAAAAGTATATCCTAAACTAAGATAAAAAAAGTATTAAATAGAGGAAAACAACAGCATCAATGGCAATGCATGACAATTGTGAATGTCAACAACAAAGAAAGTAAGTAACTAAACAGTTGTACTCATGTTGATATAAGTTGCCTGATGGCTCGTCAATAATTAAAAGTCATGCATGGTCTATATGTGATAAGACAGTTACTAATGTCCAATTCTTTTAGTTATGATTTGCATTATAACATTCATGGCAGTATTGTTAGTAATTATTACTTAAACCACTTTGTCCAGGTCCCTGATGTTGTTCAACCTCCTCACCACCATCTTGTTCATAACCGTCACTGTCATCTATTGTGATGTGACCTATGCATTTTTTAAGGTTAAACCATTTAAAAAAACAAAAGAACAATTAGACCATTGAAAGTCATTTTATCTCAAAGTTAGATCACCTTGGTTGTTGGAAAAGAAGTTGTTCACAAACAATTTGTTATTGGTATTTTTGCAGGTACAGAATAAGTGAACTAGCTTAAAAAATGAAATGTTATGATAGACAAAGGGTGTTAAAAGGCCCTGATCTATAAATTAGTGCTCACTAATTTCATTTAACATTATACAGAATACAAAAAAGGTTTTTCTCACTTACTTGTTCAGTTAGATTGACAGTCTCGTCTGCCAAAATTAATTGCCCATGCAGTATCACTGCATCATCCTCACTGGTGCCTCTGCATGAGTGCAGGGTGAAATGCAGTGGCATTTCATATTGGGCACCAACCCAGTCATATACTTCCTGAAATTAGAGGTAAAAAATTCCTGATGACAGATCATTTCAGGACTTGCGCTTTCCACCTTTGCTCAATTTAAGCATGAATGAAAAGGCTGAATTTTGACAGTTCACTGCTAGATAGCACCACCAAATGTCAGTCAGTTTTAACAGATTTAATATTAAGTTCAAATTGTTTTGTCAGTTCAGTGTGATTTCTCAATTTTATTGATGGCCGGTCATAACATCAACTAGTCCATTTTTCAACCACTAGACTTGACAATGATGTTTTAAAAAATCGTTAATTTTGATCAACATTCCACTTCTCTTGAGCTACTTTGAGCAGTCCTGATAATGTTTGCCTTGCTAAACAGCTTTTATTGTCTATTTAACCAGTTCTGACTAGCACGCTTCCTTTTCCTACCATATACCTGCTCATACCCTGTGAGCAGAGTCTCCTTTGATCTTTGTAGTTAAGGAGACACTGCTTGCAGGGTAACCTGGTCATGATTCTCTTGCAATCTAAATATCTCAGTTAATTACTATGCTTCATGTCAACTGGGATGCTTTAAGTGTATATTGAAGATGCAAGATAAGTGAAACGAGTTGCAATATTTCTGTGTCTTGGTATATACCTGATAGTGTGATGCCACACCAAACTTTCGTGAAACCACTCCAGTTAGTGTCCTGACACAAATTGTGTGTCCGTGGGTGGGCTCCTGTGAAACTCTCGCCAATCTGGCCTCCCTGATTTCCTTCTGTCAAGCAAAGTTCTGCATTAATGTTCCATTTTCACACATTAGGTACTCAACTGATTTCGAGTGCAATTTGCAATACTAAAAAACTGAAGTAAGTCAAAGACTAAAAAATTGGCTGAGCCCACAGGGTACAGCTTCTTTTTTTTATTCCAAAATGCATGAAAAAAAAAATCCTTTTCATTGCTTCTAAATAATACACATGAAAAAAGGATAATGTCAACTTGCTGCACTGATCGGTCTTTACATTCTCTCAGCCAATCAGTATGCTAAAAGGTGATCACTTCTATCAATACAAATAATATTATCAAATTGAGTGTCTTTATGAGAAGGGAAAAATTACTACAGTTTACAAGCTGGCTGCTGGTCCATCCAGTTCCCATATTGACATGAGCATCAAGTTTTGCACCGGCTCATTATTTCTCAACTTCTAGTTTTTAGTTACATATACAAGTCAAAAGGTTAACATGGATATAAGATCACTTTTTGATTTTTTCATATCCATTTGATAATTCTATTGCATTGTTATAGATTGATTGATTTTTAATCATTATATACACACCTCGTTCTCTTTCTCTGTCACATTTATCTCGGGTTGCTTGAAAAAGATAATTAAAAAGATCTATCTAAGACAGGGGCATCAATAACTTTTGTCATAAGTGGCTGCCGATGGCGAAACAGGTGTGACCACGATAGGGGCTGTAAGACTCCTTTCACCACACAATCAATCACATTGCCATTCAATTACAAGACTGGCTCCTCGTCCATAGAGTTACATCATGGGTACAAGCGTCATGTTTTGTTCCTCCTCATTGATTCTAAAATGTCTAATTGTCGCGCACATGTCAAAAGGATAATCGAATAAACCCATTTTTGACTGACGTTATTCTATCAATGTGATAAACATCAGTAATTGCACTGTTATAGCTGTTTTCATTTAGTTTTTAAGCACAGTTTACAAACCTTCACTTCCTGATCACTCACATTTGTGTCGGTTCGCTTGAACAAGAGAATGAAATGAATCTATTATAATTATGATTTCTTGGGGTACTCAATATGGCATCTACGAAGATAAACAGTGCACAAAAGATAATAACAACCCTTCAGTGAAGCTAAATGTGCATAAGAGTCAGCAAAAAAGCAGAAAAATGATTATACAGCCTAGCAACCGAGGCACTTGCAAATATTTTCTATTTCCCGTAAACTTTTAAATTTTAGCTTCCAAATTCTCATCTACTCAAAGGTATTTTGTAAAAAATCTCTCATAAAAAATTCTGATATATGGATGATGATATTGATGTAAGTATATATGAAATAATTCATATATATGAACTGCGGTTATAGATGAAAGTGAAAGAATGATCATCGCAGTGAATTTTCCAGTCTAAGCAACTGGACAGAAGAAGCCTGAAAAAAATCAGGGCTTCAACGGGATTCGAACCCGTGACCTCCGCGATACCGGTGCGATGATGATATTGTAACTTAATGTCTAATCCAAGGAATCAACATGCTTCATGAGACTCTTGTGTACTGCATACCTCGGCATTATGGTGTTGAGAGGTCAGAGCCATCTGATCAAATTCGATCTCCTGCTCTCTCCTCAACTGCCTCCATTGCTCACGTTGCTCCCTGAAAATTTCATAACAATTTATTATTAATCTCACTTTAAATGTTTACCTGTCTGTGGTGTTGTATTTGTATAATTATCAACCCTTTCACTCCCAAGAGCCACTTGATATTACTCTGGCTATAAATGCCAGACAATTTTACTCATTAATTAGGAGACCTTGAGCTCTGCCTTATGTGTTGATCAAAAAGCGTGGACTAGTAGATTTCTTAACCGTTTAAGCGAACCACACGAAGGGCTAATGCTCAAAACGTCAGCTTTCGAATCTTTTACGGTGGCTACTTCACATTATCAACTCAGTCAATAAAACCAAATTATCTTGTTATAGTCCCCACCGACACAGCACCACAGTTTCTTTAGAAACTTACCCCCTCTATATAATACCTACACTAGTTAACCTACATTCTATCAGAAAAATACTTACACTAGTTACACCAGGCAAAGGAGTTACAAATATAGAGAGGTAGAACACATTACAGACACAATGCAGATACTTTAAGTAGGTTTTAGAGCTAGAATGACATAAATAACAAAAATAAATAATTCAGATTTTGAATGAGCCAGCCACAAACTTTCTCCGCGCAATATCACAGAAAAAACTGTAATGGGTTTGAAAACCCAAATATATATACATCATAATTGTTAATGCAACGAAGGAAATGTGCTTGGTTTTTTGAAAACCGGGCTAGCAAAAATAACGACTCATTTTACTACTTGGCAGTTAAAAACAATAACATTCGTCCAAAGGCCGATTAAAAGCTTTTATCTGACGCCGGGTAGTAGGTTAATGATCCTTAGAAGCATTCCAACGAGTCGAAGTTTAAAATGACGCAAATTTTAGAACATTTATTCAGTAACCTGACTTCCGACGAAGTTTCAAAGCGGTGTCATTTCAGTCTAGAACTTTTTAAGCTGAGTTCGCTACAGCGATAAAGTGCCTGGTTAAGGCTTACATAGCAACTTATATAGTCAGCAAAACACTACTTTTCTCGCGGTCCGATAAACAAAATTTCGCATGGAATAGACAACAAACTGAGTGAAACATAGTGCACAATTTGTCACCTTGTCTGCACAAAGACTGGCCTATGGTTCAATGTCATTAGAGCCCGCTGAAACTATACCAAGATACAATTTTGCCGAGTCGAGAAATGCTTTTTCCAAGGTACGATCAGCTAAGCTTAACACCGACGTAACAATATTAATGCCTGCACAGACTATTTTGGCGAAACCGCACTTAAACAAGACATCACATACCTGTCAACACCATCGGAAATCACACATTCACACACTTTCGCTGCACTGGTTCAGGCTCTCATAGCAACTTAAATAGTCAGCAAAACCTTATCGTAGCTCAAATAAAAGGAAAGAACTCTTCTGTATGCCTTTCGAGGCCAGGAAGACTAAATTCACCGTATTTTCGTTGAATCACGAATTGTACAAGTTAATTAACAGTGCTTCAAAATGAAATTCGAGTCTAAATAAACACGAACGTACACTATGTCAAGGCCGCGGCGGAGAGCTTATCTATAACTTTCTAAAGGCCTGCATCGTCCTAAATAGACTGAACAAGAGCTTCCTACATCGAGAATCGATTGAAATTCCACCAAAATAAGCCATAGTTAGCAGTGAGCGAACACTCAACATGTTGTCGTTACATCAATTATCGCCCGGAAGCCACGCAAATAGATTTCTTCCGCGCTAGCGAATCACAGACATTTCTGATAGTTAGCTAAGCCGAGAACGCCTAAAATTGATAAAACAAGAAAATTGTACTCACGATCAGCGCTTGAACCCATGTTCTTCACTCTACTCGTGGCCATGCTTTGCTTGCAAATAGCCGAATGTCCCGGATGAACTTGATTTTTGTCGAGCGCGGAACGCCAGATCCAGATTTCAACAGATATTTTTCTAAGTCTTTAGCTACATCAAAGTTCAGAGCAAATAATGCCACAAGCTGCTAGAAGTGTCTAGTCCATTGCACGTCTAAGCCCTAAATTGATGTGGCTAAAGCTTTCTGCTGTCTAAAGCAAGCACAACATTATCGCCACAGTGCGAACGGCCCACATATTACGGGGCTAAATGACGTCCCGTTTTCAGTGGGCCTTCTCATGTACGATAATGGACGACGCTTGCTAGCAAATCGTTAGACTTGCACCTTCATTGGACTTAATGATGTCCTCGGGCAGACTTCCTTTAGACAGCAGTTGTAGAACGCTGATCGGTTGGCTCCCTCTCAGAGTCACCGCGCGAACTGAAATTCAGAGGAGTGTAGCCTGGGCCAAACTTAACGCCAATTGGATAAAGGGCAAAGGGAAGGGGGGGGGGATGACAATTATGTCTACATGCACTTCTACACAAATCCCTAACCAGAAAACAAGAAAAGAAACTGACATCAGCCGTAAACAACACAGTAAACAAGCTAATCTTACACATGGGAAGTTGTGTAAAGTTACACAAAAAATTAAGCTTTGCCGACCCGGTTTTCATAACTCCAGGTAGATATACATCATAATTGTTAATGCAACGAAGGAAATGTGCTAAAACCAAGCACATTTTCTTCATTGCATTAACCATTCCCAGTATGATAGTCTTTTCATCAGTGAATTTTCAGTTGTATGTTCTAATACGTAAGTTCCATGCAAACTCACCTTTCCATACTCAGGCCCTCAATCATATTGCTGATTCTTTGACATAACCTTACACAATCAAAATCCTTGAAGACTGGACCTGAATTAAACAATGGGCTCCAGTAAGTTTGTTGTGTACCATAATTATTATATTTAAATTCTTATTGATCAAGTTCACTGGTTTCATCAAGCCACTAATTTAATTTATTGCTTGGTTCATTGATGCTCATTAATTATTATTTACATCTTCAGCAACTGAATGTACATTTTTCATGTCAGGTTGGGTATTAAATTTTAGGGGACCCAGGGCTCGAAATTAAAAAAATCCTTCAGTCGCCATGTGGCGACTAAGTGGTAAAAAATAGTCGCCAAGTGCAAATTTTTAGTCGCCACATAAAAGAGACGCAATCCTTAGGCATACATGACCTACTCAATGCTCAAGGGTTTGCAATGCATTATAGGGCGATTTTGAACGGGTTTTCCGATGTAAGAATTGTCTAATTTAGTGTGCCTTAAAATAGAGAAGCTGCTGAATCAAAAACATGACGAATCCAGTTGGTGATTGAAGAATCGTGGGTTTGGTTTATTATATCTATTCGAATAAAGTGTGTTTCATCCTCAAGTAAATGTCGTTTTCCTTTGAGGTTAAAAGGTCCACAGAAAAAAGGTGGGTCGCCCGCTGGCGACCAGTTCTCAATATCTGGTCGCCAACACCTAATTTTTAGTCGCATTGGCGACCAGTGAGTCGCAATTTCGAGCCCTGGGACCTAGGGAGGGCTTTAAATAGATACATGTATGAGGTTTTCTTTTATCGAGAGAAGTGTTTATTTCATTTCAACTCACTGTCAAAATTTGTGGAAAACAAAACCATGAACTAAGTGGGTCTCATTGTTTCTCTATGTTACTGCACTAGGACAAATAAGATAAATAATTGAACACTATATGTACAGTACTCTGGACTTGAGATGGGACAACATCCAACTGTATTGCTAACCAAGCAAGCAAGAAACTAAATAATTAAAATTGCATGATTTTACCCTGTGGTACGTTTCTATGGTTCTTGGGATGATTCTTGAAGGGGGGAGGGGGGGTTGGTTTATAGTCACACTTTGCGCTTATGAGAGGGGAGTGTCTAATAAAAATTCACACCTTATGGGCAACGTTAATTAGGTCACCTACAGTATTACACATACCAACAATGCAATCAACAACCACTGGAGATTGCTGGGTGGATGGCACTAAAAATATTATTTGGTCACCTGTGCCACTCCCATACTTCTCAACCACTAAGACAGAAGATTTTCATAGCTTAAAGTCAGTGATATATAGTGAATAAAGACAATTTTGACAATGGGTCAATGTTATACTCGCAATCAACATTTTGCACAGTCAAGTTAGTATAAGTATAATTTCCTGTAACCAAGAATAGTGCTGTTGAGAATTCAAACTAAAAGAACTGTCACCATTAAACACGGAGCGAGCCTATAAAAGGTCAGCGGTTTGCACTTTGTTTGCTAAAACACGGCATTTGCGTTGAGTAAACAACTCGAAAACAATCGATATGCTTTCACAAGTGAAACAACAAAAATAAGAAGTTAAAATGCATGGAAATGAAGTACGATACCCGTCTAAATTCGTCTTCTGTAGATGCCATTCTTGTTGTTTTCGCTGACCTTTTTACAAAGAAAGCAAACAAACGAAAAACCTTCCCTTGTGCTGTCGCCAGAAATATTACTTCGTGCGAATTTCGCGGGGGTCGACACGCCTGGGTGAATAAGCCAATCAAAGCAGAGTATTCCAATTTGTGATGGACGGGCTGAGCCGCTCAGCCTCCATTTATAGGCTCGCTCCGTGTTTAAAGTATAGCCTGCCAAACTCAACTATTAACTGATGCTATCCAAAGAGTTGAATGGACAATAATGGCAAAATTGCTTAGTGCACTTAAAAAAATTTGGCCATTCAATAAAGTCAACGGTAGAAACAAGGTTCAAAAAAGACTTAGTGTAACATGTATTTCACTTAAACAAAAGGGAAGCTATTAAAGGGGCTACGTCACGGTATTTTGAGTTATTTCTACCATCGACAAAATTACCTTTAAATTGAAGGAAACCCGAAAATAATGCTTTAGAAAGATAGGAAAACACTAAAGAGATAATAATAAGCCATAAAGGAACAAGGATGGTTAAGGATGGAGAAGATTGACACGGATTACAAACAACAATATTGAAAAATCTGGGCTAAATTTTTCAAACCGTTTAACCGTGACACAGCTCCTTTAAATTTGGTCATACAGAAAATGTTTGTTCTTCTCAGGAATTGTATCAAACTATCCTTTGCAAGTAACTTCTCATACCTCTTTGGCCATGTTTTGAGGTGGTCTCTGCTGGCCAGAAATAGGAATCCTGTTTACTTTCATTGCACACCTTTTGCAGGAAACCGTTCAATAACAGGAAATTTAACAAGATTAGGTAATTATTACAGGTGTTTCCCGCTTCTTCAAGAATTTTTATTTCCTTTGGTAAAAGGGATCTGCATAACAAGCTTACGGATAAAACATGTCAAGATACAATATGAAATGCCAGTATTACTTTTCTATACCTGTGCATGGTGGCTCGAAATTGGCTAGGGGACAAAGGATTAAACAGGAGAACCACGATTGGCCTCCTGTCATCATAAGCCTGCCAGCATATCTAAAAGAGGAAAGACGTGCATTGTAATTTATTGTTGTAAGACTATTCCAAACAGCGTTGGGTAGTATAAAGTTTTTATTACCAATTTCACATAATAATGTCAAATTACCGATTTACTTGAATAAGTGCCGCGGCGCTCATTTAACGTTTCGTGTCTCCAGTGTGGCGCTTTTTCTAGGGTGGGGCTTATTAGAGGGCAGCGCTTATTTAAAAAGTTTGTACCACAAAGACAAAACATGCTGACTGTACAATTTAATTTACTTCCTGAGTATTTTTCAATTTAATTGACTTGCAGGCTTGAAGAACTGAAGAATGTGAAGATTTTGACTAGAGAACTGAATGAAAGAGCATCAAGATATGGCTCACTTTGAACAGAAAAACATCAATATTGATGAAAATAAATTCCCATTGCTGGCTTAGAACTGCATTGCAGTGATTACAGTGTATTTTTATCATCTTATGGAAATACTCGAATAAGCGTTGCACTGCAGCCGTGGCGCTTATTCGAGTAAATACGGTAATAAAAAGCAGAGATCTCAAAACATAAATGTTGTCATTATAATATTGAAACACTAAAATTTGTCACAAACTGCTACAGATAAAGGGCAGTCATCTCTCTCAAAACCATATACACTGTACCCCTGTAGTGTGACAACCACTAACTGCAAATTTTAAAAACATTGAAAAAAACACAGATTTTTAGCATTTAAAACATACCTCTTCGAACGTGTGTGTAACGAATGGGAAAATGGCAGTTTCCCCAGCATCACCCTTAAACACCTCCGAGCAGCGGAGAACCTCAGAGGTTCTGCTGATGATAGTGTGGTCATCTGTTAAAATATGGTATCATGTATAAACTACCGATGAATAAGCACTGAATACAATCTCAACCAATTCAAGTTCTTAAGGTACAATAATTAATTTGATCTGTTTTAGCAACAGTTTTCTTGAGTGTCTATTAAGTGAAGGCATATAGGTCTATTAACTAAGTGAAGGCATACTCTTATGATAGATGAATCGTTGGTTGTGTCATTTCACCTCACAAAGTCAGTGTTCTGTTACAGTTAAATATTAAATCCAGATAAAATATTTCAAACTGAATTACTTTTTTAACTTCGACAGATAAATCATTTCAACTGAAGTAAACAGGCCACATTATACATTGGATACTTGTCCCAGGTGGTGTAGGAACAGGATTTGTCCAACAGTATCAATCACAGAGTGATGCCAAACCCATGTCAAGTTCTGACATTCAAATAGATTCACTCTTTTTTTTTGTTTTGTTTCCTACTAACAACACTCTTTCATAACCAGTAATGGGTTAATAATTATTTAATATCGGTGGTGAAGCAGTTATATGCACTCTATCTGCATTTCATCGATTGTGATTGTATTATAGCTATAGCATCCATATCACAGGGCATCTGACAGGATGCGGCGATGCGGATCCGCATAATTTGCTAACTTCCGCATCCTGCGCATAATCGGAGAATTTTTCCGCATAAAACAGAAAAATGTGCCATGTTAGCGATAAAGCAGCTGCCTCGCAGCCCTGGAAGTCAAACTTCTGAAGAAATTGATTATTTTAAAGCAGTTTTTCTCCTAAAAACAGCGACGAAAACACGCCCGTCCGTTCGTGACGAATTTTTAACCTCCAGGCGTTCCGACCTACTTTACGCACAGAGCCTGAAAACTAGTTTCCAGTCCCTTCTTGGGAAAACCTGGCTACCAAGCTACGGACATTCTACTACGAACCAGAGACTACGAACGCAACAACAAACTCTGCACGCAAAATGAGCTGAAATGCTACAGAAAAACTGTGTAAATGAAAAAATACCATAAAAAGATCAAACATATGTCAAAGTTGGCGAAAATGATGTGCATTCTATTAAAGAGCTTAAATTGTGGGTAAGACTGAACTGCTTTTCGTTTCACTGTTGTTGGCTAAGTTCTAAAGGCTTTATTATCAATTTTGTTAACTGTTGAAATTTCCGCATAATTCATTACTTTTTCCGCATAATCGACAAATTTTTCCGCATTTTTCCCCTGAAAATTTCCGCATAATTTGTTATTTTTTTCCGCATCCTGTCAGACGCCCTGTAATATATGTTGTGAGTCCCTACAGGATAGAAATAATATCAATCAATCAAAGATCAAACAATCAAATTCAAGTAATTTTTACATCTCAATTACAAACATGATTATTAGCACCAGAAGTCAGATTGTTTTGGCCACACAGTGTCTTTTTGGCATCAGTAAATTCCAGAGTTATGGTTAATATATCTGTTTCGAATTCTTCATTTTTTTAAAATTGTCATATGATTCCAATTTATTTTGAATTCCTTTTTTCATTTGTCTCGTCATAATCAAGAAAGAAATGAAAATGAAATAAAACTGGTTGCCTGAAGGAGAATATTGAAGCCATGCAGGACATATCTAGTTTCTCAACTGATGTTATTACTGAAAGTTTCCCAATTACAAGTATGAGATGCTACTGATAGTAAACTGGAGTCTTTAATTACCTCAACACTCATGGTACAATATGACTTATGTTTGCGCTGACCTGCGCAAGATTTGCGCACAGCCCCATACATTAATTATACATGCATCACTGTCATACTAACCCTGTTCCGAAATAGAGTCACACAATGTTTACATACATATAATTTATTATTACTAGCTATGTGGAGCTTTGCAGAAGTCTTGCTCTGACCTGCTCAGCTGTTGACACATTTAATTCTACTATGCAATGGCTTACTTATAGATCAAAACCTCCATTTCAACTGACTTGACATGGACAAAGTTAGCTACCTTTGCTCATGAACAGAGGTGAATTGATCAACAGTACTTTACATCAGCATTGGAGGTAGCCAATCTAAATCTTCCAGCCTGTGATACTAATTGAAACTATTGCTTAAATTTTAACCATAATTAAATCATCATCATCATCACCATCGTCATTGTCATCGTCATCATCATCAACATCATCAAATTTAAGCCATTTAATAAGCGTAGTACCTGAGGAAAAGTAAAGAAAAACTTTCTTTTTCCTGACTCCACCGAAAAGCTCCACTAGTCTTGCTCCATCTTGAGGACCTCTAGCCACCACTTTCATGCTGTGTCCTTTAGAATAGGACACTATGAATTCTAATCTAAAAAAATGAGGTAAAAGAAAAGAAAACTTTTAGTTTGTTGATCTAGTTTAAGAAAGACAATAACCAAGATAATCAAATCCGCATTAACAGCTTCGAAATTCTGAAATAGTAGGGCAAATCGCTTTGTTTGTGAACCCCTTTTGGACCAACAACATGACGTATTCTGATCTTATCTGTACTGATCGAGTGATCTGTCTGCGTATGAACGTAAGGGTGGACAAAGCGGACAAGGTAAAAAGAGTGCCTTCCACGAAAAAGCCATCCACAGATGAATTTCGTAGGCCTCACTTGACATTGGGCTCAAGCCAGGGTAACCTGGCCTCTTTTGACAATTGGCGCGAAGCGCGACAAATATGCATAGTAGTCCGGCAGAATGGTGAAAGAATTGTGGGTTTTGTGGTAAAAGCACCAAACTTGGTACAATTATAGTTTATGACATGGTGAACAATTTTGGATGTGGAGCCCACCGAGATCTATCCCATAATAATAGTAAGCGCAGGTTTCTCTTTTGCCCCCCTGAGAACTGGCATGGAAACGAGGCTGGCACTGAATAGTCTTCATAACAGCTTTATTAACATGTGTAAAACAGCCACTAATGTAGAAAAGTGAAATGTAATGTAATCAAAAGATGTGTAGCAGCTAAAAACCAGTCAACTGACACATCGGCATGGAAACGAGGCTAATTCTGAAAACTCTTAAAAAACCACTATCTTTACAGTTTCAAGCCATGAAGAACAGAATATAAAAAAAGTTTCAAACTAGTATTGAATCTCTAGCAGTGTACATTGTATCCGGAGTCCCACAGCAATGCATCTGGCTACAAATTAGGGCCTGCCGCACAGTCCCCCACAATGACAGAGTGCAGTGCATGGCAACTCTGCACGAACACATTGACACCGTCCAGTGCACCCTCTCTCGCTCTTGCAACCACATCTCAAAAGTT
>OZ026602.1:21871764-21899264 GCA_964020085.1 Micromussa lordhowensis | reverse complement strand
ACCGTAGCTATACTTCGAGAAAGCTATACGCTTGTCTAGCGAAATTCTTATGTTTCTTGCAACTATCTGATCGAGCTTATGTCTCTGGAGCTCGATGTATAGGTTTAGATCGTTCTGGTACCACAGGATTCAAATATAGCTCTTTACGCGCAAGTCTGTTGACTTTGTTGCGTATTGTATATGCCATTGTTCGGCTTAGTTCAGGCAAGACCATGGTTTCGATCCTCCTTGTGGATCTCATCAAACAGCTTTCATCATACAATCAAATTCACGGCTGAAATATCAGATAAAGAGACAATCTTCTTGGACACTGTTGTGTACAAAGGTGACAGATTCCTCAAGGAATCCATACTTGATGTGCGGACATACTTCAAACCTACAGAGACCTTTCAATACACGGATTTTCATTCGTGTCACCCACCAGGCGTCACGAAAGGCTTTATTAAAGGAGAAGCGTTAAGGCTTCTAAGAACTAATTCCTCACAAACTACTTTTGAGGAAAACATTAGAAACTTTGCCACACGCCTTAAGAATAGAGGTTACCCAGCAGCAACAGTAGAAAAACATCTCTCAGAAGTCAAATTCTCTGAAAGAGCAACATCTTTGACAAATAGAAACAGAACCGCATGAAAGAAAATTCTACCATTTGTTACACAATACCATCCGGCTTTGCCTAATTTAAAAGAAATACTCATGGGGAAATGGCACTTGATACAGAACCAACCACAGCTAAGAAACATCTTCAAGGAGCCACCCCTTCTATCGTATCGCAAAGGAAAATCCCTAAAAGACATCCTTGTCAAAGCTAAGCTATAGAGGCTAAACAATCTTCTTCTTGCAAACTGCAGGAGTCGTGAGGCCCGTCAACACTTTATAAAAACACAAAATTTATCCGTTCTTTTTCCGGGGGGACAGTGTTTAAATCAATCGAGTTCGGTTCAGCCTAGGCGAGCTGGGCCCAAATCCAGTCTAGTCTAGTTTGTCGAGCTCGGTTCAGTCTAGTCGAGCTCGAATGTAAACACCAGTGGTAATAGAAAGTTTCACGGTCGCGGACGTCATCTTGGTAGTTGGGCAAACCCGGCAAAATTTACATTGAATGTATGGGAAAAATCGTGACTTTGATGTTCGATAACTTGAGGAAGGTTGATATTCTGAAATTTCTCAGAAATGCAAACTAAAGATATTAGTTAAAAGAGTTAACCGATTAAATCTGAAGAGCAAATTGTTGCTGAGAAGCGAGAAATCGTGTTTTTAGTTTTTCATACAAATGCTTCTAAATTTTCCCGGGAATGGCGGCTCCATTTTACAGACAAATATATGAAAAATAAGATTTTAATTTGCGGCTTTCTTTGTAAGGGTACAATTCTCAAATTTGATCGGTTACCTCTTTTAGCTAGCATTTTTAGTTTGTAATTCATAGAAACAGTAGAATGTCAAACTTCGTCGAGTTATCGAGCATCAAAATCACGATTTTCCCCATACATTCACTGTAAATTTTGCCGTGTTTGCCCCACTACCAAGATGACCTCCGCGACCGTGAAAGCTTCTATCCAATTTTATGTTTTTGTCCCGATTCAAGCCCCTAATAAAATAAAAATAAGAAATCCCGGTTGTCAGTCTTTTTAACCCTTTCCAGACCTCGAGTAAAAAATAAAAAAGTGTATCAACTAGCCGAAAACCGATATCTTGAGCTATTGTTTGTTTTTGCTGTGGTTGTTGTTGTTGTGTACACTATAATGTTATGTCTTTGAACAACAACAACTTACAACAATAACAACCTTATTTGTACCTTTCATAATACAAAACTAATGAACAAAATAAATTATCATTAGCTGCCCCAAATAACCTTAGTGGCTAGAAAAAAAAGGCAGCTATACTTAATTGATTTATCTAATGTTATTATTTGGGTCACATATATCATGAAAGCACGCGCAGACACAGACACAGTCTTTATGTTGCTTCAAGTGTAATTTATTTTACCAAGAGATGATATATACCGGTAATCTTCTTTTTTTTCACTCAATTCCTTAATAAAAATAACTTTTTGTGTACTAATTAAATATTCAATTAAGATAACCTTGAACTTACTGATCATATATAAATTTATTGTAAGTTCTACTTAGATCATTGTTGGCCTTTTCTTATCTTATGCAATTCTCCGTTATGGTCTCGGATGTTTACACTTGTTCATGGGAACAATGATCCCTACCTCCCGTAGCTGAAACCCTCTCAAACACGAGTAATCTTTTAACGCACTGGCCAAACAGGTATGCCGGGCGTCCGTCAAGCTATGCATGCAGCGGTACAGCAGTACGTCTGCGGCACTCATCCTTCATTCCTAGGTATTTTTGCGTAAGAAACAATCTTAGCTGTCTCTCTTTCGGTAAGAGCTGTATCGTGTAGTCTGTTGTTAGAATTATGACAAGGTGTTGGTTTTGATAAAATTTTATTTTATGCAAGCTTTCAACAGTTCAACATTAACCAATGGGATTTCATTGACTATCTTAAGAAGCCAATCAAAAAGCGAGGAAACGCTATTGACAATGTTCGCGTCATTTTGAATTAAATTCACTTAGCTTTGTACAAAATTTGCGAGAACAGAAAAATATTTTTCAGGACACAACGAAATTTTACAGAACACAATAAAATTTTCTGATACACAAACGCAAACAAAAACACAACAAAATTAAGTGAAACACAACAAAATTTCAAAGTACTGGTAACTAACCCTGACGTTAAAAGCGACCGGAACCTGGGACTAGTCCGCGCTTGTTGGCCGCCATGTGTTGTCACAGTGGTGGTGGTTGGAGAAGAGCAGACCACAAGTTTTGCCCAAAGCGCGGTGTAAGTTTATGTTCATCTTTAGCTAGTCAAGTGTCCTCTTTCGAGAACTTTTTATCCCAAAAGTTGAAAGAGAGGCAAACTACCTTCAATTCCAAGTCCAAGAAAGCGAAGATGGACGAATTTGTAACCATACCCATCGGGATTGGTTCTCTATCGTGCGGCGTTTTCAAGCCCGTTAGAGGCAAGTCCCTTCCCCTAAAGGTCAAAAAACATGTCTCGGCCAAGGCAATACTCGATGAAGCCTTGAAGAAACGAAGTTCTTACGACCGTACTTTCAGAAATGACAAGACTTATAAACTGTGCTTCCCAGATGGAAGCGAAGTGAGCACTCTTCCTGGAACAAAAGAGCCATTTACATTGGAAAAATATAAGGAAGACCTAGGGAAGACTTACACACGCATTACGTTGTTCCTATACCCATTAGAAGATGCTTCAGACACTGAACCCGAGCGAACTTGCACGTCAGAAGTAGAGAGCTTAAGTGATGAATGGTTGAACGACTTAGACCTTGGTAATGATGACAGGGATGTATTGCCAGCATTTGACATTTTTCAGCGCTCTCCTGTCACTGCATCCAGTGGATCTTTTACTCCTACAACTTTGAGTGGAGTCCAGTGCAGTTCTGGTATGTGTTCCTAAGTGTTGGCCTTGTTCATATCATGTTGTAGATTTGTCACCTCTTTGGGTGTATAAGCTTTATGGTTATTTCAACGGATTGCGTGCATAATTTGTGACACTTTCGTATTAATGTGCCCTTTGATTAGAAGTAACTACAATGTCGAGCTCTGTATTCGTGTCAGTATTTCAGAGAAGTAATATGCAGTGGAGTTTATTTGATACCTCATTTTGTTGTCACTAAAGTGTCCTTAGTTACATGTCGGTTGCTTTCTGCTTACCATCTTTCCCACCCAGATTCCATGCAAAAGACTGTCACGTTTGAATAAATATTGCTGCTTTTTCAGGTTTTGTCCCAGTGGATGCAAGTCAAATGCCAAGCTGCTGCTCACTGTGATACTGACCAGGCTGCCATATCAGATAGCAATGATGGTTTGATCGTTGATGATGTCAGTGAACCTGCCTCGACTAGTGAATGCCCTGTATATGTTAGTGAACGTCAACTTAGTGATGCAAATGTACTTGGTGATTTTGACATTGGTATGTGTTAACAGAATATTCATTGGTACAAATAATAATGCTTGGTAACTGGTATTTATACACTGTGTTGCTGCATTCTCTTGTTTAATAGCCATGTTTATTTAGATCAGTTACTGATGAGTAATTCATTTGTTTAAAATGGGATGTTGTTTGTTTTTGTTAGGTAATGCACCTGTATTAGTCAAGGATGTACTTGTACACAGATCCCAAGTTCTCAAAGACTTGATAGAAGAATTCAAAGCTTTGGACATCCCCACCTGCAGTTACCACCTAAATCTAGTTCTAATTAATGAGCGTGGGGAGATTGAGGAAGGGGGAGGCCTTGGTGTAGTGTGAGAAGTAATCACAATGTTTTGGCACCAATTTTTCATGTCCTTGTCAATCGGTGCAACAGAAAAAGTACCATCAGTGAGGCATGATTACCAGCACCAAGAATGGGAAGCCATAGGTAAAATATTGGTCTATGGGTATTGTGAAATTAAGTATTTCCCAGTAACTCTTTCAGGTGTTTTCATGGGGAGTTGTTTGTTTGAGGAAATGGATATTTCTGATAGTTTTCTTCTTGAAGCATTTTCCTTAATTTTATATATAAGCAAAGATGAAGCAGAAACATTAAAACAGTGTAAGGAGGGCAAGTTGGAAGTTAATGATGATGATGTACTTGAAGTGCTAAGTGGCTATAAATGCTACAAAAACCCAACAAAGGAGAATATAGAACTAATTGTTACTCAACTAGCTCATCAAGAACTAGTACAGAAGCCTAGGTATATTTCAAATTGCTGGAAACCAATTATCTCTTCTCTAAAGAGCTTTTCACAGTTCAAATCACTTGACGCTATGACAGAAATGTATCAGACACAAAGAAGCCTACAGGGAAAAAGGTTATCAAGTTATTAGCGGCAAACCCACAAAACGAGTCAGAGTGGAACAGTTTTGATCACTTGAAGCGTTACATAAAATCCCTTGGAGAGGTTGCTTTGAAAGCATTTCTTCAGTTTACCACAGGTAGTGATGTAATTGCAGTGTCAGAAATAACTGTTTCCTTTAATATTCACTTGATGGGGCACATCGCAGCCCCATAGCACGAACTTGTGGACCTGTTTTGGAAGTACCTACAACTTATCAATCGTACAACGAGCTAGCAGAAGAATTTGCAAATTTAATTTCAAACAAAGATGCATGGGGCTTTACAATAGTTTGAGCCTTTCATTTCAATGATGATCCAGTTATCTGTTTAGTGCACTATTACAGACTAAAACAAGAACACTTTGAATTGTTAACCCTTTAGGTATGAGGAGTGACCAATTAACAATTATTCACCGAAGTGGAGGTGAATAGTGGTGGATATTAACCGAGCCACGAAGCGGCGAGGTAAGTATCCACCGCTTTCACCGACACTGAGGTGAATAATTGTTTTAGTATATACCACACAAGCTGAATACCTAGCGGCCCAAAGAGTAACTTCATTAGTTAAAATATAGCGACAAAAGCCACTTTGTTTTTCTTCGGCTGCTCGGAGGTGAATAGTACGTGGCTAATCACCTCCGAGCTAGCCAATCAGCACGCACGAAAAGTACTATTCACTTGTGTGGTATATACTAATATTAATTAGTATAAATTTACTGTAGTCTATTGTGAATCCGTGAATTTGATTGGCTATATTACCGTCGACTATCTGCTGATAGTCAACAGTTACGCATTAGTGCACATCGCGCGTCACGTTTGAACCTGATGTAACATAATAAAACAGTTCTTTTGTACGCGATACTTGACTTTTTTTTTCTTTTTATGCAATGAGACTACGGTAAATTTATACTAAATCAATTAGACTACTCGCCCTCGTTTTCTACGAGCGATAGTCAACTCGGCTGCGCCTCGTTGACTATCTGCTCGTAGAAAACTCGGGCTCGTAGTCTAATTGTTAAATATTTCCCAGAATATTCAATACTTGATCAATGGAAAAGTTTACCATCTTTAAGTAAATTCTCCATCTCTACTAGATTAAAAGGTATGGAGATCAGCAAGGAGTGTTTTTGTGTGGATTATGGGGCTTAAAGGATTAAGATTGTTGACATTTTCATAAATCATCACTATGATATTGTTGCACCTATTTCACAATGAGGGGGTTTTCATTTGTTATGACCGGGCGGTCTGCAAAATTATGGAGCATTTTTGTTTAGGGGGGAGGAAGCCCTGTCGGGGGTTAGTCTGCTTGTTTTTTTTTTGTATTTTTTGGTGGGCCCAAGAAATAATAATTGTTTAGAAGAAATAACAACAGATTTCGCCAACCCTTCTCCCCTGGTCATAAGGAATGATACCCGTGTGTTTGTATTAGTTTGGTTCTTATGTTATTGGTGGATATCATTGCTTCAGTATGATCAAAGAAAGAAAGCAAATTACCATGTTTTTCATGACTTGAATCTTGATGACTGTATTGTCCAGTTGAAATTTACTGATCACGAGCTTGTTGCTATGAGTACTTCCACTTGCTGTCAAAAGATAACTGCTTTTTGTTATGTACTCAGTTGTAACCACTGATAATTGACAATTGTATTAAACGATTTTAATGTTGAGTCTGATGGGTACCTTTTTAGTTTTACTTGCACAGTAATGAAATAGAAGATACAAGCCATACATCAGTCATGGCTTCGTAGTCATGGGTGTAATGGGCCTGTATCAAAGTAAACACTTCTGCATGAACCTGCCCCTACTGATATCGAACAGTCTTCTATGTTAAGTATCATCTATGTTAGCAACTTCAAGGAGTCCTTTATACAGAGAGAGTCCCTCTTCAATACTGTGGGGCAGCTGCAACTCTGTGTTTTCTGGTACATATTCAAAGTACTCTTGGTAGATGCTTTCCTCCTCTTCATAGGTCAGGTTCTCCCTCATAGAATTGATCTCATCATCCAAGATCGGGTGAAGTAGACCATCTACTCCCCCATGAAGCTCTGGGAGAAAGAATAGGTCATCCGGTCTCCCACTGATAGTGTCGTGCCTGGAGCCCCTTATTAAATGTTCCAGTGTTCTTTAACTTTGTCTAGGTCATCTGGAAGTAATTGAGCAAAACAGAACCAGAGGCATGCCATTTGAATCTCATCTCCAGGGTTAAAGATTTCCTGTTCCATAAGGCTTTTAAAGAAGTTAATCCACCAACCAGACCTGTTTCTTCTGTAAAACGCCCACCAGCCCTCAATCCTTTGGTTCGCCGGAGATGACCCATACTTGTGCGCTTCTTCATTTTCTTGAAATGTACATTGCATCGCTGCCATCATGCCATTTTCTGTTCCACAGTCAGTCCTCAATTTCACTGGACAGCCTCCTAGCTCTGCCACAAATTGGCAATAACTTCTGGATGGTTGTTTGACCTTGTGACTGTTAGCCACATTATTTTTCGACTCCACCCATCAATGCACCCATGTATTGGAAATCCATAAGGTTTTAACTTGTCGTACCCATCGACATGCCATGTGTAGTTTGGACCAGATGAGAAATAACTTCTTCTTTTAAGGTTTTTTGCCTTTCTCTGCTCACATCCTTCTGGATCCATTTCCCTCAAAAGTTCAGCTACAACATGTCTAGGAACTTGAATATTTTTTAGTCGTAGGCTATGCCACATACCTCTATATCCACCTTGGCAGCCTGGGCCGCTAAGCTCATTCATGATTTCTTCCCAGACAACGTCCATGTCAAAAGATGGCAATCTTCTCCTTAAGTTCAATTGCTTCAATCTATTTTTCAATGTTCGTACACACATAATTTGTAATGCCATGAAACTTAGCTAAAAATTCAGTGATAACTTCATACGTATATCCTCTTGAAAAGTAATATGAAATTATGCTTTCCTCTTCTGGATTATCGTTTGTTGAACTTGAAGAAGCCATTTTAGACACATGAGCGGTACAAAAGTTCACCATACTAGTCCCAGGTTCCGGTCGCTTTTAACGTCAGGGTTAGTTTACCAGTACTTTGAAATTTTGTTGTGTTTCACTTAATTTTGTTGTGTTTTTGTTTGCGTTTGTGTATCAGAAAATTTTATTGTGTTCTGTAAAATTTCGTTGTGTCCTGAAAAACATTTTTCTGTTCTCGCAAATTTTGTTGTGTTCTCGCAAAGATTGTTGTGTTCTCGCAAAGATCGTTGTGTTCTCGAAAAGATTGTTGTGTTCTCGCAAAGATTGTTGTGTTCTCGCAAAGATTGTTGTGTTCTCGAAAAGATTGTTGTGTTTCAGAAGATAAATTGAGTTGTGTTTTGCCCCTATGGGCCACCGTACTTATCCCCTCAAACAAAAATGAGATACGTTTTTATTATAAAAATGTCAATAATTTACCTTCGTAGGTCTATTAAACCTTCCAAACATGAATTTAAATGAAATTTTAGGAAGTTTAAAGAGCGATTAAAAGAAAAAAAAAGTTTAGAGCACCGCCAGACAGTTAGAGGACAACTGTTTGGTGTACGTCAACGAATTTTTAACTTCAAATTCTAATTTTAAAACAGCATCACACTCGCTTCTTACACCGAGTCTCTTGCACGCTGAAGACCAACATGATCTTTGGAGTGGTGGGTTTTCAATGGGTTCTCAGAAAAAAAATTTTCATCTAGGCTCTACGTAGGGTTAATCCTATTGATGTAAGTTATAATAAAACCAAGTGAAACCAACCGCAAGCGAACAGCTGGGGTAGAAGAAACCGAGGGCGTGTTTCATTTTTACATCATGTAAAAAGGCACGAAATGTCTAACCTGGACTCACTCATATTACTTACTGTAATACAAAGGGTTTCCACATGTTTAGAGCTAGACTTTAGTTTGTTCCCGAACGCTACCGCCATTTTAGATATGTGTTGCTATGGTTTTAGGTCCAGTTCCCAACGCGCGTGAAGAGTGTGCGCAGTCCGAGATGGAAACCAACCTCGTTCCCAGGTTCTACTGCCTCCCTTTGTAGTTGAAGCAGTGGAGATAGGCTGGATGGAAATCTTGCTTCGTCCCCAGAGCCTCCCAGAGCAGAGACACTTTAAGACGAGAAGCACTGGGGACGACAATGAATTATCACGCTTCAACCCATCCTCACCTCTGAAATTACCGATTATCGACAATTCCTAATTTCCTCTGAATTATTGATTATCGTTAATTTTGAACACTCAAAGTTTGATAGGAATTCTGGGAAATGAACATATCTTGTTTAAAAGGTTAAAAACCCATGTGTGTCTGGACGCGGGACTCGAACCTGGGATTGTTCGCTTTGAAATCCTGTCTTCTAACCATTAGACCACCACGTCGCTAGTTGGACAACCTTTGATTTTTAAACAATATAATTCATGCGCTTATTCTACATCCTGCAGTAAGCATATACATGTATCATTACTCGGAAAAGGTCGATCACCAAACCTTAACAAAAAGCTAACCATTTGAAATCTGCGCTTAGGCCTAATCAGTGTAGATCAGTGATATTCTATGCAAGATTCTATTAAATATTTAGTTAAATAGCTTATCGTCGTCTTGTGCTTCAGTGGTCTAGTGGTAAGTAGTCGATCCTAGCGCCGGATAGTTCCGGGTTCAAATCCGGTCCAAATAATATTGATTTTTTTTTCTTTTCTCGGCTGCCGTGTCCAGGGAAACAGTGTTCTAAATTATGTATATCTGATAATTTAGTCCACATTAGCAATTATTGATATTTGGCTAATTTAGGGGTCGAGGACATGTTGCTCGCTTGTACAGAAGATGTCATTCTCGTTCCCATAGCCCTTTTGTTCTCGTGCCAAGGCTCCGCCGGCTAAGAGATGAGAAAAGGGCTATGGGAACGAGAATGAGTCAAGTGATCTTTTTTGAGCATAATTTCATATTTCTGCGGTTTAGTTTAACAAACTAAACCTTTGCCTTTAGGAGCTTCCAGGGCCAGGAAATTCAAGAAAACCTTCGGATTTGATCATGCCTGGTTATCGTTTGGCGATTTCCGAGCAGGAAAGAATTGGTCCAAAGTATATGTGTAACTCCTGTGGTCTACTTCTGAGAGAAGCGATGCAAACCGGTTGTGGACACTTCTACTGCAGTAGTTGCCTTGCTAATTTATTTCAGTAAGTAGTTTTGATGCTTTTTGATGCGTTTTGTACCCTCTGATCTGGCCAGTTTTTTTGTGTAATTTTCTTGTAACATGCATAGTCAGCAAAAAGAAGGTTAATTAACTGTAAATCTCTAAGTAAATTTCTTTCCAATTCAACCATTGTGCATCTCCAGATTATAAAAGAGTATTCATTTAACCTCTGAGAGGAGAAAGACTATCGTGCAAGTACACTTGTGCCAAAAGAAAAGTCATGACACGACCAGTTTAACAGTCAGGCAAAATGGCAACAACAGCCCAGAGCGCTTCTACGTTAAATTACCTTACGTGGGCAAATTTTCTGCTATCGCACAAAAGCGGATTCGCAGAACCATTCAACGTTTTTGTGACAACAGCTTAATATCAAGCTAGTGTTTTCTTCGTTCAAAATCGGTTCTTTGTTTAGCGTGAAAGACCTTCTCCCTAAAGAGCTCAAATCATGCGTTGTTTACAGGTTTAGGTGTGCAGGCTGCGGTGCCTGCTACAGTGTATGTCGGCGAGACTTCTCAACACATTTACACACGCATAAACGAGCACTTAAATATGGATAAGGCCTCTCACATTTTCAAGCATTTACAGGATTCACCTGGGTGTCGGGCACTTTGTTCGTGCGAGTGCTTTGTTGTCATAGATCAAGCAACAACACGAACACAATTAAAAATCAAGGAGGCAGTGCATATTCACTGGGAGAAACCCTCCTTAAATCAACAATTGTCTAAAAATCTAAAAACTCACCAAACAGTTGCAAATTTAAACTCAAAATTCTTGCTAACCCTGGGTTAGCTTACAACCTGACCCAGTTGTTTAGAAGGGTAATTGTAACATGTCTATTAAGATGTTTAGATTAGTCATGAAATTTGACCCCAGTCAGTTAATATGACTACCCTGTTAATACATTTAAAGTTTCATGACCCATAAGTGCCTATATTTAACAGGGTTCCACTTTACATTTAATAATTTATCCTACTAACTGTATTTACCTGTGTATAATGCGGGCCTATGTATAATACGCACCCTTATTTTTGAAAACGTTTTGGGGAAAAAAGGGTTGAACAAAAGAAAAAGTGAATACACAAGCCAAATGTAAATTGTATAAAACACGTTTGTTAATAGAATTTCCTAAAGGTAACAGGTGAGCTTATTTACCACAAATTAAATTAAGCTTTATGTTGTTGAACTACTTTATAAATACTGGTGTAAACACAATCTATCCGCACCTGATATTGAGCATATACCGTACATGTAAACCAACAAAAAGTTTTGTAAATTTACCAAGTTAAGTCATTTTTGGGGATGGAAGTTAGACAAAAATAATTGTTATTACAACCTCTGAATACTTGATAAGCTATGTTCCTTGTCTTAACTACAAGTACTCACAGTAACTGATCACAAACTGTTTGTGATCAGTGCTCAAATATTCCACTCTACAGTCGAGGTATTAAACATCAAATCCTCCAAAGTCTGACTGAGTCAGACTCAAACATCTTCTCTAAAAAGAGACCTCATCAATAAATTCATCATTGTTCTGGTAAACAAGATTATTTTCTGATCCATCCAGATTGTTTGTTATTCCACAGTTGAGAATGGAAGATTTGACCATCTCTGCAGGAATGTCATTCCATGCTACTGCAATCTCTGAAACGATCAGTTCTTTGGATCCGTTCTTCTCACCCCATCTTTATAAGGTTTGTTTAAGGCAACATCTAACGGCTGTAGGATTGAGGTTAATCAGCCTGGAATTATTGCCAAGTTTGTGTTCTCTTTCACAAATGCTGTTTTTACACTTTTGGGCCTCGTCTCCCCAGGCCACCACATTACGAACTTCAAAATTTCTGAACCCACGTCTTCATTCCTTCAGTGTCCATCCAGCCTTTCTCTAAGTTCTTTTTGTTCTTTCACCACAATCTAATGCTGCTCTCCGAAACTCCAAACTCTTGTTCAGCAGCGTGATTTCCATGTTGTTCCGTGAAATTGACAATCTTTAATTTATCTGACACTGTATAACTTTGACGCTTTTTTCTGGTGAGTTTCGTAGCCATGCTAATGTTGTGATCTCTATTGAAAGTAATTGTTTTGTTGATCGCGTTGTTCGCTTAAGTAGTTAGTTCCTTAGTTGCATTAGTTATTAGTTACTTTTCAATTAAAAACCAATGATATCTAGTGAAATTCAGTTGTTGTCTATATCATTATGCTAATTAAGCAAATGAGTCCAAACAAAGGATTCCGTGTATAATATGTATCTCATATTTGGAACTTAACTTTTTGGGGAAAAAATTGCTCATTATACACTGGTAAGTACAGTATACTCCATGCAGAGTTTCCTTGTAGTCTTTGTAAGTTCTCATCTTCTTTTTCCCACGAGTCTCCCAATTTCCCTTTATCAGGGGTTGTCAGGCCTGAACTCCCAGGATAAGTTCCAAGCTCTTGAGTTTCTTATTTATTTATTTATTTTTCCAGAAATGGATCCTCCAAAATGACCTGTTTACAGGACCAGACAGAATTTCTGCCAAATGAGGTTTGACACTTCTTTGATTGAATAATTATTAGGTAAAATGGTGTAGCAAGCATTCATGTAGTAACATTTTAATGTATTTTAAGGCATAGTGGAAAAAGGATGTTGAGTATTTTTGGTCAAGAGTGAACTTTGTGGAAAACAATCCAAAACTTTTGCATGCCGTTTTGTTTAGTTACATGTAAGTGTGTTAAAACAATGTCCTGTGCTTTTTCCAACTGAGTTTTGCTTAGTTTTTGAGATGTAAAGTATGCAAAACACCCACTCATTTGTGACATACCAATGAAATAGATTGAAGTTCTGTTTAGTGCTGGAACCAGAGTGCATTTCATCTACATCCAATACCAAAGATATGCAAACCCTCTACACTGTATGCCATATACTTGTAGTACACTGAGCACATGTATCTATTGTAGGTCAAAATGAAATTCAGGTTAAAATGACATTTCTTTGTCTCTTAACCCTTATTATTCACAGATCATGAATAATTAGGGTAAGAAGACAAAGGAAATTGAGAATCAAACTGGGTTAAAATCATTTTAACCTACAAAATATACATGACTTGTACACCTGTACATGTGTACACATGTATTTTGTGTTGGCTTTCAAACAAACATGGCGGGTCTGACAGATGGGTGCTTTTTGCAAACAATTAATCTGACAAAAAATTCATCAACTGAAAGGCCTCTGCAGCTTACAGTAAGTATACATGTAGGTGTACAACCAATGTTTTATTGGTTCTCTCTAAATGAATGCGAACACATGCCTGATTGATTGATGCTTGTCTTGTATCTGCTTTTTGTGGTGGTCAGCAGTGTTGACAGTTTGTTCATGCTGGCTCTCCCCTCAGATGGATATCCCGGATCTGAAATCCCTCATGCCTTCGGAATTCTAATCATAAAAACTTCCCATGCCTTCGGGTTTCCAGTTTAACCACACCCCCACACCCCCCTTTGCCCTCAAAATTTCAAAAAGCTGTCCATGGTATACATGTAGGTATGGTTGGCATCTTGAAAGGATTCTTTTCCATTTCTCTTCAGGTTTTCCCTGATAACTTCATGCGTCGTGAAGTACAGTCCTTTGTTGTCCACTGCACGTTCATGGATGATGGCTGTAAATGGAAAGGAGAAGTGAAACACGTGGAGGTAAATGGCTAAATAACAATTTACAATGAAGGTACATGTAACTTCAAGTAACATTTTCAGATGAAATGCTACATTTTGTTGCTATCACTATCACTTGCTGCTTGTAGTATCATAAATGTAACATGTCACAGGACTGCAAGGCCAACAGCCTTAGCTTGTCGTTAATTATTGACATTAGATCACAGTTTCTCTAATCTTTAGGGATCATGTTTGTGTCATCACAAAGTATAATGCTAGACAGTGTTACTGTACAATTAGGTTTTTGCACAATTTTGCTTTACTTTTCCTGTATACCATAAGGTCTACCAGTCAGGGCTCCTGAAATTTTGCATGGTCGCAGAGCTGCCAATTTCAAGTAAATCTGCATATACCGCGAAATTCACAAAGGCATGCAAAATACTGCAAAATTTGCTAGAAATCTTACCAAATACATGTTGGTACCACATAATTTGAAACTTATCTTGGCTGTTTGGGCTGTTTACTTGCCGTAAACTTGCAAGTGTATTGTGAAACTTTGTCACTGCAATGAGTAAACAACATCCCAAAACTACCAGGTATTCTTAGATCAATGTTGCGATAAACTGGGAATTGGCCACAATGTAAAATTGCCATCATGACAACTTCACACTGATTTACATGTAAGTGTGCACCCCAAATTTTGGTTTCGTTAAGTGTTCTTAATATTCAGTCTACTGTTCTAGCTTGTTACTAAGTCAAGCTGAGCATTCTCTTACAATGGACCGTATTTCCGAAGAGCGCAAACACTTTGATGTAGGTGAGACTTTGGTGAGACTTTTTCCTTTTGTTAATAAAGTGGAGTAAAACTTCTGGAACCAAAGTAATTTGCTGGTTGACAGTCAAAGACTAAGCAATAAGTGAATCGCACATGTTGCTTTGTCTTGTTCAAATATTTAGACCCTGTAAAATGTGGAGGGTGTTTTTAGAAAACAATTTTAATTTATCCAGTTAACCCTGGAAATATTGCAGTTTGTATATAGGAAACTCGCATCTCAATTTTTTAACCAAAGTGATGTTACCGCCAAACTGTAACCAGCTACTTATAAAAACTAACAACCTAACAGAAACGTGCTTCAAGATATCTGTTTTTATTTTTAAGAAGATTACGACATTTTTTTAATCTAAAAGACATGTTTCGATGTTACGAACATCATCGTCAGTTACATAATGTTTGAAAAACCGTTGGACTATAATTATAACAACTAGGCGAAACAGTCATACATAATTAATTATGATTAAGTGACAGATTACATATTTGAGTGAGTTACAAGGTAAGAAGAATACAAAGCCTAAAGCGTAAGTGTCAGGTTGACGTGATGAACTTGTTGGTTTAAATTAGACTTTTCCCAATTTATATGCATAGCCTCCTTAAGTTTAAGCTGAAATTTAGTAGGGGCGGAATCAAGGATTTCGAAACAATCCGCAGAGCAGGATTGGCGACAACGTTCTGAGCTTTGTAAGTGTTTGAAGATGTGTGAGGACTTGTCTGAAGAGAGATGTTCACGGACACGTGTGGAAAAATGACGACCAGTTTCGCCGATATAGCAAGCATTACAGCAAGCACAAGTAAATTTGTAAATCACACATGAACAAAGTTCTCTTGGGACATCCTTCACTGAAAAAATATTTCTTAATTTAAAGGTGGTAAACACTAATTTGATGTCAAGATCATTACAATAACGATTTACAAGGCGACATAGTTTGCTTTCAGCTACAGTGGAAAAGCGGCCTAAATAAGGTTACTTATAATAGTATTGTTTACCCTGTAAAGTGGCATTAGAGGAAGGAGGTGTTTGAGTGGAGCCATGTCGGTCAATGGCTGTGTTCAAATATCGATAGACACATTTATCGATGAGATGGACGGGGAAAAGATTCTTGCCCAAAATGAAAACTAAGTTCACAATGTCCTTGTGAAAGCCCAACCAAGTCTTGTTGATTTTAAAAACCCTGTCAATTAATGTCCTGATAAGACCGATTTATTAAAGATATTAGTAAAGACCCTACCCTTACTCGTGAAAGTAGGCTTCAACGGTTTCTCAGGGATCTGAAAAAGCAAGGTAAATTGGAGAATATTTTATACGACAGCATCTATCCCAACGGGCCCCAACCGGCCAGAATATACGGTTTGCCCAAAATGCATAAATTAGGCAATCCCACATCCACACCCCCTTTCCGCCCCATAGTTTCATCTATTGGCACATATAACTACAATTTAGCTAAGTTTCTATGCAATCTCCTTGAGCCATATATTCCCAATGATGACAATGCCTCTGACACTTTCACGTTTGTTCAAGAAATCAACAACTTACCCATGTTTGGCAAATTTCTCATTTCCTTTGATGTGGAGAGTTTGTTTACTAACGTCCCTCTTGAGGAATGTATTGACTTAGCGGTCAAGTACATCTCTGAGGGAAACCCTGACCTCAAGCTTACCCCCTCTGATTTTAAACGTCTTTTTTCATTTGCTACTGTAGAAACTCACTTTTTGTTCAAAGGTTCCTTTTATGACCAGATTGATGGGGTTGCCATGGGTTCACCCTTAGCTCCTGTCCTCGCCAATCTCTTTATGGGTCACCATGAAAAGATCTGGTTAAAGCAATATCAAGGTCCTGAGGTTCTATTTTATCGTCGTTATGTGGATGATACGTTTTGTTTATTCCACTCAGAACAGGACGCCATTGCATTTTTTCGACTATATCAATAGTCAACATCCTAACGTACGCTTCACGGTGGAGAAAGAAATTGATCATGTTTTGCCCTTTTTGGATGTCTTAATCGATAATACTCACCGTGGTTCTGTTGTCACGAGTACCTTTCGTAAGAAGACCTTCACGGGTCCGCGCACCAATTACCTCAGTTTCGCACCTCTTTCATACAAAATCGATCTTATCAGGACATTAATTGACAGGGTTTTCAACATCAACAATACTTGGTTGGGCTTTCACAAGGACATTGTGAACTTAGTTTTCATTTTGCGCAAGAATCTTTTCCCCGTTCATCTCATCAATAAATGTGTCTATCGATATTTGAACACAGCCATTGACCGATATGGCTCCACTCAAACACCTCCTTCCTCTAATGCCACATTACAGGGTAAACAATACTATTATAAGTTACCTTATTTAGGCCGCTTTTCCACTGTAGCTCAAAGCAAAATACGTCGCCTTGTAAATCGTTATTGTAATGATCTTGACATCAAATTAGTGTTTACCACGTTTAAATTAAGAAATATTTTTTCAGTGAAGGATTCTGTCCCAAGAGAACTTCGTTCTCGTGTGATTTACAAATTTACTTGTGCTTGCTGTAATGCTTGCTATATCGGCGAAACTGGTCGTCATTTTTCCACACATGTCTGTGAACATCTCTCTTCAGACAAGTCCTCACACATCTCCAAATACTTACAAAGCTCAGAACGTTGTCGCCAATGAATCCTGCTCTGCGGATTGTTTCGAAATCCTTGATTCCGCCCCTACTAAATTTCAGCTTAAACTTAAGGAAGCTATGCATATAAGTTGGGAAAAGCCTAATTTAAACCAACAAGTTCATCACGTCAACCTGACACTTGCACTTTAGGCTTTGTATTCTTCTTACCTTGTAACTCACTCAAATATGTAATCTATTTTTGTCACTTAATCATAATTAATTATGTATGTTTCGCCTAGTTGTTATATAGTCCAACAGTTTTTCAAACATTATGTAACTGACGATGATGTTCGTAACATCGAAACATGTCTTTTAGATTAAAAAATGTCGTAACGATTTGCTTTCTGCTGTCTCGACCTTTTGGTTATATCTGTTTTTCATTTTTACAAGGCTACACTTTTCAGCTACATGTATGAAATGGATAAAAATTGTAATATTAGACCAATTATTACTCAACAGCTTAAGCAAAATGTATATTCTTTGTTTACATCGCATGTGTAATTCACCATTGCATGTCGAAAAATATCGAATCTCAGCTTCCAGTGGTCAACAGAATAAGTTCGACCTAAAGCTTAAATCTCTCAAAATGCTCTAGTTTACTAAATGAAAATCTGTGTCAACATTTTGAGGTGAATAGTTTAGGTTCTCAAAACCTTAAGCCTACTTTCACACGTTTGTTTACGCACTTTACAAACAATATACTAAAACAAAAGGAATTACACATTCAGCTGTTGGTTAATTAAGCTATTGTCCTGAGCTTAAGTCTCCCTGAAAATGTCTCAGCCTCTTCCAGATGATTTTAGAGCTCATTGAGGTTACACTGTATGTAGTTTTTGAAGTTGACCCAGGGTTTTCAATAAGGGCCGGCGGATCACATGATTCCGCCGTCTACTTTGATCGAGAATTGCGTCCAATCGGGCAAATGGCATAAAACATTTTCCTACAAAACACGATGCTTGAATTGGCCAACATTTATTCACAAAACACACACAAAAAACTTGCCCGAATTCGTAGTAATTAGCGGTAGTGACTCGTGTTTTCATTCCGCATAACCGCGATCTGGGTGTACAACCTGCACAACGCGTGCCCAAAATATCCACGTGCTCTGAAAATCACCCAAGCATGACATGATTACGTTCCACTTCCCGCTTCGAGTTTTGTCAAAATTTGGCTGCCGCAAAGAGGCAGACAACTTTGTAAAATTAAGGCCTAGAAATTGCGACCCACTGTTTGCCAATGCGACCAAAAATGAATGTTGGTGACCAACTGGTCGTCAGTGGGTGACTCACGTTTTCTTTTGTCAACCTTTTAACCTCAAAGGAAAACAACCTTGCTTTTAGATGTAACAAAACAAAAAAGGGAATTCTTCGATCACCAACTGGATTGCCATATTTTATTCAGCACCTTCTTTATTTTAGGGCACAAGTTAAATAATGAAATAATGCGATCACAGAGTCAATCCATCCTTTTTCTTTGTTGTAAAGACTGTGAACATTCCTCTCCCACATCGTAAAACGTCGAAATGGAAATCGCCCTATAATGCATTGCAAACCCTTGAGCATAGCGTACATCATGTATGCATACAGATTGTCTCTCTTCTATTTGATTTTACGATCTGGCGACTAAAAAGTTAAATTTGGCGCGTCCTATTTTTTATCCTTAGTCGCTAAATGGATTTTTTTTTATTTTGAGCCCTGTGTTGGAGGTGTTTCAGACCCCACAAAAGCATCAGTATAAAAAGACTTGTATTTCATGAGTGTTTTTGGTCACATTGGTTAGCTAATGCAGATTGTTTTAATATTTCTTTGTCGCTACGGTCAGCAAGAAACAAAATTATTGCCAACGAGTCACCCTCGCGGGGACGCGAGGGTGACGAGGCGGCAGAATTATAGAGCCGATGCGCGAGTTTTGGTACAGGCAGAAGAAATCTCGAATGAAAAAGTGTAAGCATAAGGTAATGTAAGAGTGACATCATTGGTAATTGTTTCGAGCTAGCCAATGGCATCGCGGTATTTTTTTATCTAAACCAATCACATCAGGAGGATCATGATCGGTGATCATTTGACCAAATCGACCTCATGGTCATTTTCTGGTGTGTTCTGCCATCGTGCGACTTGCGAAGTGAGAAAAGAGGCTAACATCGCCCAGCAAGGCAGCCAGTCACAAAAAGTCAATTGTCTTGACCAGATCGGCCAGCGTGCCATTTGAGAAACAAAACCACTTGAAACTATTCACTATAACCTCGATCAGAGTGCGTATAAAGGCTTTTTTTTATCAAGCTAGTGTGCTCAAAATTTCAAATTTGACATTCACGGCGAGCGTGCCATTAACAACAATCAATTGTCTTGCCAAAAGAACTGTCAATAGTTGTCGTGACAAAGTCGGCCAGCGTGCCATAAAAAAGGAAAGAAAAAACACTTAGATATATTCACTATAAACTCAATCAGAGGGGGTATAAAGCCTCATTTTAATCGAGCTAGTGTGCTCAAAATTACAAACTTTGATCGACCAACGAGTCACAAGTATAGACACGTCATGTCGCTGTTAGTTTGTACGGTTGTTTGTGCTTAGCATTAGCGTGGCCAAAAGCGAAAAACAGTCCAAGCTCTGTTTGCCAGGAAGCCACTATCAGTCAAGCTTCAGGGAGCTTAAAAATCAGTTTGGATAGTCTTTTTATTCCAAAATTTCAGGGAGCTTAGCTAAGCTGCATTGGAAATCCGATATCAAGTGTTTAGGTCCAAAGTCCACTTGATGAAGTGCGTGCACCGAAGCAACCGCTCACGAGAATTTATAATGCTTCCTCTATTGTGTATGTTGTTAGTTGTAAATCATTATAAGGGCCATAGTGGTAAGACTAGTTTCGTTTTTTCACGTGGATATCAAAATTTTACCGTAAACAACTCGAAAACAATCAATATGCTTTCACAAGTGAAACAACAAAACCAAGAAGTTAAAATGCATGTATATGAAGTACGATACGTGTCTAAATTCTTCTTCTGTAGATGCCATTCTTGTTGTATTCGCTGACCTTTTTACAAAGCAAACAAACGAAAAACCTTCCCTTGTGCGGTCGCCTGAAATATTACTTCGTGCGAATTTCGCGGGAGTACGACACGCCTGGGTGAATAAGCCAATCAAAGCAGAGTATTCCGATTTGTGATGGACGGGCTGAGCCGCTCAGCCTCCATTTATAGGCTCGCTCCGTGTTTAAAACACAAACATGGCACATTACAGTGAATTCATGCTAATTCCTATCAACAATGTTACAGTTTCAGTTTTGTCTCACGTAATGCAAAGGACAGAGATATTTCAACTCCAATCTACCTTAAACGTTTCGTTCTTGTATACATTCTACACAACAAAAATAGCATGTGAGTTTTCCAGTGCTTTTTTCAACAATGATTCAGTTTACACAATGTCTTGTAGTCCAGTTACTTCGTAATTTCCATTCCCCACGCAATTGCGACAGTTTTTCCTCGTTGGCACTGTACCGGTAGGTATTACTAGTATTTTATTTATCGATCCGTCGCTTTTGTTCTCTGGTTTGTGTCCACAAATGGGGCCATAAATTGCTGTCCACCCAGGGTAGTAAGAAAATAATCTTTTATTTTATCACGTTTTATCGGCCTTAATTAATTCATATTGTTGGGAGAAGTGTCAACAACAGTTGCTGTTGTATATGGAAGTACCATGATCGCTGCACCAAGACCTACAGCTGCTAGTTGTTCCGCTTTTGTTTTGAAGAAAGTGCTAAATACTTGTTATAATCATACATGAATTTGCCCCAGAATCCAGAAATGCATTTTAAAAGGCCCAAATTTTAAGAATCTTCCAGGTGGGGCACGCTCTCGTTACTCCACCCCTTCGCCGCCTACTTTTGAAGTTTTGCCGCCTACTCCGATTCTTATTGAAAACCCTGTCAGACCACTGTCCAGGTACAGGTTTTCGATTGGATTGCTTGCATCAGGAGAGCTGCTTTTACGCTTGGCTAAATCTATATACCCGTATTAGTAGTTGGTTAAAGTGGTAACAGGTTGTAAACCTCAATGATTTCTTGTCTCAACACAGGACCATATGAACAGCTGTCTGTTCCTTAAAATACCTTGTGTACATCTTGAGTGTGGCATGCAAGTGAAAAAAGCTGATCTCACAGAGCACTTAGAAAAGGAATGCTTGTGTAGGCTTGAAACCTGTGGATTCTGCAAAAGGCAAATCAATCTTAACAAGATGAAGGTAGGATAAAATTTAATTTTCTTGAATTCATTAGATTCTTAATTTCTACAGCTACATGTAGTTTGTTAACATGCTAGAAGGTTTTATGAGATTCAGCACTACATGTATATTTGGTCCTAGCCTAGGACATTTTTAATGGCAACATCAAAGAGCAAAGTGCCCAACTAGTCCTAACGAATTACAAATTGCTAGGGCCTCAAGGGGATGTCATGGGATGAAGTGAAATGGACAGCAAAAAATCGGATCCGATGAAAGGCTGTGGTGGAAGCCCTATGCTCAGGTCGGAGCGAAGAGGATTAAGTCAGTCAGGGCCTCAAGAGTCCTCATGGGCCCGATGAGGATGAGTGAGTGAGTGAGTGAGTGAGTGAGTGAGTGAGGGTGCAAGGAATGATATAGACAACTTTAAACATTGTTGGAAATTGAAATCATATGTGAACCTGCCCAAAGTTTGTGCCAGGCAAGAATAGTTGGCCCAGCCTAAACTAGAATTGGCAGCATGACACCAAGTCAGGGCTTGACACTAACTTTTTAACTTACTAGTGCTTGAAACAACTTAGATGTTACTAGCCAAAAAACAATATTTACAAGCCAAGCGTTGATGTTGGTTAGTTCCAATAGCAGCAGAAGTATTAGCACAACACGAGCGACTGTCTTTAATACATACATGTAATGTTGGTAATTACATTGTACTTAAAGATGATTTTCTGTCCATTTTGCACACTCGCACAAAAAAGAATTTGAAAGGCCTCAAAGGTAACATAATGGTTCGCAAGGAATAGCATTGATTTCAATTCCATCAAGTGAGACTTAAGGTTCAGAGATTCCATTGTCCAGATGCCATCTTTAAACCAGTGCATGTTGTTAGCTTTATGTTCAGTTGAGCTTTTGCTTTAAAAGTAATTTATTGACATGCTGTATAATTTCAGCTGCACCATGAGGCAGAATGCCCGGGATATCCAGTCGTGTGTGAAAAGTGCAACAGAGATAGCATTCCAAGAGGAAAGGTAAAAATTACACGTACAGTTACTTAGTACGGTAAAAACATGCATGCAAGAACCTAAAATTTAAGAACCTGTTAGGCTAAAATTCCCTAGTTAAGCACCCGTCACATAAGAACCATTCTAGGTTATATTCTCAATACAGGTTCCTATTTTCAAAATATAGAGTTTTTCAAATATTACACAATGCATCACGTGCGATATGAAAAAAGGTAATAAAAACTAGCCAGAACACTAGCAGTGCTATAAGACCACAATACTGTGTTGTTAATGATTCAATATAAAGGCTATGTACATGAGTACAAGTTGTTTTTTTTCAAGTTAAAATTAAGAACTTGATTAAGAACCTAGGTAGCCTGATTTCACAGTAAACACCATTTATATACTACAGTAAATTAAGAACCTATGTAGGCTGACTTGTAAACCTAGGTTCTTGTATGCGGGTTTATGTACATTTTGTAAGTTATAGTACTATTCATTGTTACTTGTTGGTTGCTGGATGTACAGGTCATTACAGTTGGAGTTGTGGAGTATTAAAAAGTTTGGAGTATTAAAAAAGTGACTCAGACACTGAAAAGGGCTTTGTCTGAAAGTCATAGGATTTTGGAATTTGAATAAGTTTAGTTTCTGCGATGAAAGCTCCATTGCAACCAGCTACATACATGTTTGTAATAAAATGTTGCTTGTATTTTATTTACTGATTGTACAAAACTTGACAAAGATGCAATGTACATGTGAATTGTGTGTACACTATGAGCTATAATGTACATGTGCATCATTTGTAACGGAATGTTGTTTCAATCTACAATTATATTATTCCTGACTTCTGAGATGCTTCAGTTGAGTGAGTTAATAGGTATTTTTCTCATTATTTTAGGTGAATGTAATCGTCTCCTTCCATCTGACCAATAACATTATTTTAATACTTTAATTCTAACTTGGCTCTGAGACCTTCGGGAATAAAATATCAATTGAAATATCGTTCAGGTGATGATCACCAATGGAGCCAATATACAGGGCTCTACAATTAAGTAGCTGATACAATGCAATGTGTAGAGACACTACTCAGATCTTGACTACAATGTCATCTGGTATGGAATTTAATATGTACAGTTCTGTTTCTTAGCTAGGCCAACATGAAGTTAGCCAACTCGTTAGGACTGGGTAGTCTCTCTCTACACATTGCATTCAACTGAATAACAAAGTAAGAATTTTGATATATTGATAATCTTATTGGAGAATACAGAAACTGTGCAGCCTTGAAAACCATATCCCTTTCTAATGTGCAAGTGTTTCAAAATATCTACATGTATACTTCACACCAATAGGATTTTGATGCATTTGTTATAATTAAAAAAATAGGAAGTCGTGTGTTACTGTAAAGTCAGTTCTGAACGTGTAGTCTAAATTCTCTGTTTACCTTTTAGTTGTTGCATCATCAAGATCCTGTTATAGGAGACTGTGATGGCGTACAGGGACCATGTCCGTTTTCACAGATTGGCTGCTCTAAGACTGAGGTATTAGTGTTGTTTGTTTTAATAGAATTAATATCAAGTACGACCAACCTGAAGGCGCGGTGACCTCATTGTTAGTGCGCTCGACTCAGGAGCGAGCGCTCCGGGTTCGAGCCCAAGACACTTAACTCTCACGGTGCCTCTCTCCACCCAGGTGTATAAATGGGTACCGGCGAATGTAATGCCAGGGGTAACCCTGCGATGGACTGGCATCCCATCCAGGGGGGGAGTAGAGATATTCCTAGTCGCTTCATGCTACGGAGACCGGGGTAAGCTCCGACCTGATGAGCCACTTGGCAGGGAGGAGGATTCGCTTGCTACCGTTCATGTCTAATAATTTGTTGCCATGACAGAATCAGCTGTGGAATCTGTTTTTATTTTTGACAGGTTCTCAGCCATAACCAAAAGAAAGAACATCTGGAGCAAGAGAACACTTACCACTCCACTCTAATCCTACAACATGCCCTGCGAGTGAGCAGAGAAGTGGAAGCTCATCTGATGCGCGATCCTAGAACTGCGTCCAGAAATCCACACATCTTTACAAACTACGACGGTGTGATTGCAGATATTCTTGCACAAGTTCAAACTCAAGCAGGTGAAACCAGGGATCTGCGCGAAAAATGTCGAGAGCACAGCGAAAGAATTACCGCTCTGGAAAGGAAAGTGGCTTCAGTGAATGAGTCAGGTGGAGCTCCTAGTGTCCAAGTGTCTGGTGACTTCAGCGGTGGATCACAAAATCCAGATCTTACACGAAGGGTTACCAACCTTGAAAACAGGACCGCTGATCACGAGGTGTTACTGGTGGAGAATAATCGCACAATAGAAGAAGCAAGGCGTGACATGGGTAACGTTAAACGACAACTTGATACCAACCAGGAGAGCGTCAGGAGGCAAGAACGAAGGCTCGAGTCTATCGAGCACACCCTGGCACTTAGAAATGTTACACTGGCTGATTTAGAGGAATATGTGAGGCAACAAGAATTCTCAAGCTACGACGGCCAGTTGCTGTGGAAGATTTCTGATTATGCACGCAGAAGAAATGATGCAGTTACTGGACAACAGGTGTCCTTCTACAGCCCGTGTTTTTACACCAGTCGCTATGGATACAAGATGTGTGCACGCCTTTACTTAAACGGTGATGGCATTGGCCGAGGCACACATATCTCGGTGTTCTTTGTTGTCATGCGCGGGCAGTACGATGCGTTACTCCGCTGGCCATTTAGACAGAAGGTCACCTTCATGTTGCTGGATCAAGATAACGTGGAACATGTGATCGATGCCTTCAGACCTGACCCGAGCAGCTCCTCCTTCCAGAGACCAAGAAGAGAAACCAACATTGCCAGTGGATGTCCAATGTTCTGTTCCCTTGCTGAACTGAACAACCATGCATATGTCAGGGACGACACAATGTTTTTGAAGATAATTGTGGACACCTCGGATTTATAAAGTAAAAGGGGGCAAGTTTCTAAAGAAACTGTGGTGCTGCGTCGGTGGGAGTATTACAAGATAATTTGGTTTTATCAACTGGGTTGATAATGTGAATTGTCCGCCGTAAAGAGATTCGAAAGCTGACGTTTCGAGCGTTAGCCCTTCGTCGGAGCGAATCGATTCGCTCCGACGAATCGATGTCGCTTCGAAACCGATTCGCTCCGACGAAGGGCTAACGCTCGAAACGTCAGCTTCCGAATCTCTTTACGGTGGACAATTCACACTATCAACCCAGTTGATAAAACCAAATTATTTTATAAAGTAAAGCTGACTAGCAGGCTGGATGGTGCCGGTAAAGTGTGTTCTAACCTATTTAAAGATCGTTATAGCTCATAGGTATAACTTAATATCTCACAGTAATTTTGTTATTTAGTTTAGGGGAGATATCTTAAGCGGGATCGATATATTTGATATAATTATTTAAAGATCGTTATAGCTTTAAATGGTGATATGGTGGCCATGTTGAATACTGCTGTTTCAAATAACTATTATGGTATGCTCAGTGGGGCAAATTATTTTGTATCTGCTCTCTCATCATCATAGCCTGGCTTGGCAAGCAAAGATCATGAAGGGGCGGGGTGGTCCACGTCGACTGCAGGCGCTCTTCGCGTGGCTGGTGAGGCCAACGTATGACCGGAAGGCCTCATGGATCAAGGATTGGTGCTGCAGCTTTGTGGTTCTTTCCCCTGCGTCTTTTCTTGGTTATACCCCCTAAGCATCCCATAATAGCTATTTCAGACAATAGAATTCAAAATGGCCGTTGTATCGCCAAAGATTTCCGTTTCTCTACAAAGGAGTGCGACAATGTTGAACAATTGCTAATAAAGTGGGACAAAAGGAGTGGGGAAAAAAGGAAAAAAAAAACAATAGAAAACAAGCGAATTGGCTAGCTAGTAACCGCATGTACTGCTTTTTTGAACGGAAAGTAAATTTTACGCGATTATTCGTTTCTCAAGTGAGTGTCAATAGAAATAGTGAAAATAATAACAAACTAAGTTGTGATAGCAAAAGCTCGTCTCTATTAGTTTTGGTAGACTAGAACGTACAACTTGAACAATTTGAACAACACCTTAAGAATGAATAATGACAAGTAAAACGAAGTTCATTGATCACTGCTTCATTTGTTGAAATCATGAGATTACATAGTACCAATACATGGTAGAAGAAGAATACAGTTTTGTAGGTGCTTCGAGTACATGTAACTCTATCGTTTTATGGTGTCGATGGCTTAATCAGAGTAGGGTACGTTTGATAAAAATACCATTGAACATGGGCAGTATTCTAAGACGAGCAATTTAAGTACATAAAATAACATTATATGAAAATTAAGAATGAAACTACACAAAGTTCTATGCGGGGAGATTCCCTCCCGAGGTCTAACCCCTTACCCCTTTGTGTGTTATTTTGACCGAAAAGGTACCCTTTCGTATACCTTTACTAGAAAAATGGTAGCTCTTTCATATACCTTTATAACTGGCCCGTGTTATGAATAAAGCGCCAAAATAAGGAAGCCTTAGCTTCTTGTCATTTTAATGTAGTGCCTAATAACTGAAATGATACAGCCATGAGGTGCGACTATTCGAAAAATTCAATTGAAGGCCCTTTCATACCTGAACTTGTGAAATCACTACCCTTTTATACATCTCCCCCTAGATCCGCCCCTGCAAGATGTAAACGACACTAGAGATTGTCTGAAATAATGTACACCCCTGGGAACTGGATGTGCTCATTAATAGTATTCTGGTCACTTCTGTAGAAACAACCTTCGCGACCACCAGCATTCGGGGCTGCACAACGTTGTGCCACTGAACAAGAGCTTTCTTACCACTGAACAACGTAGAGGTACATTAACGTTACGGTAGAGGTGCTTTGGACAAGCCTTGTGCGTTTTGAAAACAAGAACAAAGAGCACAAAAGAACTCTATGTTAGGACAACATTGTGCACAAAGCTGACAAAACAGTCACGAATTTGATCTCGGTGATATACAGATAGTGTACCGCTGTTTGCATTGCTAGTGGACGCGAATATAGCTTCTAGAGGCGTGACACTTTCAATCCCTAGTGAGACTCTCTTTCAT
>OZ026602.1:21791764-21866764 GCA_964020085.1 Micromussa lordhowensis | reverse complement strand
AACATCTGACCATAACAGAGTGAAATGGGAACATATACTGTATTGTGAAAGGAAAAATTGCTTAACAGTTTAAATTGAAAACTGTTTCTCCTAATATTTAGTATTTTTTTATTTGTTTGGTTTGAAAAACAAGGAAAGGGCCGGTGCATTTTACCAGCTTGCTGTGATATTGTAAGGGCTGCCCGATGTAGAATGGACAGTGGGCCGCATAAACTTAAATAATCAGCCTGGTCTTAGCAACTGTCATTGAAACCAAGCAGCAGATTCAACCAACATCTGATCATAACAGAGTGAAACGGCAACATATATTGTGAAAGGAAAAATTGCTTAACAGTTTAAATTGAAAACTGTATCTCCTAATAAATAGTATTTTTTTATTTGTTTGGTTTGCAAAACAAGGAAAGAGCCGGTGCAGTTTACCAGCTTGCTGTGATATTGTAAGGGCAGCCCCATGTAGAATTAGACAGTGGGCATAAACTTAAATAATCAGCCTGGTCTTAGCATCTGTCATTGAAACCAAGCAGCAAATTCAACCAACATCTGACCATAACTGAGTGAAACGGCAACATATATTGTGAAGGAAAAATTGATTAACAGTTTAAATTAAAAACTGTTGCTCCTAATATATAGTATTCTTTTATTTGTTTGGTTTGGAAATTGGCCGTGATGATCCCACAGAGAAATCAAGTTCTATGAAGGGAAATGTTCTTGTTTGCATATCCTGAAATATTCACTTGATCATATTTAGGTTATATATTTTTAAATGAGTTAATTTCCAGGTCTGTTTCTAGAGTGCTCAATAGTAAACTAGAGCGTGACTATATATGTACATCAGTGCTTCAGAGCAATGACACTTGAACTGGAAACCACAATGGCCATATCTTTGGGAAACTAATCCTAACAAGTCCAAAATTCTTCTCTCACCAGCTGTAGTGTTTGTAATCGAAATAAAACGACACGAAGTCAGTAATCACAGCACGACAACCATGTTTTAATCAACAACAACCGCTCCTCTCGTTCCCCGGATGTAGGCTAGTTCCCAGTACACCACAATCTCCCCTTTTCTCTACAGAAATGAAAGCTGAACAGCCAAAGCCTAGAAATCTACAAAACTGGAAAAATAGACTAAACTGTGTGAACATAAACTTAAACGAAGGTCCCACATGTGAACCTGCTCATAAACGTTCAGTCTAACCAAAGCCAATGTAAACAGTGTTCATGACCTTAAACAAGTTCCTTCGAGGAAGCAAATTCTGAAATGTTCAGTAAGGCATAAACAGCGGCCACGACCTTAAACAAGTTCCTTCGAGGAAGCAAATTCTGAAATGTTCAGTAAAGCATAAACAGCGTTCATGACCTTAAACAAGTTCCTTCATGGCAGTAAATTCTGAAATGTTCAGTAAAGTAGATAATCAGCCAAGGCCTTTGGAGGTTGGCTAACTCTTCCTGAGCGGCGTGGAGTACCCGCAAGTGCCACTCCTGTAGGTGTAGTCTCTTGAGTGGACTGGTCAGTTAATTCAGGACTGGGGGCTGGTTCTGGAGTATCATCTCCTGACTCTGTACCGCATTCTGCATCCATCACAGGTTCCATCACGACCCGTTTGATATGCTGCAAATTCCTCTTGTACTCCACTCCTTGGGGTGACTTCAGGACGACTTGGTCCCCATAACGGGCAGCCACTTCATAAGGTTGACTCTCATACGAGGGAGACAACTTGTTCTCTCTCTTTCTCTCAAGCAATACAGCATCTCCCACAGCGATGGGTCTATCCTTGGCGTGATATCTCGTGTCAGCATAGTGTTTTGCCTGCTGCTTCTTCTCAGAGTCCCGATCCCTCACTTGTTGCAAAGCCACATCCATCTGACTCTCTCCACCTTTCGTAAACTCTGGTAGCTTGGTAGTAAGTTTCCTCCTGAAAAACAGTTCGGCTGGGCTAACACCAGTTGTGGTGTGACTAGTCGATCGGTAGGCCAGTAAAAACTTGTTGAGCTCCAGCCGCCAATCTTTCCCTTCTGCTTGGGAGACTCTCATGGCTTTGAGAAGTGAGCGGTTCTGGCGCTCAACCTCTCCATTGGCTCTGGGCCACAAAGGTGTGTTGCAGTGATGCACAATCCCCATTTCCTCCAAATATTTCTCCATCTCCTCAGACACCAAATTGGAACCATTATCAGTTCGTAAACCAGCTGGCACGCCATACCTGGCAAAATGGCTGTCTAAGCATTTGATGACTGCAGCACTTGTAGTAGAGCGCAGCACGTCTACCTCCATCCATCTTGAGAAATAATCCACCACCACAAGTAGGTGCTCTCCAGTAGGTAAGGGCCCAAGCAAATCAACAGCAATCTCTTGCCAAGCTCCCTCCGGCAATCTTGTGGGCTTGATGGGCGGGGGCGGTACATGCTTTGATACCATCTGGCAGCCAAAACATTGTCTGCACCTTTGCTCAGCTTCTTTATCGATTCCTGGCCACCATACCTTTGACCTTAAACGTTCCTTGGTCTTGACTATGCCCTGATGCCCCTCATGGGCTAAATCTAACACTCTTGCTCTCAATTTCCTGGGAACCACGATTCTCGTTCCTCGTAGCACGACCTGGCCAATACAAGCTAATTCATGGGATACCAGTTCATAGGCTTTTGGGGCCTTGCTCCAGTGCCCTGTTTCCAATGCCTTGCGCACTGCCTCCAGTTCTTCATCTTGAAATGAGACTTCTTCAATCTCTTCAATCCGGAGGGCCACTGGTACTGCTTGTAGAGTCACTTCGCGCACATACTCTTCATCCTGGACATATCCTTTTGAGGCGGGAATTTTAGTTAGGCGGGACAGAGCATCCGCAATGTTCTCCCTGGAGGTCACATAGCGAACTTTGTAGTTGAAAGGTTGCAACCGCAACACCCAGCGCTCTATTCGTGCAGATGGCTTCGAGGTTGGGCCATAGATGGTTTTCAGAGCTTGATGGTCAGTCACTAGGTCAAACTCGGGTAGACCATACAGGTACAAATTAAATCTTTCGCAGGACCAAACAAGTGCAAGTGCTTCCTTTTCGGTTTGACTGTACCGACGCTCAGTGTCACTAAGACTTCTACTGGCATAACATACCGCACGGCGTTCCCCGTCTACCTCCTGGACCAAAACTGCACCAAGTCCCACTGGGCTGGCATCTGCTATAACTTCTGTGGGTGCTCCCCGGTCAAAATAAGCCAGCATGGATGCTCCGGCCATGTCTTCTTTCAGCGTGTTGAAAGCCTCCTCTTGTGCCTTCCCCCATAGAAACTTCTCATCCTTTCGACATAGTACTCGTAAAGGTTCTGCCTTGGTCGCAAAATCAGGAATAAATCTCGAGCTAAACCCCACAAGGCCCAGGAAACTTCTCATTTCGGAGGCCGAGGACGGACGGGTTGCCTCTTTCACTGCTCGCACCTTTTCCTCGGTGGGCCCGATGCCATGCTTCGAAAGGAGAATGCCCATGAAAACTACTTTACCCATTCCAAAGGTACACTTCTCGCCATTCAAGGTAAGATTCTTCTCCTCCAGCCTAGCTAACAGCTTGTATAAGCTCTGGTCATGCTCCATAACTGTCTTTCCATGAACAATCAAATCATCAGCGATGTTTACAACTCCCTCGATGTCTGCTATAACCTGACTGATGATGTGTTGGTATTTCTCAGGTGCCGCATTAACTCCAAAACTTAGCCTTTTATAGCGGAACAAACCGTCATGGGTTACAAAGGTGGTAATGTCCCGGGAATCTGCATGTAGCTCTACCTGGTGAAAACCATGACGCAAATCTAACTTCGAAAAGACAGTACTGCCATTTAGTTCTTCTAGTACTTCATCAACAGTAGGTATTGGCAGTCGTTCTCGGATAATGGCCTCATTTGCTCGACGCATGTCCACACAAAGTCTTATCTCACCTGACGGCTTGGGTGCTACAACAACCGGACTAGCCCATGTGGTGGGGCCTTCCACTTTCTCAATGATATCCCCTTCTAACAGTTCTTCGATCTTGGCTTTCACCTTGTCTCGAAGCGCAAAAGGAACTCGCCTTAACTTTTGTGCCACAGGCGGTACATTGGGGTCAACATGCAGTTTCAACTCAAAGTCTTTTAGTTTGCCAACTCCTGTGAACACTTGAGGGTATTGAGATTTGAGCTGGTTGGCAAAGTCACTCTTGACTTGATTACAACTGCCACCAATGGGGCTCACCTTTGGACCGATGTGGAGAACACCTAGCTCCTTGGCAGTAGCATTTCCCAGTATGCAACGCCCACACTTAACTACGACAAAACTGGAAACTACCTTAACATTTCCCGCCGAAATTTCCGCTTTGAACTGGCCAACGACCTCAATTTCTCTGCCACCATAGGCAAACAATTTCCTTGAACAATGTTCGAGGTTCCCCTTAAAACCAGCATTCTTCAATTTCTGAAAGTCATCTTCCCCTATCAAATTGCTCACAGACCCTGAGTCAATCAAAACTTCCTGAACAATTCCATCAATACTCACATTCATCGTCGGTACGTGGCGTGCGGTCGACACCTTGCAAACACCTTCCTCATTTTCTTCCATCACAGTAAACGCAAAGGCAGGGTTTTCTTCTTCTTGACTGCTACCCGCCACATAATCTTCCACTTGGTTTGTCTGTCTTTTGAACGCCTTACGAGTACCACTGGTGTTCTTTGGACGAAGCCCTCTTCCTGTCTCAAGGGCATTATTTCGGTCGAGGTTTCTGCAGCACACTGCAAAATGGCCATACATCGAGCAGCTAGAGCACTTCCTACCTTTTGCTGGACAGCACGGATCCCGTGAAAAATGTCCTGCCTTTCCGCAACTGAAGCACGTTTTCGCTGACTGATCGTTTGTCTTATCCTCCTTTCGACCGACCGCGTTTACGTCCGATACACTTGCCATGTGCTTCACTTGTTGTCCCGCCGCTTCCCAAGCTCTCGTTTTCTCCAACACTTGTGCTAAAGTAATGTTTCTGGTTTCCAACAGCTTCTTTTTCAATTCTATGTCGGGCAGCTTTTCAATTAACTGATCTCGTAGATTGTCATCAAGAGCATCACCAAAATTACAATACCTTGCCTGTCGACGGAGACGCACAACAAATTTATCAACTGATTCGCCATCCGTCGGCGCCAATTGCCGGAACACGTGGCGCTCAAATGGAATATTTTCGTCGGAGCGAAAATGGTGATCAAGCTTCCTAATACAGACTGCATAGGGGTCTTCACCACCCGCCGGATCTGGGTCGGCAAGATCTTCGAAAATATCCTGTACCTCCATTCCGGCATAGTGCAGAAGCTGCGAAGTTTTCTTCCTCGTGTTATCTAAGCCTTTTCCTTCAGCGTAATACTCAAACGCTCGTTTCCACTTCTTCCAGTTGTTTGCCACTTGTGATGAAGATCCCGATAGATCTAACGTTGGAAGGGCTCTCTCAGCCATTGAGGCAAATCCTCGTCGCCAATGTAGTGTTTGTAATCGAAATAAAACGACACGAAGTCAGTAATCACAGCACGACAACCATGTTTTAATCAACAACAACCGCTCCTCTCGTTCCCCGGATGTAGGCTAGTTCCCAGTACACCACACCAGCAGCAATTCCCTTTCATACAAACTATTACAAGAACAGACATAAATCAACTTCGAATGTTTTAGATTTCGGCCTGAAGCAGGATGATGTAACCTTCGACATCGGGGAATCAAGTTGCATTTGCTTTCACTGAGAAAAAGCGCGCAATTCAAAAACGTTCCCTCTCTGTAAACGGTGCTCTTATATCAAATTATTTTCAAACAGTGTTTTTTTTTTTTTGCTTTTCTCACTGGATGAAGTCTTTCCTGCAATCGAGCTTGCAATCCTCTTCGCGAAGCCGAGTGTATGGAGGAGAGAGAAGTTGTAAACGTTGATTGTTCGAACTATGGTCGACTATACTTCACTAACCGTTTCCAAAGACGCGTTTGATTTGTGATTTTTTTCACATCTATTAGCTTGACAGTAGCTACAGCTTGAAAAACCTTGAAAACTTCTCTTAACACGTTTGCCTGATGAAAGATGAGCCCGCAAAATTAAACGTCCAGAGGAAAGTTTCTCGAAAGCCCCGGAATCTTTTCGGGCTCCATTCATACAAGAAGTTTCAGGCGTATACACTTCTCCGTTTTCAGATACAAATGAACTAGAAATGGCTTTACGGGCACGAAAAGTTTCTGGGGCACTTTACGGACCCGAAGCCATATTTTAAGATTTAAATCTAAGGAATAGTAGTGCAGATTTAGCTAAAAAACCAGTCCATTCTGTTTTGTTTCCTGATATTTTTCTTGTTTTCATTTTTTCATTTCCCAAAGTACCATTTCGCAAAGTACCGTTTCGCAAAGTACCATTTCGCAAAGTACCGTTTCGCAAAGTACCGTTTCCCAAAGTACCATTTCGCAAAGTACCATTTCGCAAAGTACCGTTTCGCAAAGTACCATTTCGCAAAGTACCATTTCGCAAAGTACCGTTTCCCAAAGTACCATTTCGCAAAGTACCATTTCGCAAAGTACCGTTTCGCAAAGTACCGTTTCGCAAAGTACCGTTTCGCAAAGTACCGTTTCCCAAAGTACCATTTCGCAAAGTACCATTTCGCAAAGTACCGTTTCGCAAAGTACCATTTCGCAAAGTACCATTTCGCAAAGTACCGTTTCGCAAAGTACCGTTTCCCAAAGTACCATTTCGCAAAGTACCGTTTCGCAAAGTACCGTTTCCCAAAGTACCATTTCGCAAAGTACCATTTCGCAAAGTACCGTTTCCCAAAGTACCATTTCGCAAAGTACCATTTCGCAAAGTACCGTTTCCCAAAGTACCATTTCGCAAAGTACCATTTCGCAAAGTACCGTTTCCCAAAGTACCATTTCGCAAAGTACCATTTCGCAAAGTACCGTTTCGCAAAGTACCATTTCGCAAAGTACCATTTCGCAAAGTACCGTTTCGCAAAGTACCATTTCGCAAAGTACCGTTTCGCAAAGTACCGTTTCGTTTCGTTTCGTTTCGCAAAGTACCGTAAGCCAGGGAACACTGATACCTTAATTCTTCGTAACGCCCCTTGGATCAAAAACTCGAAAACTTGGCGCATTTGGTTCATATTTTTCGACGTACTGTTCATAAACTTGACTAGAAAGAAATGTATTTCAGTCGCACAATTTACATCTGTGAAACACAGAATGTGTAAAATCTGTAACAATTGAAGTTGGACTGATTTTTGGTAGCTCTCTCGCTTGAGATGAAGTACTTCAGCCGCTTGTTGTTGTTTTGAACTAAAGGTCACCGGGTTTCATCTCGCGTTGGTTTTCACAGCCTCTCTTTCCGAAGTAGAAAATGAATTTGCAAAACTTTCTGGACCATTCAGGCTAAGCTGATTTGCTGCATAGAGGACTTGAAGGTCTTCGCCGGAAATTGCACGCTGGTGCTTTATTAAAGAAATCAATTCCTGTCGCGCAAAATCTTTCAATGATGGATTCGTTTGCGGCTTGAATACTTATCCCAAATATAATGGCAAACGGCTTTCTTTGAAGGAAACAGGAAAAAAGAAATCTGTCCAGCCCGGAACGAATTGGCTTTCACAGTGTTGCCACTGCATGGGTTTCCTTCCACTGAATTTTCTGGCTTCTGCGTAAAAAAAGGTTTCAACATGCTTGACGGACGTGAACGGTTGGTTTATTTTATAGTTAGTTATTACATTGTATTAAATCTTTATTTTGTAATATAAAATGAATTGATTTAAATTTACGTAGGACTAAATATTAAAAGTCTACTCGTGACTCTATCCACCTTCAAAGACTTAGAGAGCCTAGTTTGGTGACTTTTATGTACTTTCTGGAACAGCACTTGCCATCAGCTTTTTAATGTCACCATCGCTAGACTCAGTAACACTAATTTGGTTTCCTTTCATATTAAATAAGAGAAAAGAAAAGTTGAAATTCTTGTGCTGACTATGTTTCTCTTCGACGGCAAAATCCGAGGACAAATATCAACTCGGACGGGGGTTATTGCGTGATAACTGTCCAGAGATTTATACAACGTGAAGTAAAATAGCTAATAAAATCAATCAAAAATTAATGGGTGGGTTTCAGTAATACCCAAACTCGGCTTCACACTACAAAATGAGAGTAAATAGGACATTCGCAGTAAACTTCAATTTATTTTGTTCTTTTGTTTTTTTTTCTTTTTCTTTCTTTCTTTCTTTCTTTCTTTCTTTCTTTCTTTCTTTCTTTCTTTCTTTCTTTCTTTCTTTCTTTCTTTCTTTCTTTCTTTCTTTCTTTCTTTCTTTCTTTTTTCTTTCTTTCTTTCGTCCTCTTTCCTCCTCCTTTGCTTTCCTCCTTTCCCTTCTTCTTTCCATTTCTTTACTTACATCAAAGACAAAGAAAGAAATACCAAATAATTTGTTTGCAATCTATTTACCACTATAACTAATTAAAATCATTTAACCAAATGGAATAATCTCATTTTCAGTATATACTAGACTAAAACAAAAGATGGAAACAACTTCAAATTCTAGAAAGGGCCAACGGACAAGTCAAAAGTACCGGAATCTGGTAGATTCTGATCAGCAAATGCAAAGGATTGAAAAAACTGAACTCAGAAAGGCTGACCGTACGGTTGGGGTTAACTGTATATAATTTCCAATATTTCGTCAGGCACGGCCTGACTTCTTCAGGGAATGTTTACAACTGAGAAAAGACGTTACAATTTAAACAACAAAGATAAACCCTATATAGTATTACAATAAAATGTGGACCGTTGAAGTAACTAATAAATGACAAGATAACAAAAATAGAAAACAAAACAAGCTAAACCGTTGAACAAACTAATGAAGGACAAGATAATAAAATGGAATATAATACACAAGGGATAAGTAGGTTAAACATTAGATTAAATTTCTTCTCGTTTGTTTATACCTTTGGGTTCAAGAATTTGACCCTTTTCGATAAGGTACGCTTCCCTGGCTTTGCGTAACGCGTCACGACATGAATGTATCAGTTCTAGTGGTATAAGTTCTATGTTGTGGGAAAGAAAGTGGTCTGAAACTACAATGGGTCTAGAGGAAGGGGTGGGTCTGTCTACTAGTCGTCGGTGTTCATTAAACCGGTCTTTAAGTCGTCTTTTCGTTTCACCTATGTACTGTTTGTTGCAACGTAGACAGTGTATCATGTAAATAAGATTTTTAGAGTTGCAGTGGATATGATCATGAATGGTTCTCATTTCCCCAGTGGCATAAAAAGTATAATTTGTACGGCCGTCGGTGATATAGCAGCAAGTGATGCAATTTTTGCCACAACGAAAGAAACCCTTGGTGACGTTAGTTTGTTTGTAAGTACTCGTTGGATTTCTCTTTTGAGAAAAGAGCGGTTGTATCCACGATCGTTAAGGTATTGGATGAATTCATTGGCGCGTAATGTGAAGCTTTCGTCGAAAGAGCATATGCGTCGTAATCGGAGAGCGAGGCTGAATGGAATGGCTCGTTTAGTATGTAGAGGGTGACACGATGATTGTAGAAGGTATTGATGTTTGTCTGTCAGTTTAGTATACAGATCGGTCTCAACTTTGCCAAACTGACTAAGTGAGACCTTGAAGTCGAGAAAAGAAGTACATGTCGCTGAATGGGATGAAGTGAATTTGATAGTGGGGTGAATGTTGTTGAGGTAAGTTATAAAAGTGCGTAGTTCGTCTTCTGTGTTTGTCCAGATCATGAAAATGTCGTCTATGAAGCGCCACAGCGCCACACTAGCGGCTAAATACAGGAATGGCTCCGACCCGTAATTGGATGATAAAAATAGTAATTAGTTAATAAGTTAATGCTTGATTCTAAGTGACACTTTTCACTTCACATGATCTCTGAAAGGTTGCGTGTATATATTTTTAGCTTTATGAGTCGCTTGCGTTGCTCTCTTGTTCTGCTCATTGCCGCCAAAATCGCGATAAACGTTAACGTGTGCACAAAGAATTTAAAAAGCAATTAAGGCAGGCAAATCCATCTACTTACATCGCTGGAAATGAATTGTTTGCGTGGATAAGAGACAGAATCGTCTCGATTCCTTTCAAACGCGACTTGGCCTCAGAGCGATTCCTGTATTTAACCGCTGTACAGGAATAGCTCCGAAAGCTGCCGTCACGTTTTCTTCACTGAACGCTGGACGTTCTTCTGTTTCTTTGGGAGATACACCTCAGAACAGGAAAACAGAGTTCTAGTCGATTGACAAGCTATAATAAGCCCGTTTTGCTTTTCTCTGTAGCAAAATATGAGATTGAGAATAGTAAACAGCTGTCTTAGTTTTCCGGAGCGATTCCTGTATTTAACTTCTGCCGTGACGAATGTACAGGAATAGCTCCGATCGCGAGATCGGTGAAATGGTCCTCGGATCAATACTTTTACACGCATCACTGCATCACACAGGACGAAAAAACAAGCATATAAGTTTATTTGTACACACAGGAGCTGCTTATGCTTATTACAACGCACTAAATAATGTTCAAAATGTTGCGTAATAACCGAGTCACGTTACCTTTGTTAATTATTACTATGTAATTCACAGGCGAAGGGAGGGGCGGGGCAATCCTTAATACTTCATTTTTTTTTGGCATGAAACTCTATTCAATTTTCCACGAGCTTTGCCTGGTTTATTTCTTGTTCAGAAAATATTTCGATAATATAAAAATAAAGAGAAATACTAATATATGGGCTAATGCTATGTATTATCACTTTTAAACTAGGCCTTTTAATTTAACGCGCAAATCAGTTCTCAATATTTTGACACGAAGCGCTGAATTTGCAGGTAAATCTAGTTAAACTGATTGTACAAATACCACAGATCTGAAAACTGGACAAAGAGTTCCTAAATAGCCCAATTTTTGTGCCAAAACCAACTGGATTAAATGATGTTAAACGTTACTTATCAGTGTAAAAAAATCCCCGGTATAAATTACTGTTGATTTCTTAAGCTAGCAATCCTTCGATACGACGCTAAAGTTGATCGCTTCAGAAAATCTGGCAAATTCCGTCACGCACAGCAGCACTTGGGGTCAACCAGGGTCAACCAGGGTCAACCAGGAATCAAGCGTGGCTGCTAAGTTAAGGCGGGAAAAGCGCGCCAAACTAGCATACTCAGTTGTATTCGATTCAGCGTTTGAACACAGCTACTTCGCTGCATAGTCCTTCCGGTCTGTTTACTTTGCAAAAGAATCCAGAAGATGAGCTTGAGAACAGCAAAAGGTAAGATGATCTTTCGCTCCTTGGCGGTTTACGTTTGCCACTTCAGTATGCGTGAGATAAGTCTTGGTCATGCAGTTGCTCAATCTTCTCTTCTAGGTTACAAAAGGAAAAAGAAATCTGTTGCCTCATCGAGAACCTCGCTCATAGACATAGATCCAGTACTTAAGGTAAATATTAAAAGAAATGATGTCTAACTGCGTCTGTCTCAAATTTGGCGAGGAATAGGTTAGCGTATGATGGGGCCATGCGTGTTCCCATCGCTGTGCAGTGTGTTTGGATGTAGAAGGTGTAGTTGAATTCAAAAGTGTTCATGGTAAGGGTCATCCTGATGACGTCGCAGAGAGTCTCAGTGCGTACGGTGGAGGTAGACTGGTCACGGGTATAGAGATAATGTCGACAAGCATCAATGCCTTCGTTGTGTGGGATATTGGTATAAAGCGATGAAACGTCTAGAGTGACAAGGATATAGCGTTACTAGGTAAGCGTCCAAGTTGGTCAAGCTTGTTGAGGAAATGTGTAGTGTCTTTGATGAAAGATACTATTTAAGGACCAGAGGTTTGACATAGTAATCGACGAACTGAGAGATGCGTTCGGTGGCGTGACCATTGCTGGAAACAATGGGGTGTCCTGGGTTACCATGTTTGTGTATTTTAGGTGGAATGTAGAATCTACCTGGTTTGGGATCAGTCTGTATGAGAAATCGTTTAGTTTTGTAGTCAATGAAGCCATCTGTGTGCAGTCGTTTAATATAGAATTCTACACGTGTTTGGATGTCACTAGTAATGTCAATGTCAAGGCGTCTGTAGAACTTAGTATCGTTAAGTTGTCGTAAGCATTCGTTAATGTACCACTCGCGGTCCATGACAACTCTACCGGATTCTTTGTCTGCTGCTTTGATTATTATGTCAGTGCGTAGGCGTGACGTTCGCGTGTCGTAAGGTTGTCACGTACTGGTTTGGGTGTTAGGTTGAGAATGTCACGCTCTACCGCACTGATATGAGCGTCCAAAGCTGTGCCCTATGTTGAGGCGGTGTCCAGGTCCTTTTGATGTGGAAAGGATTATGGTCGATCTGAGTAGGAAAGCAGTGGAAATATTCCAATAAACGCATGCGTCGAGAGAACTCGTTTATGTCAACTCGGACTTCGTTCCAGTCTATCTGTCGTGGCATGGGGCAAAATGTAAGTCCCCTCGCTAGTAGTTGTGTCTCGTCGTGTGGAAGAGTGATATTGCTAAGATTAATGACAGAATTGGTGTCAAGTTGCATGTTGTGATTGTTTCTCCTCCAGTATCTTCTAGTACGTGTGTTACGTCTGCGTCTGCGGCGACGTTTCTGCGGATGATGTGTGTTGTGATTGGCGTGAAGGGTAGTGACTGTAGCGATAGATAGACTAAACTTTAAAAATAAATAGATTGTTCTTGATATTACAAAAGAAGTTAGACACCTAAACTTTAGACATCAAGAATAAAAAAAAAAATTTGTCCACTATTCATTGTTACAGTGCAAACAAAGACTTTCCTCACAGTTTATATCATAATTAAAAGAAAATGTTTTCCAAAACATTACCTTGTATAGTTTGTTAACATTTTAAGAGTTTGAAGATATATACTAACCAAACAATCTCAAAGAATGTAGCTTCCAGCCCCCTTTGGTTAACAACTTCCAACAAGAACATGAACATTCTGTAACACAAAAATATTAACAAATTAATAAAGTTTATCACCATGTGCTATACCAATTGATAAAGCTTATCTCCATGTGCTATACCACCTTATACTTTTGAAATAATTTATACCAATCATCATAATCATCATCATAATAATAATAATCATCATCATCAAAAGCATTATAATAATCTAACAAAATACTTACCAAACCCAACGTATATATACAATGACACGGGGAGCTAATTATCTAGCTCCCCGTGTTCCACTGGACCCCTTCCTGCAGCGGGTCTATAAAAAACAGAAAAATTATTCATCAAAATGAGCGCAAAAATAAAAAATACCACTAGTAATTATTATTATCCATTATTGTGGAAACAAAGATCAACAATACAAATAAAAACACTTCAATTAACTTACCCAGCAGTTCCTGTCTCCTGGACAGGAGTTGATAAGTGTTCTTCTTCGAGGCCTAGGGCTCGAAGAAGAACACTTATCAAAATGACAATATGGAAAAAAGGCATCTATAGGTGAACACAAATATAAATGAATTAATTTCAGTTAAAAACATATTAACCTCTTTAAAAACACAAAAACATACATCATTTTTATTGCACTGTTATATTTTGCTAACTACAATTTCTTCATACTGTGTTTTTGGGAAAAGAAAAAATAAAATACTAATTCAGTAACATAAACATTTCATTGTTCTGTACTCATGCAAAAAATAAACAGTTTAATTTACACACAATCTTAAATGTTGCATTAATTGCTACAATTTAACTACAACCGTGTATTGTGTTACGCTAAACGAATTTTTTGCAGGTTACAACTGCACTTGCATTAATGACATTTAGAAAAAACCCTTTAAAACTAACAATTAGGAAAGCAGAATCTATACAATTGCTACTGTGGAACAAAAGACTTTAATTTATTTATACTATACTGATTTTTACTATAAGTCTAAAAGTCCCCTCATAACGGCATAACCAATGTCCAATAGCTATAATATCGCTTTAATAGTTCACTTGGAACAACACAGAATGTTAAAATTATTTTTGTTATAAAACTGTTGCAAACAGCTCATCGAAAAAAATGCTTACGTGCGCAAATTTTCCGGAGTGAAAAATAGCAACGTATCGTCGCTGTTCATGACATTAATTTGATACATATGCACTTGAAATGAAACAATTTGAATACCTTTGCATCTACAAAAAGAATGCATGACTATTTCTGATCAAAATATATCAAGTACTTATGTAAACTACGGAAAACTCTAACCTTTAAAATCTTTCCACTTCGCGTCTTTAAAACCTTCACCCACCACGAAAATCCAGGGGATTCATGGGATTACAAATGCCCAAAAGTGGCTAATATTACTTCACAATGGACTCTATTGTTAATTGTTAACGATATAACTAACTAACTTATCTCAAGTAACAACTTCGTTCATGATGCGAACTTGAAATTGTACATTTTCCAGAAAAGCATCAACTACGAAATATCCATCCATCTCAATACAGATTTTAACTAGCACGCAAAATACACTTACAGAGGACACTGACAGAGTAAAGAAATCTAAGCGGATACGCGATTACACAATCACTGGGTAAGACTATGTAGATAAATCAACGATTACTGTATTGTATTGTATTTGTATTGTATTGTCGCGATTGAGAGGACAAACATACATGTCCTCTTTACATTGCTTTTTTTTTTACAGTGGGCTCGGACATCAGCATACTAGGGGCGCCGAAGGCAGCCGCTATCAGTCCATTTATGAGCCCACTGAACCCATGATGAGTGATGATGTAAGTTCCGAAGATAGACCACAACACCGGGAACTACGTCCCCTACTCTTTTCGAATAGTGTGTGGGTTCTTTAACGTCCCACAGAAAGTCTAATCATTTGCAGATGTCATTACAAAGACAGCACTTTCTCCTCAGTTATTTTAAGACCCTGAGTATTGGTCCGGCCGGGATTCACGACCTCCCGCTCAGCAGACCGGCGCTCTCCCAACTGAGCTAACCGGGCGGGCATTTCATAGGCTTCAAAAACACAAAATTGTGAACAATTTCTTTTTCTAGATACAAAATCAATGCAAAAATGTAATAATGAAAGATGAAACAATGACCCCCAGGACATAGCCTACAGACAAATGGACTACCTAAATAAAATAAAACACAATACAATATACATAAAAAATGATATTCCAAATGGGTATTACTTGATGTTCTGACATGTAGCTGCTGACATACTTAAATTTTACTTATGTAATTTGCACTTATTTTCATCCTGTACACCCACTAGCAACAATAATTTCTAAATAATGGTACTTGAAATAAACTATTCCTGAACACAAAATGGTACAAAAAGAGCAAAGCAACAAAAAGATAAATGGCTATGATCCAAATGAGTTCAAAATAATAATTAAAAAAACATTAAAATCAACAAACATTGTAAACAATACACCTAAGTAGCGCAACTAAGTTAAATATGTTGTAATACTAATAAAGCAAGAAGTGTTTGGTATTTTTTGGCGTTCACTGGATAAAGAACAAAAAAAGAACAAACAGAGGTGACACTACTTAAATTAGAATAAGCTCTAAATAGGGAAACACACCATTATATAACTTCACAATATTTAAGACACATAAGACAAAAGCACTCCTCAAAGAAAACATCTTTAACTGATACTAATGCTACTAACCCTGAACAAGAATACTCATAACTCTCCACAATTCCACTTATTCAAAATGCATTTTCTAGTTAAGTGATTAAATAATGCTACAACTGACATAAAAAACTCTTATACCGATAAGCATTATATAATTACATAACACAATATATTTAAATAACCAGCTTATTGTGCCAAAAACTAACAATCTTCAACGTATCACAAAAACAACATAAAATGTCCTGGGAAAAAAAGAGTTCTGTAAAACCCAAAAGTATTTAAAAGCATATGAAGGTTTATTCCATTTTCCACAGAAGTTTATTCAACACTTCCCATGGAGATTGAGAAGCACAAGGGCCTCATCATAAGTACATTCGACTCCAAAGCATGCAGTAGAAGTTCAAGCCCTGGCAAAAGACATTATCTTCTGTTCTTCGGCAATACACTTAACTCTCACAATGCTTCTATACACCCAAGTGTATAAATGGCTAATGACGGATTGTTGGGGAACCTTACAACTTGCAAACATGAGAACTGTAATGGACTACCATCACAAGCAAATGAGGTACATAATAATTCTAGCACCTTCAATCTACAAACTGGGATAAACTCTAGTATTTATGAGCAAAACTCTCCACTTCCCTTGAAATAGTACTATCAGCATTTTCTGTACATTCAATTTTTTTGACAGCCCTCCTTCAAGACTCAAAATAAGATAAAAACTGCCTCCCACCCATAGACCTTTATCACACAATTCTATTCCATTCCAAGTTATAGACATAACATCCAAACAAAAAATAATCCTGACATCGTTCTTAACTAACCAAAAAATAATAATTTAATTTCAATTACAAAAGCTGCCAATATGTTCGTTTTAGACAATGTTACGGACATATTTACAAGAAATAAACCTACAATTGTTCATGTTCACTACACACTACAATTCCTGTAAATTAACATACTAGACAAAAACTACACAATAATGAAAAAAACAAAGCTCCTTCATAGCTTTTAAAAATCATGTTGAATATATTATTCTAGTTTCGCATTTAAAACTGGAGGTAAAAAACTAACATTACTGAAATTACAGATTTTTTGTTACAGACATAACACTATGAAATACATTTTACAGAAATAAAGTTTAGGACAAACTTAACTTTTTTATGAACTTTTTTTTTAAGTAACAGTGTCCAAACTGTTAAACTAATCTAAATCAGGTTTAATTCTAAGTTATTTCTCTTTCTTAATAGTAGTAAACACCAAAACTTTAATTGTGCAACTCTGTGTACAGAATTACTGTAATCTATGAATTTACCCACGTAGAGCATACTCAGTGCAATTCAGTTTTATAGACCATGCTGTGACTATTGGCTCTACTGTCTCTTATTCCTGCTCTCTAAGATACAATACATATTTTTAGGTTTATCATAATATTATTATTACAAACTTTGTTAAAGAAAGAGTATCAGCCTTTAAGAAAAGACTAAGAACTTAAATCCTGTGAAGTATGAAGCTTAAAAGCAAAAGGAAAGAAAAAAGAAACAAAATGCAAGAACAAAAGAACAAAACACTACAGATCCTGATGCTAACAAGAAAACAAAACTAAACAACGAGAGAATAAGAAGATTCAAGGCTAGGAAGAAGAAAGAAGAAGAAAAACAAGTACAAAGTCTGGGGTAAAGGAACCTATGTACAAGACAACTTAAGCAATTGGAAAAAAAAGTCAATAGAGTAAAACCAGTGCTCCCACAAAGTCCACAAAAGAAAAAAATTGTAATCATGAAGTTGCCTGGTCCAGAGGGTATTACAGCACCTAAAGAAATGAACTTCCAAACTCCAAACTGTATTCCTGCTGAAACAATTCAACTTGTTGAAAACATTTTCCTTTTAAATTTAGTCTTTCGACAAACGCCAAGAAAATGTCACTTTCTGGCAGTAAGAGACAATAGCAAGAAATGGCAAATTCAAAAAAAGGCACATGTAGTGGTAATTAAAAGAAACATATGCCCTATTTAAGGAACAGCACCCCTTAGTTAACATTAGGTTCAATAAGTTTTGCACTTTGCAAACCAAAAATGTCCTTGTTTCAGGACAATACACAAATCAAGCATGCCTGTGTTCCTATCATGAAAACATTTGCTTATCGTGTGAGTCTCCTTATCTAAAAGCATCCCTGATTTCCAAACTTAGGCAGGTCACTTTGTTGATTATTATGTATGCAGCCCTGATTAAAAGGTTTATATACTTGGACAGTGTGATAAATGCCAAGAGTGGCTTCAGTATATTCTGAGGAAGTTTTGAGTTTCATGGTAACTTGGAATCAGTGGGAAAAACTTATGAAAAACACAAGTGGAAAAATCTTTTGAAACATGTTTATAACAAGAAGCAACAATCAAAATACTTTGAGAACAAAATCAACACCTTTAGGAAGTTGAGGCAGTAGTACTGGAACCAGGAACAAGTAACCAATTTCCCAGTTGCCATTTGGACTATCAGTGATGATCTAAGGTAGAGGACCTGCAGCTTCCAAGTTTTCAAAACAAATGTGTTCTAAGATAAGCCCAACTCTGAGTTTAAGAACAGATACAAGATGAATTTGTACCACAAGTTTAGATCAGAGGAAATGAATTTCACATGGTACTTTTTTGCCATGTCACATGAAAAGGGGGCTGTTGATGGTATTCAATGGATAATAAAGAGGGTTGTGTGCCCACAAGAGGGTCAACAGGTCAAATTTCATATCTGTTCTTCTCAGGCAGATTATACTGAGCTTGGAGATCTACACAAGAAAAAGGGTTCTAATTCAGAGAGTGATTAATAGAACAAACAGTGATCTGAGAAAGCTTGAAAACAAAAACAACTAGACGCATATTTGCGTTCACTCGGGCTTTATGTTTGGGAGAAACTCTGGTTTTTTTGGACGTAGTTTCGTTTTGTTTCTGTATCGGTATGTTGAAAATGCAGGGTTATTACTTATGTATACAAGCAGAAGTTTGAAAACATAGTTGTTATGTAGGCTGAAGACATGTTCCTGGGCTTGGTCAAAATGTTAGGAGTTATCTCTTTTTTTCATTTTTATGCGAAAGTTCAGCGTAGCGTGACATATTGCATATATTGTTACATCTACGCGAAAACGTGACTCTTGCTTGCAGCATATGGAGGTGTTGCATTCGGCCGCCTGTGATTAATATAGAATTAATCTAACATACAACTTAGGTAACCGGAAGGTAAAGTAAGTGAAGTTAACTTAAAGCAAAGTGGAGTGTTTATCAGAAGCAAACCTAAGCGCGGAGTTACTGCTTACATAATCATTCTGCGGAAAGGAGTCTACGTAGGAGGCATTTTTCGGAGTTTCAAGTTTCACTCCTGTGATTAAATATTCATTTCGGAACAAACATCGACAAAACGAATGAGTTCTACCTTTTCAAAGAGAATTTATTCGAATAATTTTTGATAAAGACTGCAAGATTTTATAAATCAATCCTTTCGATTACCAAATTTTGAGGGAATCGGAGGTATATTTATGTATCGTTAAGTTTTTCTATTTTCTTTCGTTAACATTACGTAACTCAGTTGGTATTCTCGGTTTTCATGTGACGTAACCATTTTCCAAAATTAAAAATTACCTTTCCTCCTGAGGTTTTAGTTTCATCAGGTAAAAGACCCTATAGGAACTTGACGTTTCACGACGTTTTAGCTTGACAGGGTTCTTTCTTTTGTATATAGAGCACGTTTGAATTTCTAAGCTTTGCGTTGCGTGACATGAAAATGGCGCCCAAAGAGGGCTGTCGTGTAGGTAAAAATAAGAGTTATCGCTTTAGTTTTTGCGAACTAAAAAGTGCTTGCACTAGAAGAAGCATTTATTTCAATGTGTCGGATGTCTAGAGCAATAATGTTTCGTTTCAATAGCAAAACTCAGTGACAGATGTTTCTGTTACGTTACGGCCGCCATATTTGTGCCCCTCAGAAGGGCACAAACATGGCGTCTCCATACAAAGCTCTATAAATTTGGGTGACACACTTCTGCAAATAACGCGCGAAGGAAACACAGCAGAGACCTGATTCTTGGCGAGGTTGTTTATATATCAATCATCTATCGTATCCCAGATTCTTGACTTTATACATTGAATGCTTACGATTTTAATTTTAGTCACATGGCTGGTGAAAACCAAGAATAGCATGTTTCTCGATGAAAGGTTCACTCATAAATGTTCGCTCATAAAGAGAACTCTCGTAAGGTTTGCGGACCAACCCGTTCCGAAAGCGCTCCTCATCTTTTAGTGTGGGTCTACCGCGAATGCTGTGTGCACATTTTGTATCCGTTTTGTATCCGTACACAGTATTTGTGCTGATCTTCATCCGCATAAACTCTTCTCCGTCCGCCATTACACCATGCCATGTGCTCATCAATTAATAAAATCTCCGCGCATGCGTATTAATTACAGAATTGCAAACTGTGGCTGAACGAAAAAAAAAACGAAGCCGAAATTTCAACTCGGGCGTTTCCTTTGGAAAGCCCGAGTAATAATTACAATTTCGACAATAATGATGAAGGGATAATTTCAAGTGAACATAACTGTAACAAATGGACATGGAAACACAAGAAGACATTCAACAGCATAGCGTATCTCAGCAACAAAGAGAACTTTCGCAGAGTGCTATAAAAGTGCTATACAAACCAAGCTTAGTTACATATTACAATCGGAAATATAACCTATGTATAAGCCTTTGTTCTTAACATAGCCATGTAAATATCTCTACTACCTGTTGCTTGGAATATAGAAAACTAGTTCTTCACATCTGTTTTAAAACATGTGGGAATATTAGTTCCTCACTCACTTCTTGAGAGGCACAGGAGTAGAATGGTGAATTCAAGGATGTAAAATATCAAGTCTTTATCAAAGCTAACAGAGCTCACGAGAAATTTCGGTGAATATAGAACAGTTGTAATGTTGTATTTTACACGAACTAACAACCTACCCCACAACAATTTAAGTTAATTTCTCTCCATAAACTTTCAAATATGTAATAAATACAAAGCAATTATTCATCATACAGTTTTGACATACTTAAACACTTTTCCCCTTCGGCAGTTAACTAATTGCTGTTGAATTAAATTTGATAACATATTCTATGACATACCATAATTCAAAAGCAACGCAAGTCTTGCAGCTCCAAGTATTTGTTGAAACAAGACAAGATAGTTATTTTCATAACCACGCCAAAGTAATATTATGTAGTGTTTGGAGATATATTTTTACCATGTATTTCTGCTATGCTCTAATGTCACAGTGCAGAGAACGGCATATAGCTGTGTTTCTGGCAAGATAAACACATCACATTTAACCAGAGAAAATATGTTATTGTATTTAGCACCAATTTCCACTAAAAAGCAATAAGAATTGTTAGATCTTTTTCATAGGAGTAATATGCAAGAAGTGGAGTTCTTTTGAATTTAGTGAAATAAGGTAATTGATGAAACATAAATGTTTGGGAAGAACAAATGTGTATGTTGTTGTTAACGGATTTTGTAATCATATGTCACAGATGAAATCATACGATTATAAAACATGTAAGCTAAAAGTTGACCTTTTAATGAAAGGGATAACATTTGCTAGGGCTATCGACATACTTTATCTTGAGAGCAGCCAGAGCACTTTACAAAGTACATGTAGAAGACTTGTAGAGATAACGAACAGGGAAAAGGTTTTTAAATTTTTCTTTAGCTGATTTTTTTTCTTTAATACAAAGAAAACGTTCTGCAAACATTCCAGTAGCTTATAACTAAAGCCTTAATTGTTTGATGCCAAATTAATTCAGGTGGCTTCATGCAAACTTCAATATTGATAAAGGGTCGTGATGCAGAATTAGCTAATTCTATTTTCCATGAAAGATGAATTTAAAAAATTATTCTTCCTGATTCATGACCTGAAGATTTTGCGTGATCCATGAAGAACCTAAATTATTAAAAGATATTCGTGATTTTACCACACAACTCTACGTGATTTAAAGACACAAATTCTCTGAATAGTTACAGTGGTCTATCAAGAGTGCCTTAGACATGCAATATCCTATACAGAGCTTTGATTGAGCCATTCGCGATTTTGCTTCCTACAAACACTGTTTTTAGTGTAAGAACAGGTCCTTAAAAAGAGTATCTTACTTTCTTATTTTCATAATTCGAGAAAACAAAATTTTTTTATCCGAGAATATTGAGATCTCCTCTGTATTTTAGGTTCGTGACCAGTGCCAAAGACTTCCCTGTACCATCCTCTTGATATCTAAAGCTTTTAATCGGACATTGTAAACAGAGCGCGACAAGATGGTTTATTTTTTTTGTGAGATTATTTTTTATCAGTTCTCGCCTGAAGGGCCGCTTGGCACATATGTAGACTTTGAATTCCACCGTCTGAGTTTCTATTTGCCAAACGAATGCTTGCACCAAACGTTTCCCATGAAAATCACTTGATGTTCATGCAATTGACGGCACAAGTGACATATATTTTCACACCCATAGTTTCGCTCAAAGACTCACTTTCCCACAGGGGCAAAAGTAAACTTGGCATTGGGCTATTCATCCATGAGCTGCTCAGGGAACCTTTGATTGATCTTTCAAAGCCCTTCACTTTGTCCTACCACTTACAGTATAGGGCAGATGCTATTGTGAAAGAAATCCCTTCTTTTCATGACCACAGCATTATAAATGACACTGACCTTAATGCCCTATTTAGTCAAAACTCAATTGAGAAAAAATAACTGGCTCTCCAACTTTGTCACTGACAACTACCCACAAGAGCGTCAACAAGTCAGATTTCATATCTGTTCTTCACAGGAAGATTATATTGAGCTTGAAATCCACACAAGAAAAATGGTTCTGATTCAGAGAATGATAATAGAACAACCAATGATCTGAGAGAGCTTGAAGACAAAAACAAAAATTACAAAGTTCTTCAACAGTAATGATGAAGAGATAACTACAAGCGAAGGTAATAATGCTGACAACACTCATGAAAAAGAAGACAACAATGGAGATGACAAGACCACTGATCACGAAACTGCAAATGAAAACAATAATACCTTAAGTGCAGCAATAATAAAAATACAGCATTATATTCTGAGACATTTACAACTTCTTTTTGATGTTTCAAAGCCCTTCACTTCGCCCTACCATTTACAGTATAAAGCAGATGCTATTGCAAAAGGTGTCCATTCTTTTCATGATCACACCATTATAAATGACACTGACCTTAAAGCCCTGTTTAGTGAAAACTCGATTGAGAAAAATAACTAGCTCTCTAACTTTGACAGACAACTATCTTGAAATAAATACTCCACGAAGATTTCAAAATAAAGACCATTACCTGGAAGAGGTTTAAAAAAGCTATTGACGTTGCACCTACAAAACAAATTCGGAATGAAGAAGATACATTGTGACAACAAGATATTATCTTTATCCCATGCAATTCATTTCAGAGTGACAACTCATTTCCATTGGCAGTAATACCAAAAAATAAGCAACTAGTATCTCTTAACAGCAAAGCAAGAGATTTTGTTAAACCTACTATCCATAAATCACTTCTAAAGATGGACTCACTATTAGTTGCGATGGATGAGAGTATTGATCTGACTGAGTGAGTTTTCTTCTAAACAGGCAACAAGATGTCCCAAAAAAACCCAACCTCTCTAACTGAAGAGTGTACAATTGTCTATTTGCAACGTACCTTTCTTCCAAAAGCCAGTATATGGTCACTACCACCTATAACCCATTTCGCAGATATGGCGGCCATTTTTGAATTTATTGTTTCAAATATCTATTATAGGATGCTCTGGGGGCAAATACATATTTATTTGCCCCCTGAGCATCCCATAATAGATATTTAAAACAATAGAATTCAAAATGGCCGCCATATCTGCGAAATGGGCTATGGCAGGCATAAATTAACATTTGCGTTTTTTTTCACTAAGGAGATGATCAGGAACAAACTTGCATTCTTTCCAGAAGAGGAACTGAAAAAGAGAGACAAATAATATGTGAGGACATACGGATATTAAGATCACTGAGCTCCTGTAAAAGATACCGCGATATCTCGAACATTTGTTCGACTTTCTCCCGTCAAACTCAACAAATTCACTTCTTTTCACATTTCTGTTTTACTATCTGTTATGTAATTAAAAAGCAAATTGAGAAGCGACAGAGGTTATGGTTAACATTATTACAATAAAAAATGAATTGCATTGTCGACAATTTCTTGATGACAACATGACAACATTTTTCGAATTGCTGCAAGAAGCATAATATCTCTAGACAAACGTATAGCTAATTTCTTGAAGTAAAGCTACGAAGTCTCCGAAGAAGAACATACAAAAACAAATATGATATACATGATAAAAATCTACCTACTGTGCTTGCAAACAGTTCTAATCACAGCCCCACCAAGTGTCACAATATAGAATGAAATAATTGTTCAGAGCTCTTCACACGGCAATCTTAAGGTGACAAACTCTGTTGCCAAACCCAAATTGGTCTCTGTGGACAGCAAAAAAACAAGGAGGAAATACCTGTGCTACCTGTTGACGTCAAATACAAAACTATTTATAGACTATTTCTATGCAGTTAATACACAAACCTGAGTTTCCCAAAAAGAAGTTAATTAAAATTAGTTTGCTGTGTCAAGGCAGCTTCAAAGCTCCCAAACTATAGATCTAGCATAACTAAATCTTTGCTACAAGCTTTATGGCGTTTCACCAATTGCTTACAAAATCTCTAAAATATATACAACCCAACCACACATCTTATTCTCTTCAACTTATCTAACAATACATATATTAACAACACCTTCAATCGTACATGTAAAATAGAATTTAAAGAAAAATTAATTTCAAAGCTACTAACGTGCTTATAACTTTCATATTTCTTACCTTGACTTACAAATACTTTAACCCCTTTCACACTTTACAACCATAATGTTTTTGTAAATGTTTATAAAATTAAACAACAACTTACTATTGCAGCAGTTATTCCCATTACAAAATGAAAACTTGACTTATACCACTTTGCAAACTTCTCCAAACACAGCAGCGATTAACTGTGCATTGAAACAAACCTAACTTCGCACCCAGATTCTTCAACAACAAATTCGCGCAGGAACTGGAACTGACCTCGAAAAAAAATACCGAGTAAAGTGCCACTTTACTATGTCTGAGGGAAAGATGATGAAGACTCCTTTTCCCCAAAACTACGTGTACGTATTAAGAACAACAACAACTAGCCACATGGTAAGTTTCATCGACTTTTATTTCCATTTTCTAGCAAATTTTCAGACCTAAACTTCACCTCATATGTTCTCTATATTTTCCTATATTATGTAAGGTGTCACACACGGGAAAGTTGAAAAGACTGACCCCCGCTCCGCGGACTACCCACTGACCCCCACTCCGCGGACTACCCTACGGACTACTCCACGGACTACCCCACGGACTACCCCTACGGACTACCCTTAATAATCAACCAAATTCCTTTTTACGGGATAGAAAAATACAAAAAGCATACCTGCTCCACCTGAAACAGCCACCATTTTCTTTTCGGACGTCTCGATCCCGTCTTTTTCATTTTCGCCCCATTCTCCACCGGCCAACCCTAAAACGCTGTTTCCACAATGGAGGATCGGTAAGCGCTGTTGAATATTTATCGTTTTAAGCTGCCTTAATTGTTTGCCATCGACAATAACATTTACTACAGTAAAAAGCAACTCTTTTGAATCCATCTAGAGAAGTAGAGATCGTCGAAATAGACGCTCCAGAGACCACTAGCAGGTGAACCAAAATGTTGCGGTACATTTATGACCATTTATGATATTCTCTCGAGTAGCAAACAATTGAGGCAGCTTAAAAAGATAAATATTAGCGGAGCTCCGGCGGCCGAAGGCCGCCAAGCGGAGCCCCATACCCATATTAGGAAACTGAAGGGAACCCATGAACTGATTTTCTTATGTGTATCATGGCTAGCGGTATTGCTCGTGGGCGCGTACGCACGACGACGACGACGACGACGACGACGGTGGTGGAGTCGCGCAACATGGCGGCCACAATTGACACGTAAACCAAAACGACACGTAAACCCTTGGTTTAAAGCGTCCTTTGGACATCCATGTTGCAGTCAATTGACACCTGTCAAAACAAGGAATCCGCTGACCAGTATCACGTGACCATATCGCGGGCTCAAGTTCAGGGCTCATCGAGGTCACGTGTTTTTTTAAAGTTGACCGCTGCCCAAGTGCTGCTTTTTTCGATCAGATCGCGGGCTCATGTCAGGATTAACTTGCTGTAAACAGCGTAGGGTTGGTAGGAAGCCGGTTAACGCTAACCCAGGATTAAAATTTAACCGAATTATAACCTTTTCTTTTGTACAAAGTTTTTTCACGGCTTTTGTTTTGCGTATTTTGCTTTCATTAAAATTCAAAACACAAAAACAATATACAGAAAATCTCACCGCAAAGTTACAAAACTCAAATCAAAATTCTACTTTATCCTCGGCTAGTTTGATCGGGCTCTGAACAACCCGGCCCAGGAGCTACGCTTTTAGGCTGGCCTAAATCTATATATTCAACAGCGCTTACCGATCCTCCATTGTGGAAACAGCGTTTTGGAGGGTGGCCGGTGTAGACTGGGGCGAAAATGAAAAAGACTAGATCGAAAAGAAAATGGCGGCTGTTTCAGTTCTGATCGTGTAGGTGGAGCAGGTATGTTTCTCCATGCTTCTTATATTTTTCTACCCCGTAAAAAGGAATTTGGTTGATTATTAAGGGTAGTCCGCAGGGGTAGTCCGTTGGGTAGTCCGTGGAGTAGTCCGTAGGGTAGTCTGCGGAGTGGGGGTCAGTGGGTAGTCCGCGGAGCGGGGGTCAGTCTTTTCAACTCTCCCGTCACACACAGTGAGCCTGGGTTACCTACAGATGCGATTACAAGTCACGCTAAACTAACGCTATGCAAAGATTATAATCAGATACTCCTTTTATCGTATATTTGCTGAAAGGTAGGAGAGTCACGTTTCGCGTAATGAAATTAGGTCGTTATGTGACAGTAGATGTCTTTCGCATTGCTCGGGGTCAGACAGTGTAAGTAACCGAGCTTTTTTTAAGCGCGGTTTACAACCGCACCGCGGTTCTTGTTGTTAAGTAGGCTCCAGTTCAAGTTTTAGGAATCCGGTGTTTAACCTCCCCTCCTCCCCAGTCGCCTCCTCACCGTTGCGGCGCAAGGAACGCTGACTCAAGCGACGATTTGTGGTCATTTGTGACCTTTGGAAACATACGGATAGTTAATTAGTGTACTGGATTTTTTTCAACGGAGATTTTAAGTCTGGAGTGGTTGTGGCGCTTTATCGCGTATCGAAAAAACCCAACTTGGTCTGGGGACCTCCAATTAGATGTGATGGCCTTCTTTCAATAACATCGGACCACTGATGACAAAAAACGCAGAAACCTAAGAACTGTCATTTACGAACAGGCACAAAGCAAAAAGGGGTCTTTTAAATTCAGTTAATCGTATCCCTGTATGTACAAAGTGTAAAGACTTAACCCGTTTTGAATAGTTTAATCTATTTGCTACGCTAATTTATTTTTATTTATTTATTTTCATACTCTTTATTCGTTTTAATTTAAGCTTAAGTTAATTAAGCCTTGTAAGGTTTTATAGTTAATGCTAGAATCAAATTTTTATTAAAGAGATGTCGGTAAATGAACGCAGGTCCACATCATGACTTAGGTCTAGCCAATTTAGAATTATAACCTGCATATTTGTCATTTTGTAATTTTCGTTTCCATTATTGTAGCTGAAAAACCCACTTAGGGAGTTTCAATATAGTTTGTGTGTATGTATGTATGTCTTGTCAAATATGGTTGCTTGAATGTATGTACATGTAAGCTTATATATATGTACATGTGATTGTTAATGGGTAATGTGAATACACAATACATTGTGCATCAGTGCAACTAATATGTAAGACCTAAGCTTACCCTCTTTAAAAGAGTTATGAGATCAGGGCCTTTTAACACCCTTTGTCTATCATAACATTTCATTTTTTAAGCTACAGTAGTTCACTTATTCTGTACCTGCAAAAATACCAATAACAAATTGTTTGTGAACAACTTCTTTTCCAACAACCAAGGTGATCTAACTTTGAGATAAAATGACTTTCAATGGTCTAATTGTTCTTTTGGTTTTTTTAATTGTTTTACCTTAAAAAATGCATAGGTCACATCACAATAGATGACGGTGACGGTTATGAACAAGATGGTGGTGAGGAGGTTGAACAACATCAGGGACCTGGACAAAGTGGTTTAAGTAATAATTACTAACAATACTGCCATGAATGTTATAATGCAAATCATAACTAAAAGAATTGGACATTAGTAACTGTCTTATCACATATAGACCATGCATGACTTTTAATTATTGACGAGCCATCAGGCAACTTATATCAACATGAGTACAACTGTTTAGTTACTTACTTTCTTTGTTGTTGACATTCACAATTGTCATGCATTGCCATTGATGCTGTTGTTTTCCTCTATTTAATACTTTTTTTATCTTAGTTTAGGATATACTTTTCCACTTTGAATTTTACTGCTTGAATTAAATCTTAGTTAACAATAATGCAAAATTTTATACAGCAATTTGTATTTTGTTTTGCCACAGTGGACAGTGATGATGAATGGAACATGCCACTATTTTGTTCTACACCTCAGGCAACCAATCCAGCTGGTAACATTCAACAATCAACACTATTGACATTCAATATAAGAAAATTCAACATTTCTTTTAAAATTAGTACAATCTCAGTGATTCAAGACCAATACAGATAATTATCATTGACTGTTACAAAAAGTAACACCTGTTGATATTTTTTCTTATTGTTATTTACATATGTAAGCTCAAGTACCAGTTTCTGTACAGGCAGAGAGATTTGTAGCTACATTATATGGTAAGTTTATGTTCTGTATAAAAACAATATGGCTGCTCACATTTGGGGAAGTAGCAATGTCATCTATCAATCAGTGATTAAGTACTTTGTTCAATTTCTGAAAGTGGTGCAGCTTCTGCAATTAAACATGGCACTAATGCAAGGGCAACAGAAGGTAACTTCAATATAATTTAATTGATAATAAGTATCCGGTGTTACTTCACCTAGAAACATACATGGCTAATTCACATGCATATAATTCAAAGCCTTAAATGTTTCATGTAAAGGTAGTATGTATTATAATCTTTGGCACAGTTATAGTTCTGTAAGATGCTCTGCCTTCTACAGCACAGCCGTGCATGAACATGTCTATCTTAAAATACAAAACAGATTTTCAATAACTTAAAGCTTTATCAATTGTGTCCCTGAAAATACACTAACTTTGGACAAATGTCATGCATGCATCATTCTGATTTGTTGCTTTCTTCCTTTTAAAGCTGTTTGTCACAAAAAATACAGAGAGACTAACTGGAACTTACAGAATTGCAAAATTTCCTGGCATTATAATGTCCAGCAAAATACAGTCTGAGTAACATTTTTAAGCTTTTAATGTTTTTAATGTTTTAAATGACTTAATGTTATATTACATGACAATCCAAAAGTACAACTTACAGAGTTTTAAATATTCAAACACCTTTCTTTTTCATAGAACTGGAATCGTAGAAGAGGAGTCAAATCACCTGATAGGTGCCGAAGCAAGTGAGTTGATGAGTACATTTTTATCATGGACATTATATACCGTATTTCCTCAAATAATAGCCGCCCCTCGATTAATCTCCTCCCCCCTAATAATCAGTCCCCCTTTGACTGAAATATTTAAAATAACCGCCTCCCCCTTACCCTCCCCCTCCCCTCCCCTCCCCTAGTGTATATTCCATGTATATGCCATACATCACATTTGTACAACTATATGCATACAGACAGATAAATCAGCGGGGCCTGCCTATGACGTGCAGCTATTAACAAGACTGATGGCAGTGAATGAAGTGCCACAAAGGCTCCAGTTTCTCTGCCTAAAAGCAGACGAAGTAAGTGATAGCAGAGTGATTTTCTTATTGGATTTGTAAGCCCTAAATCGATTGAGGTACCAACTGTGAATGTTAACTAGAATACAACTTGCTTATTTTTTTCATTAAGTTACAATGACTGTTATTATGGGTAGGTAATACAATTAGAAAGTATTCACGGCAGGGAGGCCTCCTGGTGGCCTTGGCTTTGTGCTTGTTTCCTTGGTCCAGCATTGATTTATTCTGACTGAAGATTGTTAATTTAACTGCTTGATCTTCAATTTATTCATGCTCAAAGGGCATGTGTTTGAAAGTGTGTACATCTTTTATGCATAGTAGACCAACATGTGTGGGTGTAAATTATATATCAGTCAAAAAGTTATATAAGATGTTGCTGTTAAAGGATTATGACTTACATATGAAAGGCAAATTTCCAGTTCATCAAGTATTAATAGTAGAGATCCCCCAAAAAAGCATACTTTGAAGAGGCAATATACTATATTCACTAGTTTTCAGACAAGTTTCTAATTCTTATCATTTCTCAGATGAGGAGGCAGTGCCATGAAGATAGCACTCCACTAGTGCTAATTCGCTATATTCCTAGTGAGAAGGCCATAAGAATTATTAGGTCTGTATTAAACATTTTCTTTATAAATGCAGTATATCTAAATACATGCACACTTGCAACTATATTCTCTTCAGTTTCCTGCTTTTCATAAAATAAAAACAGACACATTTTGTACGGGTTCTTGAAAACCTGGAAAGTCATGGAATTTTATTTTGATCTTTTTGAAATTAAAATCCAGGAAAAAAGCAACTGGTCCTAGAAAGTTCACGAAATCTGTTGAACTCAAGTAAAAATATGAAATGTTTAGCAGACAATAAGAAGGATTAACATTGTTATCTTGGGAGTGAAAGGGTTAATGTGAAATTAAAAATCCTGGAAAAATCAATTTGAGTAGTCCTGGAAAAGTCCTGGAAATTTGTTTCCAAAAAAGTCAAGTCAACTCGTTTTCTTGTTTTCTTTATGACAGCTATTGTCATTTCCTCTTGTAACACATTTTCATGTTTTAAACTGTTACTCATGCAGTATTAACCCATTTTCTTTTGTCGTGAACAGTATATGAACCTGATTTAAATGTTAATCCAAGTTTTTTGGTTTTCTGGCTTAGATCATTAATGTAATGATGACAGTAGACTTGATACCCCGGCTGGCAAATTGTTATGTGCATGTAGCTCTACAAGGCAGTCAATTTGATGAGGAAGGTACATAATTTTGCTTGTTACAATTATATCTCGATTTAAACTATACATCATTTGAACACTATTATGCTGCTTGTATGAAGGCTATCAAAGTTTCCTCTTGAATTTGTCTTGATGTAGCATGTGGAAAACATGGACGATTTAACAGCCAAAATGACATTCTGGTGCAATGCATCCGACAGTGTCAGCAGCAAGAATGATTGTTGGAAACATCTTAACAGGTGAGAGTGCAATGATTGCTTGCTTGCTCTGCATCAAATTTTTGTTTGAGAATAAAAGGCTATTTAATATATAGTTATGTAATTTTTGTTTGAAGAAAAAAGGTTATTTTTGTAATTATTTTCATCGCTCATTGTTTGTCTTAGTATAAATTTATAGAACCTAGTTTTTATGTAGTTTTTGACTTGTTAATGAGTTATGGTAATGTTGAAACGTCATTGATTTTAAATCAGCTTTTTAGCTTTTTGAATCTTAGAATGTTTTTACAAAACGTGCTGTTGCAATTTTTTATAGTCCATTGTTTTTCTAAATCACTTCTTTTACAGAAAAAAAGGTAATTACAAAAAGTAAAATTCGTTAATTTACATTCTCAAACTCATTAACTCATCAAGCTAAAACAAAGAAAATCACAACCGTGAAGGAGGTTTTGATACCCGGTCTTAATTAGCATAGATTTTTACGATTTTACCTCTTGATTTTCTCCTTAGTTTTTGCTTCGATTGAGAAGATATATCAAACACTCGAGACAGTTTTTCATCGGCTATCCAAACACCTCAAATTTCGTCAAAAATACTCCGCTGTGCGTCGTATTTTCAACTCGAGCTCTCTTCTCAGTGTTTGGATATCCCGATGAAACACTGTCACTCGTGTTTGATATATTAACTTTAATAATAGCCCTTAGTATGCATGATGAGATCAGCAGAAATTTCCACCACTTGGCATGGCCTCATTAAAAAAAGGCAAATTTCATCAGGGTGAATTTCCTAAAGCTGAATAGGTAAAGAGAATGCCGTCTTAAAAACAACACAATGGTGCATGGGGTTTGAGAAAATTTAGTGAAAATGAGGCTTAACTTGGTGGTGAATTGTGAGCAGGTGAGGTAAACTTGCACAAGATCTATGGAATGGGAGTATGTAAATTTTGTTTTGTAGGAGAGGAAGACAACTTCCTTTTACAGCTAAGTGGGGCAATCAAGGATGCCCATGATGCCGCCCAGGCTATTAAAACAAACAGGTAATAGCCCAGCTGTAATATTATTTATAAGGTTGCCCTGTTGAATACGTATTGGAGTAATGAATGCAGAAGCAAGACCTCGGCCACTTTTTATGAGATGGAAGGTAGTAAGAGTTACAGTAACTGTAATTATATTAAATGAGTTGACGAACTTTTGTTAAGAACTTTTGAAGCTTTCTGCAGTAATACACTTTACCTCCGGCCCCACTCCAATCAAACAAACACTCCACTCTCTCCAATAATCTGTTGGTAATGGAATAGGGGATATGATATAATTTATTGACGATTTATTCTTTTTTGAATAAGAACCACTACTCTTAACCACGAAAGTCAAAAGTATAATTATTGCTCCTGGATCATTGGTGTATAAAATAGGATGAAACAGCGATCATTCATGATTGCATGGTGCATGGGAGTCTTTTGAAAGTACTTTGTTCCAGATGAGGCTGGTCTCTTTCATCTGCCAAATGCAAAAAGTCTCACAACTTCTGCTATCCCACTACAATTTTTACCTATAATAAATGTGAGAACTGGTAAAATATTTCAGGGAACTGTTAGAGCAAGATAGGGAAGTGCGGAGGCAACACGAGGAGGAATTATTACTATCGGTATGTTTCAAATGAAAAAGGTTGATCATACAACAACAACAATACTTTATTCACTCATGTATACTTAAACACATTTACTAATAGATAAAAATTGACAAGACTATATAATAACTTAAGAAAATAAATATGTTTAGGATTGAGGCAGGAGTACTGGAAAACCCTGCGGTTTTCGAGTTATTCCCTGGGAATTAATTCCCCTATTCCTCATAAGCAACTTAAAAAAAATCCAGTTGTCCTATTAATAAAAATCCAGTTGTCCTAATAAAGCATTTACATTTGAGGTAGATTGACACCTTAAAGGGTGTGATATGAATTGCGTTTTAAAATGTTCTACTTACAATTTCCAGGAGAGGGAAGATAGAAGAAAAGAAATAAAAGAAAATGAAAATGAAAATAATGAAGAAAATGAAGAAAGCGAAGTGAAGAAAAAGTTGTTGATGATGAGGATGTGAGTTCTATTCCTTAATCCAATAATTCTTTAATTTACTTATACCCATGCAAAGCCTATTTAAGCAAAATGTCCTGCAATTTGCATAATCCAGAGAAAGAACTAGAACAACAAGCAAAATTTGAGTACCAAACGGACTTGTTGTATAACACTGTAGCTCCTCTTGAAATTTTGTGTTTGTTTTTCCCATCTTGAAGGTTCGCCGGAAGAGGTTGCTAGCTTTAAATGCGCAGGTACAAATTTATTAATAACTAGACGCATATTTGCGTTCACTCGGGCTTTATGTTTGGGAGAAACTCTGGTTTTTTTGGACGTAGTTTCGCAAGGATTTATCTTGCAATTGTTTCTGTATCGGTATGTTGAAAATGCAGGGTTATTACTTATGTATACAAGCAGAAGTTTGAAAACATAGTTGTTATGTAGGCTGAAGACATGTTCCTGGGCTTGGTCAAAATGTTCGGAGTTATCTCTTTTTTTCATTTTTATGCGAAAGTTCAACGTAGCGTGACATATTGCATATATTGTTACATCTACGCGAAAACGTGACTCTTGCTTGCAGCATATGGAGGTGTTGCATTCAGCCGCCTGTGATTAATATAGAATTAATCTAACATACAACTTAAAGGTAACCGGAAGGTAAAGTAAGTGAAGTTAACTTAAAGCAAAGTGGAGTGTTTATCAGAAGCAAACCTAAGCGCGGAGCTACTGCTTACATAATCATTCGTCTACGTGGGAGGCATTTTTCGGAGTTTCAAGTTTCACTCCTGTGATTAAATATTCATTTCGGAACAAACATCGACAAAACGAATGAGTTCTACCTTTTCAAAGCAGTTGTTACGCACCTCTCGTATCGTGCTCTGTGATTGGTTGATGCGTGCGACATGGTTGCATGGGTTGCGAGCATATGATTGGCTTATGTCTTCTACGTAAGGCTTGGCGTCGACTGACATGGTGTTCTAACTTGCGTGATATTTATTTCTTGGGCTTCGGTTTTCGTTCTTCGTCGTTACTTGAGCTTGCTATTTTGATGTACATATTTGTTTCGTTCTTTGTTCTTCGTTATTCGCTTCGTCGTTAGACGTCGTTGTATTGATTCCTTCTACGAGCACTAAACGGGGGTTTGGTGAATGTCCGCAATGCAAAAGTACTTATTCAACGCGTTGGAAGCCAGCTAATTGTCAGGCATGTGTAAAATGAGGTGACTAGCTTACACGACTCCTACGGTTCGTGACATTTGTACATTTGCCGTTCTTTGTTCGGTCTCTCGACCTTTTTGTTGCTTCACTCGTGTTTATGAAGGGCACTTCATGTTGTGTTATAGAGAGGAATTTTTAGTAGAACTGAGCCGTTAGACTGAGCTATAGCAAATTGAGAGGTCATTGCGGTCTGCATAGTTTCCGCTGTTATCGGCATGTCGCTTTGCTGAGTTTGACACCTCTGTAATTTGCCGTGTGTTTATACATTGCTTAGGCTCATTACGCGGATGCGAACCAATCCGCGTTATAAATTGGTACGAATTTCTTTTTTTTTTTTTTCGTCATGGTAGTCGCAAATTGTAACGCAAGTTGTGATTGGCTGTACGTACGTTGTACCCAATGGGAGCTCCTGTTGTTTTTTCATCTGGATTCAAGTTTGCATTTGTCGCAATATGGAAGGTTTTATGCGGTGAGGTTCGAGACTGCTTCACGAGATGCACAAACCCTCAACTTGCCGCGAAATGTGAGCAAATTTAATGCACAACAAGTTGTCAGTTTAATGAACGAGCAGCAAAGCCAAAAGTTGTTGTTCAAAGTAGAGCCGCTCTCTGCTACGAAAACAACGAGTTGATCGCGCAAGGTGAAGACTGTGAAGAACTCGAAACATCAGCTAAGTTAACAGTTTTTGTATCGAATATATCGTCGCCGCATTTAAAGCGGCGATATACGAGATACGTGTTTTTGTTTCTCGTATTTCGCCGCCTTTAGAACAGCGCAACATATTCAATTGTTTTTGTAGTGCACGATGGGGACGTGTGATTGAGTAAATGAATTCCAGAGATAAATGAGTGAACAAATTAGGCGCACTGAACTCATTTTGGTTGCAAACAGCACTCTCTGCCACTGAAACCTGAAATAAATTGTAGGCTGCCACACTGAAAGTATTTCTTTAAGGTCACTTCTTTAAGTACGCCTGGATGATAAGTGTCCCCTAGAACTACAAATGTGTCAGGTGGTGTTTGACATCCGGTGACTAGTAATTTTGTGGATACTCCAATATTGCAGTAGGGAGTAGGGATGGCGCATTGGTGCGAGCTTGCTTCCCACCAATAGAATGGCGAATGGTTATTGTGAGAATTTGAGATACCATTTTTTTTCCCTGCGAGAACGAGCCTTTTTGCTAGACCGAGATTGAGACCCCACAATGGCTTTGGAAAAAATTCGAGACTGTAAGAAGTTCGGGGTAGCTCAAAAAACAGAAAAAACGAGACCCCGAGACTTGTGAAATTTGACTAAAATTTAACAAGTCCTTTTTTTTTATTTCAGGGACCATTCACCATCTCTGCCGGTTCTACGGTTTTCCTCCCTCTAAAAACACTTCTAAATTCCAATTCGATCGGGAATCCGAGGGCCAGGGTTTGTCGGTCGCAGACTGTTACGTGCTACCCTCATAATTTATTTACTTATTTTGATATCGATGCTGTTTTCTAACGACTGCTCAGAGAGACATGATTTATTGTAAAAACTGAAAACATCGAACAATCACATTTACATAATATAAAGTGAGAAACACGGCAAACAAATTTTATCCCATATATACCTGATTGAAAAAACGTTGTCGGGAAAAAGGTACAAACCATAAACGATACGACCGATAGCTTGCTGGGAAACTTTTGAAGCTCTACTTAGCTTATTTGCATTTTTTGAGCCGTTCGCTGACTGCCATTGAAGGTCACTATGCCAAAAGCGTACTCTTACGGGCCGTATGGCTGCATTTCTTCCTTGGGTATGATCTCAAAGAAACGGCAGGTTTGCTTGCAATGTCGGTATGGTCTGTTGAAAGGTGTTTGAGTTAATGCGTGCGCACAGGGGAAGTAATATTGCAAAGAAAACCGGAAGGTCTACAGTCGATGCAACCACGCTAGGAGCTTGCAATGATGTAAGCTCAATGCTAGAACACCCTGAGAAAACATTGAGTGAAATTGTGGGAGAGATGAGCAGCACTCGGCAGACAATGAATTTTCATGTTTCATGTTTTTTCTTCCAGTGATACTTGGGCATTTGTTTTTCACTGTCGTGAGGTTTGTTTACCTGTCAAAGAAATAATATAATATTATGATTTTCTCATAAATTTGAACAAGGCAAATAAATGCAAATTTTTAAAGGCACGTGCTTTGACGTCTTGTTTTTCAGAATTTAAAATTGTAATTCCGACAAGTGTGTATTTGATTAGTTTGGTGAGAAATTACACTACAAATTATCCATATCGGATATTGCTTTTGTAATTTATAGGTAACAATTTTAGCCGAACGAGAAAGAGTTACCACCTTTTAAGCCCTACATTTAATAATTTTTTTTTTAAAATAGCGTCGGCTATTGTCCCGCCGTGTTTCGAAGTCTGGCCAATGTGTTTTCCGATTAAAGTTTTCGACTTCTTCGGCTGCACTTTTCCGATGGTTATGGTCATCTACATTAAATACTGAAAAGACGATATCTTTGATTTAATATCTGAAACTTTAGTTTCTGTGTTTTAAAAGGCAGACGAGATTTTCAGACGTAAACACTAATTCATGAAGTTTTCTTCTTTGACGGGACACGGCTTTTTCTCCTTTCGTTTTAATTCTCTCTTCGCGTGAATGTTGAATGTGAGTCGACCCATTGGGTTAAACATCCTTTCTGGAAGCCTTTGTACGCGTTCTCAGCTTTAGTTGTTGTTCACTTTATTTCATACCGTTCGTATTGTCCTTTGTTTGCCAACTTGGTAACTTTTACGGACACGTTGATAGTATCCATACTGTTGTCAAACAATTCCGCCGCAGTGCCGGGAGGAAGTCAAACGTTGAATATTTATATAAGGCGAACTATATCTTATCTCCCATAATACCATGCGGTCTTAACGTGTATGTTTTATTCTTTCTACCGACAACGTTTCTTCAATTAGGTATATAACTTGGGTAATCAAAGTGTATCTCTTCTTGATTAGAGTTAAAGTAAATACTTTCCAGAGATGTATGAGTGAAAATGCGTACATAACTTGTTTTGGTTGCAAACAGCACTCGATCTCTGTCACTACTAAAATCCGAAATAACTAAGCTGGAATTACCGCACATCTTAATAAATGTATTAACGTTGAATGGCGTGTTTGACGAATGCTAATTTCTGCAATTACTTAACTGTATGCGAAACACGGTAGGTCAATTCTTTATTTGACCGCCTGGATGATGTCCCCCACAACTACAAATCATAAACATCCGGTGACTTGTGAGGACTTTGGAAAATAACAGTAAAGTTAATATTTCAATTTATATCATGTTTTCAAAAGTTTGTAAAATGAGTGCACAACACTCACAAGAAACAAATTTTACCCTGACAAAATAATGTGTTCATCAGAGTATATCTCATTCGGTTAAAATACAGGCTGGGAACCAGAATTCCATGTACTCATTGACTCGCCAAAACAAAATAATGTGTTCATCAAAGTAGATCTCATTTGGTTAAAATACAGGCTGGGAACCAGAATTCCGTGTACTCATTGACACTCGCCTGATTAAGTTACATTGCTTGCAAAAAATAAGTAAGAAGACACTTTGGGCTCTAAAGCTCTTATATACAGTATAACTAGATTCATATATTTGGTGTGCTAGACCTGCAACTCTAAAACTAACCGGCTTAACATTCTAGGTAAAAAAAATCAATATTAAGGGTCTTAATGGCCCGTTTATACTGGAGACGGATCATCCGTCTTTGACGAACTTGCATACTAAATGAGCAAGCAACGATAGTTCGTCTGATAATTTGTCTGTGCATAAACACGGACAAACAGACGGTTCATCCGTCCATACAGGTTACCTGGATAATTCGTGTTCATCGACGAACTATCCAGATAGACGGATCATCCGTCGTCTGGACGGATGATCCGTCTTCAGTTTTTTGTCTGAGACAAGACGGATACGCAGGGCTGTCAGGCGGGCCTCTTGATGGAGAAGGTCTATCAGCATGTAGAACGGCATGTTCCACTTTCCTGAAGCACGGCGGTGGAGCCCATGATGCCAACCTTCTATGTCGTTGTTACTCCTGATGGCCATCATGAAGACGCTCCAGGCTGACGGAGGCCAGGTGTCGTTGTGGATCCACGTTTGGGAGACGTACTCCACAAACTGCTGTAGCTGGTGCGTTACGGCTTCAGCTCTCAGCTGCTCGAACATCGGCTGGATTTCTCCGGACCAGCACGTTGTAGGAATAACCGTCACTGTCGGCAAGTTTCGTTCGAGCGCCTTCGTACGTACCACCTTCTACCAGTTCATAGGTAACCGTATGATGGACGTCTTCTACAGTTGGGACGTGAATGCTAGGGTCCGGAATAGACCTTTTTACCGATACGGCGGCCATCTTGAATTCCGAGGAAATTATGGGATGCCCAGGGGGCAGATGAGAAATAATTAAAAAGAATACTGTGGCGTGATAACTTTTAACAATAATTTTTCGATAACCATAGGAACAACTGCCAAATATCGTGACGGAAAGATGTAACGCTTGTAATATTTGTTATGGAATATGAGAGACAAGCAGTAAAAATTTATCCTGAAAGCTGTGTATACGATAAATTTTCCAGCGATTGCCCCCTCGGCAGCCCATAATTTCTCAGTCAAAACAATAGAATTCAAGATGGCCGCCGTATCGGTAAAAAGGTCTATTGATTCTTCCATGGCCATGGCCATGGGCCTTAAACAAACGAACAAGGAAAAATTAAAACGTTGCAAACACAAATTCGTATGTATGGGGGAGAACCCCTTGATTAAGATCCCCTTTACAGTGTTCTCAATATCAAGACCGACATATCAAAAATATTACCCCGATACAAGATGCGAGCGACATTCAGTTTAGATTATAATTCGTCCCTTCAGACACAAATATCAAATATTAAATATTCGCTAGGGTCAAAATTGGCTCATCAGCAATAAACTGCGGAGGAGGTGTGTACTTACAATAGGCAATAGGTTCTCGAAACAGAGACGTTGTAGGCTAAAAAATTCATTTTATTTTGATACTTGACTGTTATTATAAATATTACATTATATTGTTGTATACCTTGCTCTAATTAGATAGGACTAGTTTTGATCTTGCAGTTTATCAAAAAGTTAAAGTATTTAAGTCAAAATATAGTAAGTCACACCAATAAGTATAAGAAAACTGGTTTTGATCTTGCAGTTTATCAAAAAGTGAAAAAGTTAGTCAAAACTTAGTAAGTCAGTTTAAGACAGACGTCACTCCGCCGTTTTTTCTGGGTGTAAGGACACCCAGCTACGCATCTGGTACTTTTGTGTTACCTCTCTGATAGACTCAGTCTAAAGCTAGAAAAGTTGCAAAACAGGGCTGCACGCATAATAACTGGGTCAAAATACAATATTGAACCATTTTTCATATTTATTTTTAAAGTAAATTAATGTTGGCTCGCCAGTGTCACAATTGTTCTTTCAAACTCCGGGAAAACGATGTTTACATGGCTATTGAGCGACCGTTAAAAATCAAAATCAACGCTGAAGACGCTCACAAACTCGAATCACGTGACAATTCTTTTCAGATCACATGACATTATTTTTCAGATCACGTGTTAAAAATCGAAGCGCTTCGAAGTAAAATTTCCAGCGGTACTTTTACCACTCTAATGATTTTGATAGTAGGTACTTTCGTGTTAGCAAAGGGGGAGGTTCATCGTGCAACACGCCTTTACTACATAAGTACCAAACATTCTCCAGATCGAGTGGTGGAGCAATGCTTTGGTATCCACATTTCACACCCCTGGACAGTTTGATTGGAAATATGTTGTGATGCAGAACTGCCCACACAAAAAAATAAGCTATCCTTCCCCATTCTAGATATTCGGAAATCACTAACGTATCACTTTCCGGTTGATAGATTAGAATAACAACATCTTGGGGGTTAATGACAAGCATGGGAAAAGCATGTTCATCGCCTTCATCCTTGTGGCGTAATCTTTGAATTCTGGAGAACATGAAAAGTTCTGCAATAGCCTGATGATATCCTTTTCCATCATTTCCTTCGCTTGTAGACTTGCCCTCCACCACGGTTTTCCCTGGTGAATCGTCCTTCTCTGCAAAAAAAAGCACTATTTTAATATTTCTGCAAACATAAACTTATTTTCATAATAATACACTTCCTGAGTTAATAATATTAATAATTTTAATAATTACCTCTTATTAACCGAGCTTAGTCGGTCTGTATGGGAGAATCTTTACCGAGCTCGTGACTAAAGACTGAACGTAGTGAGGTCTGTACTCACGAGCTCGGTCAAGATTCTCCCATACAGACCAACTAAGCTCGGTTAATAAGATGTTTATTACATGGCCAAACAAGAAACCTTTAATTTGTTTATCGGCGTTAAGTAAAGGTTTTAATTCCGATTTAATTGTACGAGTGGAGAGATCAAACTTTAAAGTAATTTCCACGAGTGGAGTACCCTGGGTGCCAGAGGGTTTTTTTTCCCCTTTGGTTTGGCAGTCGAAATTGAGCGGCGAAGCCGCGATCTCAGCTCGAGCCCCCCCAAAAATCATCCACTTTCACGTTGAAATTACAAGTTTATGTTTTATATGGAAGTGATATAGTGTCTTCCAACATAAGCAAGAGTAACCCGCCATGCAGTTGTTTATAATTTTACAGCTGACTATAGAAATAATGCACCTTAGTGTAGGGAAAACGAATCAAGTATCAATTCAAGGCAATGTACTATCTTAGTAATTCAGAAGGAACTGATTTTCTATTGCTATCTAAGATTCTTTCTGCACTGTCGATAAATGATTTATTAATTTAATAGTAGCAGTTTTGCTGGTAACTTTTGTAGGTCTTTTAGTTAGAGATTGTTTTGTATCATTGCAGCATGCTCTTAATAAACCCCGCTAACTCGAACTGATTTTCGCTTCCCTTGAAGGTTCTCAGTATAACTTGATGCTTCTCAGCTCGACAGCAACAATAGCGTGGGCCAGAATTTCCCTCTCATCATATCAACTCCTTGGCATCATCGCTAATGAGTAAATTATGCATGATCAATAGGATTCGCCACCTATTGGATTACTCTGCCCTATCCATCGTCATCAACTCACTTGTTTTCAGCAAGTTGTTTTACTGTTCCAGTATATGGTCTGGTACCAGCAAGAGCAATATCTCTAAATTACAGCTAGTGCAGAATTTTGCAGCACGCATTTTGTCCGGGAAAAAGAAATATGAACACATAACACCTACACTGAAACTGCTTAGACTATTACCTATTTCGGATGCATTATATCTACGGGACGCCACACTGATGTATAAATGCATGAATTCACTGGCTCCACACTACTTGGTTTCAATGTTTGCAAAACGTTCTGATGTCCATGACAGAAACACAAGAAATTGCAAAGTTCTTCAAATTCCCAAATGCAGAACAGCGACAGCTCATCAGTGCTTTTCATACAGAGGGGTTAAATTATGGAACTCAATTCCATCTGAGCTCAAAGACAAAAAACACTTAAACTTTTCAAAACCTCTCTCAAGAGATCATTGTTAGATCGTTGGCTCAAAGATTATTCTTAATTTAGATAACAAATCAATTTATTATAAATAATTAAATTATTATTAGTTTTACAATTTTTTTCATAGCTAATTTATTATTATATGTTCTTAAGTATTTGTATTTCTTTTCATTCTCATTTGTATTATATTTTTTAGGATAAGTAATTAATATATATTTTTTGTAAATTGGCCTGAAAAGCCCTGTGGGGAGGACCAAGAATAAAGCATGTATGTATGTATTTACGTACGTACGTACGCAATACTTACGCACGTATGTATGTATGTTAAAAACAAAAGGCTTTCTTTTCTCAACTGCTTAAGTTATGTGCATTACTGCGGAGATCTTTCATTTGCTTACGATGTTAACAATTAAGGAAAAAAGAGCAATCAGGATTTTGTGATAATGTGTGGTTCCAGAAAATATCCATACTCCCCCCCACGGAAGGGATTGGAAATTCCTGGGGGGTGGGGGGTTCTCAAAGACTCAAAAATTTAAAGAAATATGGGTATGGATATTTAATGGAACTGCACAATCCCCATTTTTATAGATTCTTACGAGAAGCTAGGGAGTTGTTTATATAGCAAATAGTAAATCAAGCTGCCACTTGTTCCTCAACACCACCTTGAAAACAGTGATTCTTCTTTCTTGTCTTTCTTGTTCTTTGCTACACCAAGTTAACAATTCCAACTCATGATTCTAAACGTAATGTTCTAGATAGAACTTACCATTGTCCTTCGGCTCGCTCTCTTCTGATGATCTTTCACCAGCCTTCGAATCACTTGAACAAGCAACTGCAACTAAAGCATCAATATCATAATCAATCAGTGGTGATCTTGTGAACTAAAAGTCTGCTTCACTCAAATTACCTCCACTTTGTTAAACCTTTTTGCAGTGTTAATTCATTTTTGAAGTGTTTGAGGGATGGGAACATTTTTCAGGGCATCTTGAGTTAAAAAATATATCATAGGGGTGCATGGGAACCCTACCATCAATGAATGCCTTCAATTAAAGGGGCACTTTCACAGTGTTTTTCCACTATTTTTAAAGCGTTGATGTCATCAACGGCATCATCAATGACGTCATCGCTTTATAACTGGCGTGCGATTGCTGTGAGGATTGCCGGATTCTTGTGAGACTGTACTACACAAACAAAGGGCACTGTCAAATTGCAAGTGGAATAAATACACCTTATTGAATGGTTTTAAGGGATTTATTATACCACTTTCACCTTGTCTGTTAAACGAAAAACATTAAACTTATAGTAATTTTTTTAAACTATTCTGCTAGAATTTGGTTTGAATACGCTTATTTTCAGCCAAGAAACAGACTCGTTTATTTTTACTTTTTTAGAGGGAAATTTTAGCTCAAAACAAAGATCTGAGGCTGGCATGATCAAATGCGATTACCATGGCAATGTTACAACTGCCGATCCAAACATGGCCGTTTTCGTTCATCCCACCAAGTAACCTAACTTCACACAAAAAATGAAGGGTGGGTTAAAATTTTTCATTTCCACTTTTGCATCACTTTCTCAGAGAACCATTCTTAAGGTGTTGTAGCTCACTCCCAGAGAAACTGGTTTTTCAGCTGCCTGGGTTTCTAGGATGTAAAATACATCCTCAGAAACTTGTTTTTAAAATAAATGGGTAACAGTGACTAAGTCTACCAGCATTTCTCAAGAGCATTAGTTCTGAGTGGTACTGTACAAGACTCATTATACATAGATATCTTCAGTTGCTATTTACCCTGCGAGACAGAGCTTACTTGTTCTCTTTATGCGCGCGCGACGTACAAGATAAGTAACCTCTGCACGCAACCTCACGATTTCCTATCGAGCAGGCGCGAACTTCGCCATGCGAAACGCCACTTCCTCTTTTCCTCAATGCGTCACTTCCTCCGACTTCGTGGGACTTTGTTGCTTCTTATTGTCAGGAGGTGATATTCAAAACAATTACATCAACAACTTTGACGACTTCCAACAACAGCACACATAAAAGTGCAGTAAGAAGACTGAAAAAGCGAGCGCGAACGTTTCATAGAAAAATTAAAAGTTGTAAAAGAGAGCGCGCGCTTTTCTCATTTACGTGTGCCGGCGAGCTGTACGCGTCAGTTTTAAATCGTGCGCAAGTTTAAAATTCGTCAGCGTTTTTTAAATTTATTCGTCCACGGCCGTGGACGGAATCGTGAGGTTGCGTGCAGAGGTTACTTTTCTTGTCGCGCGCGTAAAGAGAAAGTAAGCTCTGTCTCGCAGGGTAGTTGCTATTTGGCATCACACCTGATTTTGACTCCCTCGCTGCATCCGACCCCTTCGATCCTGGTGGGAAGACCATCAAGTCTAACTCTCCATAATATGCTCTTTTGGAGCCTGTAAATAATAGAAAAAGTCTGTCAACATTTGAAAATCATTTGAAGGTATTCTGAACAAGACATATCCAAAGAGGTCATCTCAACCTTGGTGTGTTTGTCCCCACAAAATAATGTGTGTGCTCACAGAGATGTAGATTCAGTTTTTAACTGCTGGAAATATAGAACTGACAGCCTTTCGGAAACAGAGTAACACAACCAGGCAAAAAAATTACAGAACAACGTTTTCCTATTTAATTGGAAATTTGGACACTTTTGAGGAAATTTAAAATTGCGCCCAAGTTCTCAATTATCACAATCTTCGAAGTTTAAGCTAGTTATAATTTTGCAGCAAATTGTGGAAACTGTGAAGACAAATCAAGGATTTTGAAAAAGCACAGTTATAACTAAAATTGCTACTAAATCTAAATTTAGAAGGTGAATTTTGTTCTATTTTTGACAAAATGTTATTTACTATTTGTTTTCATTCAAATGTTGACCTTGGAAGTTGTTCCAGAAAATCCTGGTGGCAATTCAAAATTAAGAGGGGTGTTAGCCAGTAAACGTCTCTCAAAGCGTGAGGTGATCATGGTACATGTACTATTCAAGCACAACCCGTGACAGTGTCCATTTAGGTTTTTGTGAAATTACTTGATAGAAGCAAAATTTCCTTACCTATTACTAGTCCTTTCACGTCGTCACTCAATTTTCTCATTTCTTCTGGCAGTTTTAAGTTTTCATCATATGTGAGCTTTACCGTCTTGCCCTTCTTGTCCTTTATTTCGGGCTTGCTGTTAATAAGGCAGGTGGAACCTGTGAGAGGTATAACTACCTCATTCGCAAAGAGGGCATTAAATTCTTTTTCTCGGCGAGAGACTGTGTTAAAACTCATGGCATCAACTGTTTGCAGGAACTTATCGAGACGCTCCCAAGCCTCCTTTTCCTTGTCGCCTTTCAGTCGAAGGCACTCTAAGGCTTTTTGGAAAACCGTCGCAAAAGACACACTCAACTAAAAAGAAACAAAAACAAAGTGGAATTAAGAACTAAGCTAGGTTGAAACCAAGAGTCTTCAAGCTGTGATAAATTGTTAAATAATTGACTGGAGACCACAACAATAAACAATGAAATTCATGAATTTTTAATGTGTGCTAGGAAATCAAAAAGCCTATTGAGTTATTGGAGGATACTTTGGCAACCGAAAAACGAAAGGTGAGTCCAATACACATCATACTACAAGTACTTAATCTAATAATAAACAATTATTAAATGAGGCTGAGTATGATATCAAGAATTATGCAGACGAGGTCTGCATAATTCTTCACATCATACGAAAGCCGAATTCAATATTAATTGTTTTATTAGTCAATCAAAATATTTCCAAAATTTTGAAATAGTTCAATTGTAGGCTTTATAAGGTTCAATAACATGCCAAGTTCACAAGCTCACAACATGCGAATCTAAAAAAGTCCAAGTTTTAAATTGTGAAATTCAATGAATTATAATACAAGTCAAGACAATAACTTCACCACATTCAAGCTGAGAAATATTCAGTTCAAAATTAATGAGTCAATCCTTCCTTACTTCAGCGTAAAACTTCTTCAATACAGTCGCTAGTTCATTTGCAGTTTCAGGGAAGGAATGGATGTGTTTTTCTTTAAATATTCGTCAAATAGAAGTTGGCATCCTTTAGTTGCTTTCTGTGTACTCTTGCTGTCCTTTAGTCAGTAATTGAGGCTATTTCTTGTTCGCTTAGCGTTTGAAATCTTCCTGCAGCCATCTCGCTTTCCGCTCACTGCCAGAACTGAGGCCGACACAGGCCGGTGCGCGCGGATAATTTACGTCATTCGTCCAATAATTTTTCTATTATTGGACGATTGACGTCAATCGTCTAATAATAGAAAAATTATTGGACGAATGACGTAAATCGTCCGAATTTGGCCGGCGTTAGCTCGTTATGAAAAATTAACCAGGATATTTAAGCCAATCAGAAGCGCAGAAATATTTTGAATGAATAATAATAAATAATTATTGGATGAGGTTAGGGCAAGGTAAGTATTATCGGCCGAAGCCGAAGGTTGAGGCTGATAATACTCAACAAGACCTTGATAATTCTGGATATCACGAAAAAATCGAATTCAATAATAATTATTGTTTTATTATACATTGAAAATCTCAAGGAAAATATTAAACAGCAATGAAAACAACAGTACCTCACAACGTTTTCAAACATCGTGCTAACAGGGTCTTATTCTTTGGTCAAGATTTAGGGAGGTTAAAAATGATAAAGAATTAATGTATTCGCTGCGTTGAAAAAACAAAACTTCATTAAATCAAAAATGATTTTTTTTTTTTTAATTTAATATGTGTGGGGCTATGAAGCGCATTTCGAAGTGAATTACGTCATTGTGACGTCATTTTGACCATATATGGTCAAATGGGGGGAAATTTGAAGTTCTTTAATTAGCTATAACTTTACGACATTTTATCCGGTTGAGATAGGGTTTTCACTGTAGATCTTACTTTTTTGTTGCAAAAACGCCTGGCCCATTTTGAAAACTGCTTTCCAAATTTTAAAGGGTTTTACAAAAAAAATGACATCACTAATGATGTCACTCTTTAAGAAAAGTCCAAAATACCTCCACAGTTATAAATATTGAAAATTTTTTTTTCTCCAATTGAGATGTTCCTATGTCTTGCTTCATTTAAACTGTAAAGTTCTCCATTTCGAGCCAAAAACTGAATTTTTAAGAAAGTTGCGGAAGAAAAAGGCCCAGGTCGCACTTGTCGAATTTTGTTCAAATTCGTGTTTGTTTTAGATTAAAAATCTGTCATCATGTCATGTTTCCTAGTGCGACCGGCTTTTCGCCGGTTTCGAAAAAATTCGGAAAACCGACTAAACTTCAAAGACGCCGTCTTGCATGGGTGGGGCAGGCTGATTTTGAAAAAAATCGAGGAAAACAAAGGAAGCCGCTTCCGGCCTGTCATGCCTAATCGATTTGACGTGTCGAAGTTGATATTCTACCCGATAGTGGCGCGAAATAAATTTATTTCGCGCGTGATTGCAAAATGGATGGACGATTTCCATATTATTATGTGCCGGGATCTTTCCCAATGAATTTTCCCGACTTCAGCGGCTATAACAACTATAACCCAATGCAGGCTCGACCAGACCTGAACTTACAAGTGCCCAGCGGCAGCGGTAATTCGGCGGGCCGATCCATTAGTCCAATATCTTCAAGCCCGAGTGGATCGACCGACGAAAACCACGGCAATGCACGTGATGCAGCGACAGGAGAAGAAACAACCCAAGGGAGCAAAAAAAACAGTACGATAAATGGACCAACGAGGAACAAAAAGCACTGTTAAGCCTTTGGGCCGACCGTCACGAGCGTTTGGAGAGCAAAGATGCCCGAAAGATTTGGGATGAAATTGCGCGGGAGATTAATCGAAAGTTTGGTACCACGCGCACAGGAGAAAAATGCCAAAAGAAGATAAAATATCACATCGAGAGATACAAAAAAGCCAAGGATTGGAACAGCAAGCAGACTGATGGACACAGATGGAAGACTGTCTTTTACGATGAAATAGATGCTGTCCTTGGATGCAGGGACGTAGTTACGTTACGACACGTAGCCGAAGCCGGCACGAGTGCATCAACTTCTGCCCCCAACTCCGATGCAAGTGAGTCCAATAACAGCGAGTTACCAGGACAAAATACAAGCCCAGAAGCTCGAACGGAGCGCAAAAAGAAACGGAAAAGAGCTAGGCCCGAAGAAGAGGATGAAGAAGGAGACTTGATTAAATCATCCTTACCTGGAATGGAAAAACAACGAAAGGAAATGAACAAATTCATGGAGAACTTTACAAGGGTGCAAGAACAACAGGCCAACACGATGAATGCACTAGTCGGGGCGCTGACAAATTTCCTGCAAAATAGTAGTAACAACAATAAATGACTGAAATAGTGAGTTTGACAATCGTTTGCAGAGACAACAAAGCGTTACTGTTACAGTTCTTCTTTGAAATGCAATTTTATGCATATTCAAATGTTACATTGCCGCTTCCGGCGAAGTTGTGTTAAAATGATTTTAAAAAAACTCAGTGATTGACCATCGGTAAATTTCGAAGTGTCGGGGCATTTATTTTTTATAATTTTATTTTTTGCAATCAATAGTGTTATCATGGTTATCATAACTTTACATAATTTTTGTCAAGAAATCATTTTGTAGCGAAAACAGTCCAATAAAAAGTCTAATAAAAACTGAAACCAAACTACATTTGGTAGATGTACGGAGGATACATACATAAAGGTTTAAAGGTATTCTTTAAGGATCTCCCTTATGTTATCACCGTCTCATATCACATTCGGGGGTGGACCTCCAGGGTCACAATCATCATCTCCTTCCTCGTCTTCCCATTCATCACCGCTTCTGATGCAAATATTGTGCAAAACTGCACAGGCTACAGCATTACGTACTGCAAATGATATTCCACTGTCAAATCGTTTCAGAAGTATTCTCCATCTACTCTTTAAAACACCAAAAGCGCATTCAACCTTTACTCGTGCAGAGGAAAGTTCCTTATTAAATGCTATTTCCCTTGGGTCCCGTGTGCCCTCTGGGTACGGCTTCATAAGCCAAGGGGAAAGCGGATAGGCACTATCACCTAAAAGGTATGGACCTATGTCATGAACATTCACATGAACAGTCGGCTGGGTAAGGATATTCCCATGTTCTGCCCTTTGAAAGATGGTACTGCGCCTCAGTACACGAGCATCGTGCATGCTCCCAGGATATCCACATGAAAAATCCATAAAAATCTTCTTCCCATCAATGATAGCTTGGATAATAAAGTCATGTTGTTGATACCGACTAGAATAATCCGGTGCACTGCACTGGTGCACTGGGTGCTTTAATTCTAATATGCGAGCCGTCAATAGCACCAACAACATTTGGTAGGTTGGTAAGGTCTGTAAACGTTGCAATCGATGTAATGACCTCAGCAAGAGTCTCTGGGATATATACTCGTCACGAAGTTCATAGAGACCATTCACAACGTCTTGTACGGCCTCGATAACAGTCGATTTACCAACATTAAATACTGGGCCAATGCTGGAATATGAATTCCGTGGGCCAAGCGGTACAGTCCCAAAGCAAGAACTTTCGCTGGAGGTAAACAATTCCTGAATCGCGTGTTTCGCCTCTCTAATCTTGGGCCCAAAAATATGGAGTATTGTTTCGAAAGTGTTCCGGTTAACCCTTAACTGTTGTCGAAAGTAGTCCTGTAGAATTGCTGGGTCGTTATAATGGATGTCGAACCACGATTCGGCTGGGCGAGGAATAGTCCATGTGTAGGGCCTATTACGAACTCGACGCAAGTGCCGTCTTCTTCTTAGAATAGCAATGTTCGACATTTCCCTATATATATTCATTTGCCCATCTCTGATACAGCATGAAAAAAGCAAAAAGTGGGTGAAGTGTTGGCCAAACACGCGCAAATCAATTTTTTACCGTAAAATGTACTATGTTTAAATGCAAGTCTGAATTCAAATTTGGGACACAGGAAGAGTATTTATTTTTTATGAAACCATCAAGAATTGTTGAATAGTTGAAGACTGCCTTTACACGATTATTTAAATGATTAAATTCCGAACGCTAGACAGGGCAGTTTTTCCAGCAAAGTACAATGCTTTTAAGCTGACTCGATGGACAGCTCACATCAAGCTGTAACATCAGAGCCAGAGTCAATGACCATTCTTCGTTTCGTTGGCTTTTCGGGACAGGGACTTTCTCTTAAGTTGCTGGTGTTTTTAAACACAAAACTGTTTAGAATTTAATATCAATGGCACCGAGAGATTCTATTTTGTGGCCATACTATACTTGGACGATGGCATACTGGTGAATTCTGCCACATTCGCCGATGAATAAATTTGGTGTGAACTGATTGGAACTGCTGGTCGAACATTCTCCCACATGCATGCAGCTTCTTTGTTTTCTATGGGCATTAACAAAATCTGGACCGGATCAGATCGGATCGGATTGACAAAACCCTGACCGGATCAGACTGGATTAACAAAACCTGGATCGGATTGCGTCCGATTGACAAAACCTGGACCGGATCCAACAAAAATTGGATCACCATAAATTTTCCGTAAAATAGTCACGTAATACCTCAGTCGAAGATGGTGGAGAACGAAGTATGCAGATGCTCGCTGTATTTTAAAGTGGGTGAAGTGTTGGCCAAACACGCGCAAATCAATTTTTTACCGTAAAATGTACTATGTTTAAATGCAAGTCTGAATTCAAATTTGGGACACAGGAAGAGTATTTATTTTTTATGAAACCATCAAGAATTGTTGAATAGTTGAAGACTGCCTTTACACGATTATTTAAATGATTAAATTCCGAACGCTAGACAGGGCAGTTTTTCCAGCAAAGTACAATGCTTTTAAGCTGACTCGATGGACAGCTCACATCAAGCTGTAACATCAGAGCCAGAGTCAATGACCATTCTTCGTTTCGTTGGCTTTTCGGGACAGGGACTTTCTCTTAAGTTGCTGGTGTTTTTAAACACAAAACTGTTTAGAATTTAATATCAATGGCACCGAGAGATTCTATTTTGTGGCCATACTATACTTGGACGATGGCATACTGGTGAATTCTGCCACATTCGCCGATGAATAAATTTGGTGTGAACTGATTGGAACTGCTGGTCGAACATTCTCCCACATGCATGCAGCTTCTTTGTTTTCTATGGGCATTAACAAAATCTGGACCGGATCAGATCGGATCGGATTGACAAAACCCTGACCGGATCAGACTGGATTAACAAAACCTGGATCGGATTGCGTCCGATTGACAAAACCTGGACCGGATCCAACAAAAATTGGATCACCATAAATTTTCCGTAAAATAGTCACGTAATACCTCAGTCGAAGATGGTGGAGAACGAAGTATGCAGATGCTCGCTGTATTTTAAAGTGGGTGAAGTGTTGGCCAAACACGCGCAAATCAATTTTTTACCGTAAAATGTACTATGTTTAAATGCAAGTCTGAATTCAAATTTGGGACACAGGAAGAGTATTTATTTTTTATGAAACCATCAAGAATTGTTGAATAGTTGAAGACTGCCTTTACACGATTATTTAACTTTAGGCTTCAAATTATGAAAATGATAAAGGAGAATATTGTGTTGTATTGAATGATGATCCCATTTACCTTAGAATTTCTATCTAGTATGCTTCAAAACGTATCATAGCAACACACATTTAGAGCAGAATTAAGTAAGTAGAAGAAAACAGTCCTGTTCTTCTCCTCGCACTCCTACTAAAACAGACGATTTTGTTATGTAATTATTTGGGGTATTTTATAGCCGGCAAGTGCAACACTGTTACAAAAGTCTTAGTCTCTTTTTATCCAAATTAACTGAAAAATCATGACAAAACCATCGTTAGTGTGTTCCCCTTAATATCATAGCGATGTGAAATAGCTCTCGTCTTTCAGTAACAGTTTAATACATTAATGTTTCTGGCTTTACAACATTCTGCCCATGCTGCCATCCATGATTTAGTTCCAGATGTTTTTGGAGGCTGCGGTTTTACTAGTATTTATTTCTGACATTTTTTCGTCCGATACAAGGGGAAAACGAGCTTGGTCTAGTGCCATTGTTCCTGTGTTTTGTCGAACAAACTGAGGATTTTCGACGGAGGAAATACTAGCGTACTGTGCAGTGGTATTTCAGTCGGGTGGATTTTTACCTCCATTTGCAGCTGTTGCGAAGCAATAAATGATGCTGTGGAGGGCTGAACTTCATCTAAACATGTGAACATAATTTATCCAAGGAACTTGTCTGGATAGTTGGCATAAACATTTGTGCCATAGGATAGAAAAAATCACAACTGTCTTCTAAAATATAGTCATTGCTCAAGGAAAAAAAATTCTCCATTTTGAAGAAAGCCCCAATTTAGGAGTTTGTACACTGTTACTACTAACATTTATAGGTTGTGATTGGTTGATTTAAACTACATGTTTAAATGTGATTGCTTAATTTTAACAACAACTTTGAATGTGATTGGCTTATTGAAATGTCCGATAACAAACTGTCCGATAACAACTTGACTAGTGAACTAGCGGGAAATAGGAGTTTTTTAAACCAATCACAATCGAGGAAATTGTAATTTTTATGATTAATGAGATAATACATATGAGAAAGTGAACGTAGCATTCATTTGGTTTTGATTTAGGGCTACATTTGAAAGAGGACAAGGAAAGTGAAAAGAAAACCTTTGGTAAGCTAATAATGACATTTGTTGTTTTCAGCCGAGGTAGACTGTTAAAAGTCCTATATTTCCTTGCATGTCAATCAATCAGTCAACAACCTTGTTAACGTGTCTTAAGTAAAGTAAATGAGGGTGAATCCCTCAACTAATTGAGGACACGTAAAAGGTTAGATTAAGAAACTATTTACAGCATTAAGATCTATTTACAACTTTTAAACTTTAAAATAAAAAGAAGTGGTCTAGCTAACGTAATTATCACTAGCTATTCGTGAAAGTCTTAACATTTATAACACTTTCAAAATATTAGAATTCAGTTATTACATACAGAGCAACAGTTTGGCAGCCGTCAGTCAGTAGCGAGTGTTAATGTTTATAGCTGTGCAAACTGGGTGCGTATGTCAATGCGGAGTGGGACTGGGGTAGATAACTCTTTGAGCTCACACTTGTTTCAATCACTATTTCTCGTACTTTCTCCAGTTTGTGTTGAGAAACTAGAACGGCTGTGGACAATCTATTTTTAAAGGTGTAAAACGTAGATTTCTAACTACTGTATATCATTTTAGCAAACGCATGTAGCACTCTACTCATTTGCTTATCTGTTTTAACGTAGCCAAGATTCATTAAACATTTCTTTGTCTAACAGTTATAACAAAAGACTCGCACTTCTCCCGGCTTACAATTTCACCCATGCCAGAAGAATCGTAACTATTAGAAACTTTCCATTTGACTTATAAAGAAACATCGGTTTAATACATACATGAAGTACATTTTGTTGTGTGTATTGGCAGCTAACAAGAGACAACTTGTCAAAAGAAAAAAGGTGTTTTCAAGTTCCTCTTCCTCTGACGAAGATAAAAGTACAACAAAACTATTAGGTACACTTACATGTAATAGTTTAAAAATATCCTGTATTAAGGCTGAGATGTTGAACATCTCCACTAACAGGTGTATTATTAGGAAGCATTAATGCAAGCTTGTCCCTTGTGGTCAGGTCTATGAAAGTAATGCTGTAATAAAAGTCTATTTGCAAGTATCAGTCACGACTGTTTATAATTTAAACAGTAACAAACATCAGTTTTAATGGATTTACCTTTGTGTAGAGAACCAGAGTAGAAGTTCCTCTTCCCCTGATGAAGATAACAGTACAGTCAAGCAACCAGGTACGTGCAAGTTAAAATAATAGTGTTATGACTTGAAACACTTACCTTCACTTTGTTAAAATTTTCCAGAGTATTTCTACAGCTTTCTTGAAAGAAACATTACTATTTTCATTATCATTATCATTGTCATTATTAATGCGCACTTAAGGACGTTCGCGCCCATTGCTACTGCGCATCTCTAGTGCGCACGCTATTCATTGGTCACACGCGTGCCACGTCATTTTCAAGCGCGCGCACCCAGTCGAAATCTCAACAAAATATAGAGCTGATGACCTTTGCGTTAACTTTGTGTGCGAATATTTTTGTTGGATGCTCGGTGACCCCCACTTTTTTTTTTCGGCAGATCACTGCCTTTTCTGATTCTTTCCATTAGACTAAAAAACAAAAAAAATCTGTACGTGGGAAGTTTTAATTATTTCTCATATACTATTCAAATAGGGTCGAATTGGTGCATGGATACAGGTGTGCGTAACTTAGAAGTTGTATTTTTTAAGGCTAATTCTAGCTGATTTAATGACATATGTAGCAACACACACAACTTAGATATTGATTCTTCAACTTAAATATATACCGATAGTATAAGTACTGAATCCGGCCAGAATCGCCTCGAGCGACTGGAAATCTGAGAAATGCTATGGTCTGTGCTATGCCATACATGTATCTTCAAAACAAGTTCGGTGACCCCCGATTTTTTTACGTTTTTAATCTAATCTTTCATTTTCTACCTGCAGTCAAAGTTTTAACAAAATCTGTACGTGGGAAGTTTTTGGGCGCGAACGTCCTTAACGCATATGGTGATCTCATAACCAATTTTTTTTGGCTGAATGGTTTTAAAACCACATGGCCATGGTGCTCTGCTGATACACTTAACACGTAGAGCTGAACTATAACATCATTTCTTACAAAACTGGTGCAGGCTTGTTCCTTCTTGGAATGTACATTTATGTAAAAGAAGATTTTATGTCTTTCTTGCCGGCTGAGCTTGCGAAAGAGGCAAGAAATGAAGTTCTCTCACACTGAATGGAGATCTGGGTACGAGTGGGTGTCAGTTTACATGCTTGTCACATGGTTCAGTTTTTGTTTCTTGCCTTGAAAGTGCAACAGTTTTTAATTTTGCTCTTCGTTGTTCCAATCGTTTTTTCTCGATTCGGTCAAGAAATGCCGCCAAAATCCAGAGCTAGTCGACGCCTGATGGCTCACAACGCCAGTCCGGCTAGGGAGTCGCGAAAACGCACGAGGAACGAGCGTGAAAGGTCGCACGATCGGCGCGAGTCTTCGAGAAGTTCCCGCCGTAATAAGTCTCCATCTAGTCCATCTAGGAAGGATCGCCGATCAAAATCGTCCAGCCGCTCGGACTCACCGAGCAACACACCATCTTGGGCGAAGAAAATCCTCGAGGCCCATGAAAAGAGCGAGGAACGCCTCCAAGCACTCGAACGTGAGTTAAAGTCACGGCCAGCCACCGAACGATCTCGGGAAAAATCGCCAACCAAGCCGGACTTCAAATTCAAGAGGAATAAGATCCAGTACGAGCTGAACGAGAAGGTTCTCGAACAACTGGACGTGGCCGCTTCTACTAGTGTCGAAGCAGAGAGAAACGAGGCCTTGGAAGAAGGTAAGAGGCTCTTAAAAGAGAGAAATAAACATATTAGGTTAGCGGAAAAGTACGGCTGGGATGCTGTTGATTGCTATGTGCAGGAGCCGCTAGCAATTGATTCTGATGACGACAAACGGATCAGGCGGGCAGTTAAAGAAAGCAAAGCGTTAAAAGCGGATAACAAGAGGCCTTCAAAACCTCGGCCACAATTTAGTAATCGTTTCCAGCAGTCCTTCACCTCGAATTCTGGCCCCAATGCAAGACGTGTAGTGATTCCCGCGTCGAGGCAGAAATCGGATCCCTCCCAAAGCGAGGTCTGTTTTCGTTGTGGACGAGCCGGGCATTTCGCAAAAACCTGCCGCGCTCCTATCCCCGCAACTACAACGGGAAAAACATACTGAAACAGCTCATCTAGGATTTAATTGTGATTTTGACGTTGATTGGAATGATAATTTGGACGTACAGGACGTGTCTGGGCCCGGTTTGTTGAACATGTACAGTAGGCTTGGAATGTCAGAGCATGAAATGAAGAATGATATGAACATTAACACTGCATGTGTAATTGACAGTCCCGTATCTGCAAGTTGTGTTTTTAAAGTTAGTCCTGAACAGGGCCCTGTTTGTGTTAAAGGTCGTTTGAAGGACCACTTGAGTTTTTGGCAGAGAATTAAAGCCAACAGATGGGTTACTACCATTATTAAGGATGGCTATGCCCTCCCATTTGTAGAACTACCACCCACACGTGCGATGGAGAACCATAAGTCAGCCGTAGATGATAAACAGTTTGTCACAGAACAAATCAAAGAACTACTTTCAGCAGGCTGCATAACGGAAGCTAATTTATCAGAAGTTCATGTTGTCAGCCCTTTAGGTGTTGTTAAGAACAGTGTCAAGAAGAGACTGATCCTCGACCTCAGATATGTTAACCATTTTCTTCGCATTCCCAAGTTTAAGTACGAAGATATCCGCACAACACGGGACATTTTCACACTAGGGGACTGGTTCTTTAGATTCGACTACAAATCAGGCTACCACCATGTAGACATTTTACCTTCCCACCAAAAATTCCTTGGGTTTAGCTGGACTCTGGAAGGGGAAAAGAAATGGTTTGTGTTCTCAGTCCTTCCATTTGGCTTAGCATCCGCACCCTACGTCTTTACGAAAATTCAGAAGGCCCTTGTTAAGCACTGGAGAGAGCAGGGCATCCGAATTTTTACCTACTTGGACGATGGGGCAGGAGCGGGTCAGACTTTGGAAATTGCCAGAGCAGCATCTGCAAGAGTTAGAGAGGACATTGCGGCCAGCGGTTTTGTTGCCCACCCTGAGAAGTCCTGCTGGGAGCCAACCCAAGTGGGTGAACTGCTTGGCTTTATTCTGGACTTGAGAGCAGGTGTCATTCGTGTTCCACCGCGTCGCATCGACGGACTGAGAGAACGGATTGATCTCGTAACTCGTCAAAAATCTGCAGTAATGGCCCGCCACTTGGCAGGCTTGGTGGGGACAATCGTTTCTATGGGCTTAGCACTTGGCCCAGTCAGCCGTTTGTGGACGAGAGCGATGTATCGGGATATTTTGTCTGCTGAATTCTGGTCACAACGCATTGCCCTTTCCCCTGAGGCACTGAGGGAGGTGCAGTTCTGGAAGGATAGTTTCGAAGATTGTCACGGTCAGCCCATCTGGAAGGTCAACCCTAAGATTGATGTCCTTTCCTATTCAGATGCAAGCGACTCAGGATGGGGGGGCTACTGTGTGAATGTGGCAGGCTCAGAAGTTGCAGGCAGTTGGTCAACGGCCGAGAGTCGAGAAAGCTCGACATGGAGAGAGCTTAGAGGAACGAGACTGGTGCTCCTGTCTGTCGGGGAAAAGTTGGCTGGTAAAACAGTGCGCCATAGAACAGACAACATGAATGTGGAACACATCCTCAACGTAGGCAGTCCAAAACCTCAACTTCATTCAGAAGCTGTCGCTATTTACACACTTTGTAGACGATATCAGATTCATCTGGAGCCTGAATGGATTCCCAGGGAACTTAATAAGGAGGCTGACGAGCTTTCCAGATTGGCCAGTAAAGATGACTATATGCTCAACCCGAACATCTTCGCGGCTTTAGACATCTTGTGGGGACCACACACAGTCGACCGTTTTTCTACCTTTCGGACACGTCAAGTCCCCCGTTTCTGTAGCCGTTGGCTGAATCCATGTACTGAAGGAGTGGATGCTTTCACACTTTGCTGGTCTGGAGAGAATAATTGGATTTTTCCTCCCCCCTACTTGATACCCAGGGTACTCAAACACATGGAACATGGTATGGAGACAGGAACTCTGGTCGCACCATTGTGGACGTCAGCTTCATGGTGGCCCCTTATCACCACAGATGGAACACAACCTGAAGCATTCATACAGGACTGGGTGGAAATTCCATCTTCGGAGGATATGTTCCTTCCAGCCACCTCAGGCGCCTCTTTATTCAGCGGAAGGCCATGCTATCGTGTTCTGGCTCTCCGGGTTGCGTTTACAGGCGCGGAAGCTTACACAGCTAGGCCATTCTCCTTCTGAAGTGTCAGTTTGAAGTAACTGAGTGCAACATGTTCTGGGGCTTCTATCCAGCATGCTATGACCTGCATAATGGCGCCCGTGGGCGCACGATGGGCCAGCGCTTTATGGCCTTCGAGGGGCCAGTGTTCTTAGGCCCTTGAGGGACCTATGAGTTACTACCTGGGAGGGACAATTGTGTTAGGGCCTGTAGTGGCCAATATACTAAGGCCTGTGAGAGGCCAATATGTTGGTGCCTGTGAGAGGCCAATGCTTTCATGCCTGCAGGAGGCCAATGTGTTAGTGCCTGCGAGGGGCCGACGCTTTCGGGCCTGGGAGAGGCCCATATGTTCGGGCCTGTGAGAGGCCAATATATTAGGGGCCTGTGAGTGGCCAAAGCCTGCAAGTGGCTAACACGATCTGTCATGAACTCACGGTTATTACAGCCTGTATAGAGGCCAATTTTGTTTCGACATACTGTGAGACTACTTGTTTGTACAGGAACACTGGATGCCCATTGCCAACTTACTAGTGATTCTGATCATACCATGCATTCTTGGCTGTGCAGTGCTGCTGGTTTATCCACCAAAAACACTTCCTAACATCCTCTAAATGTCTTTCTCACCAGTTCCTCCTACTCTGAGGGATCTGAAGAACAGTCGCCACCCGGAGATACGCTCCCTTGCTCAGGCAGTTCCGGGCATCATGGTCCAGGACAGGGCTCCAAGTACCGTTAAGAAATACCGGTCATCCTTCTTGGCATGGCAGAAATGGGCGGAGGCTAGAGACATCAATGCCCTTCCCACATCTGGTCCAGAGCTTTCTGTATACCTGGTGCATCTGCTGCAGACCACTAAATCATTGGCATCCATCCAGTTTGCAGCTTTTGCAGTGGCATGGGCCCACGAAAAGGCTTGTCAACCTTCGCCTTTACAGCACACCATGGTGAAACAACTCCTTGAAGCATGCAAGCGTATCCTGGGTACCTGCCCTAACAACAGAAAAACCCCACTCACAGCATCCCAAGTCAAGGATATAGTATTTCAGTTTGGCAACGGAAATCCCAGTGAGCTCCAGATAGCATGCCTCATTGCCCTAGGCTTCGCAGCATTCCTTCGGTGGGATGATCTTAAGGATCTTAGATGTTGTCATCTCCAAATGACAAGCAAGCATATGTCAATTACTCTCACCAAGAGGAAGAATGACCAGTTCAGGGAAGGTTCTGTAATCCTGGTGGCCCGCACAGGCTCTTGTACATGCCCCGTTTCGCTGACCGAAAAGTTCTTACTCACTGGACGACACAAGGGATCCGATTACCTGTTTAGGAAGGTGTGCCATACTAAATATGGCTTCTCTTTCCGTCCGCAACAGTTGACCTACTCACGGGCAACCGAGCTGTTTAAAAAGCATCTTAAAGCTATCGGGCTTGACCCCAGCCAATATGGCCTTCACAGCCTTAGATCTGGGGGAGCATCAACTGCCGCAGCAGCTGCCATCCCTGACAGACTACTGATGCGTCATGGAGGTTGGCGTTCGCAGACGGCAAAGAACATGTACATTAAAGAATCTGAACAGGCCCTTCTTGAGGTTTCAAGGGCTCTCCATCTGTAGGGAGGACAGTAACAGTTGACTCGAACTATTTTAGTTGTTGCTCGGAACTTTTATGGCGAACCTCGATTATTTTGTTTTTACTAAGTTTCGTTTTTGCATTCAGTTAATGTTCCGATCTTGTGGGGTATTTCATTCGAGCGATGTTCTTAAACCAAGGAAATTTGTCTTAGGCTCTATACTTTTTCATCTTGTGTAATAAAGTGCTGTTGCATTTTCGTGTGGCAGGCAAATGGCATTCAGTGTGTGAGAAATGTCTTTCTTGCCGGCTGAGCTTGCGAAAGAGGCAAGAAATGAAGTTCTCTCACACTGAATGGAGATCTGGGTACGAGTGGGTGTCAGTTTACATGCTTGTCACATGGTTCAGTTTTTGTTTCTTGCCTTGAAAGTGCAACAGTTTTTTCCCACCCCCCACCCCTTATAATAGTAAAAAGTGATTGAGAGAGCAATGAGAGAACAACGAACAGTCATGATTGTCATTTTTTATTACGTATCTATGTTGCTTGGTCTTGACATAGTTGAATTTTGAATTTGTGTAATAAAGTGCTGTTGCATTTTCGTGTGGCAGGCAAATGGCATTCAGTGTGTGAGAACTAATTGTTTTTGCAGCTTACCCAAGTGAAAGTCCTGTGTCCTGTGATGAAGAAGTTAGAAGCAATTTGCTAGCAGGTACACTGTACCTAAAGAGAGCTTTTGAGAAATGAGATGGGGGAGGGTCATATCTTTTTTGGCCCCTGAAAAAGTTGGGTCATGAAAAACTAGGCAGTGAAGAAAAGGGAGGCTCACAAGTTTATGCACAAATCATAACAGGCATTATTTTAATGTTACAATGTGGCGCAAACGGCTAAACCATGTAGAAAAGACACTATAAATTCATCATACTGCACTTGCAAAATGGTTACATTTCTTGTTCTTTTTCAGCTTGCACATGTGTTAATTTGCTTGTAAATAACCTGCTTCAGTTTCTAGTCCTTGATGTAGGCTTGCTGCTGTTTTCATAATTATTCTTCTCAGTTTCACTAAAATTATAAAAGCAAAGTGAAGAATGATCCTCGCAGTAAATTTTCCAATTTAAGCAATTGGAAATAAGAAGAATGAAAAAAATCAGGGCTTCAACAGGATTTGAACCCATGACCTCCGCGATACCGGTGCGATGCTCTACCAACTGAGCTATGAAGCCACACATTGGGAGCGAGGTCAATGTGTTGAGTTCATATCTCCCGTGAGGAGTGAAATGGCATGAAGTATATATGAAATAAATTCATATGTGAACTGCAGTGGTAGATCAAAGTGAAGAATGATCCTCGCAGTAAATTTTCCAATTTAAGCAATTGGAAACAAGAAGCCTGAAAAAAAATCAGGGCTTCAACGGGTTTCGAACCCGTGACCTCCGCGATACCGGTGCGATGCTCTACCAACTGAGCTATGAAGCCACACATTGGGAGCGAGGTCGATTTGTTGAGTTCATATCTCCTGTGAGGAGTGAAATGGCGTGAAGTATATATGAAATAAATTCATATGTGAACTGCGGTGGTATATCAAAGTGAAGAATGATCCTCGCAGTAAATCTTCCAATTTAAGCAATTGGAAAGAAGAAGCCTGAAAAAAATCAGGGCTTCAACGGGGTTCGAACCCGTGGCCTCCACGATATCAGTGCGATGCTCTACCAACTGAGCTATGAAGCCACACATTGGGAGCGAGGTCAATTTGTTGAGTTCATATCTCCGGTGAGGAGTGAAATGGCGTGAAGTATATAATGAAATAAGTACATATGAAAATTTACTGCAAGGATCATTCTTCACTTTGATCTACCACCGCAGTTCACATATGAATTTATTTCATATATACTTCACGCCATTATAAAAGCAATCAGCATTCATGGGCCTGGGTTAATTTGCATTTGATAGATCACCGTAGGAGAACTTCAGAAACAAAAAGTCAAAATAAAAATAATAGTAATTTTAATGGTTGAAGAGTAAATGTATACACTGGATGTTTTTTTCTGTAGACTTGAGTAATCAGAAGTATGACAGTGATGAGGTAAATATTATTAAGCATTTTATGGTAATCAAAGAAAATGTTTTAAATATAGGAAAAAGTAATGAAACCACAGTATTTCTTTAAATTCAACAGCCTAACATACATTATTGTAGTCTCCTGGCCTTAATTATTTATGACAATAAATCAATAAATCCCTCAACCCTGGGGCATTTGTTACGTTGATAATTCTTACTGTGGGACATTTGTTATCTTCAATATTGCGACTAGGAGTATTTGTATTCGCCCCTGGATGGGATGCTAGTCCATCGCAGGATTACCCCCGAGCATTAAATTTGCCGGTACCCTTTATACACTGGGATGGAGAGAACCACTATGAGAGTCAACTGTCTTGCCCAAGAACGCAACACAATGTCCCCGCCCAGGGCTCGAATCAGTGCCGCTCGATCCGGAGACAAGCGCACTAACCATGGGGGCACCGCGCCTGCCTCAGTTTATAATAGTATAGTGTAATTGACCTGATTTAGTGCTGTAGAATTTAGGGATTAAATAAACCTTGTATGGTTACCGAAAAATATTTTACTAGGAAGTTATTTAATGAATAAATAATATAAACAATGAAGTTGAAACGATAAACGAATCGAACTAACATTAAAGGTTTGCACACTGTTCTTATTAATCAAAAAGCAAAAAGTATGGGAGATGTCCCCACAATCTTAACAGTCCCCACAGTGCTTGTGTGTGTTCATATTCTTGTCCCTGTAAGTATTCAATCACAATAGATGTATAATTTACCATCTTTTTGTAACGCGGCATTGTTGTACAGTAGGAGACTTAAATTGATATTCGAACTACAGTATATAAAAATCAAATTTTAGGGTGTGTTTCTTTAAGAAAATCCAAGATTGGATTCTTAAACGGGTTTCTTTACTATTTCTTTACTAGACGGATCAATCCAAGATCTCTCGTATCCTAGTGCGTCAAAGGAACCGAAGAATCCACTCTGGGCAAGCATCCCTTTGAGACACCATGATCCGAGAGATCTTGTATTGATCTGTTTAGGAAAGAAATGCAAATTCCATTTTCGGATTCTTTTGGATTCAAGAATCCAATTTGGATTTCCTAAAAGAAACACACCCTTAATAGCTTTAGTGTGATCATGCGAGAAACAACCTTTTGTATAGGCTACTATGCCTAGTTAAATGCTAATACAGTGGCTCATTTGTAGGAAGTTGCTGATAGTGCAGCTGTAACAGACAGTGAAGAGTTCAGTTATCCTGCAAGAGTTGGTTATCCTGGACTGCTGAACAGGGTATCTCCCCAGGAATCATTAGGTATGGACTGGAAAAATTTCTTAAGAGATGAATTAACTTTGCTGATTTGAACTGTATACTCATTACATTGAAATCAGTTTGGAGGACTGATTGATCAGGTGATGCATATGAGAAAGTGAATGTAGGATTCGTTTGGTTTTGATTTAGGTCTACATTTGAAAGAGGACAAGGAAGGTGAAGATGAAGATGGTGGAATTCAGAAAACCTTTGGTAAGCTAATAATGACGTTTGTTGTTTTCAGTCGTAAGTAAGTAAACGAGGGTGAATCCCTCAACTATTTGGGGACACCTAAAAGGTTAGATTAAGAAACTATTCACAGCATTAAGATCTATTTACAATTTTTAAACTTTAAAATAAAAAGAAGTGGTCTAACACGTAATTATCACTAGCTATTCGTGGAAGTCTTAACATTTATAACACTTTCAAAATTATAGAATTCAGTTATCACATACAGAGCAACAGTTTGGCGGCCGTCAGCCAATAACGTCTGTTGTAAAATGCATTAGTTATTCATGAGGGTGCAAACCAATCCCAGCACAGTATTCAGATCACATGTACACAGCTGTAAACTCCAATACAAATCAACTGTCTGAAAGCTCGGGGAGGGATTGAATAGGTAGCAGGGAAAGGCTGGGGTTGATGATTTATTAAACAGTAGAATTAACTTTTGATACAAACTCCTGCTCAGCTAATTAGTATTCATTAGCTTTTGATACAGATCTCTACTGATTAAAATGAATAACAAAATGGACATATTTTCATCATAGAATTTAAGTACTAGATAAAATATGAGCGGGAGATCTGTATTGGCATTCCCCGGTTTGCTTTGCAACTTCAGAAATGAATTTCCAGAGCCAGAAGTTTAAACTGTCGGCGGACATATACTCGAGTGGGACTGACAGGTCCTCGACATTGCTCGACTCAAGTCCAATGCCTCCAGATTTTTCCAACTTACAATTTCACCCATGCCAGAAGAATCGCAATCATTAGAAACTTTTGACTTACAAAGAAACATCGGTTTAATACATACATGAAGTACATTTTGTTGTGTGTAATGATGCAGCTAACAAGAGACATCTTGTCAAAAGAAAAAAGGTGTTTTCAAGTTCCTCTTCCTGTGACGAAGATAAAAGTACAACGAAACCATTAGGTACACTTATTAAATAGTTTTAAAAAATCCTGTATTAAGCCAGATGTTGAAAACTAACAGGTGTATTACGAGAAAGCCGCATTAATGCAAGCTTGTCCCTTGTGGTCAGGTCTGTGAAAGTAATGCTGTAATAAAAGTCTTTTTGCAAGTATCAGTCACGACTGTTTATAATTTAAACAGTAACAAACATCAGTTTTAATGGATTTTCCTTTGTATAGAGAACCAGAGTAGAAGTTCCTCTTCCCCTGATGAAGATAACAGTACAGTCAAGCAACCAGGTACGTGCAAGTTAAATAGAGTTGTGTTATGAGTTGAAACACTTACCTTCACTTTGTCAAAACTTTCCAGAGAGTATTCCTGTAAAGGTAAGGTAAAGTCTGCACTCAGTTGAGTTCATATCTCCTGTGAGGAGTGAAATGGCGTGAAGTATATATGAAATAAATTCATATGTGAACTGCAGTGGTATATCAAAGTGAAGAATGATCCTCGCAGTAAATGTTCCAATTTAAGCAATTGGAAAGAAGAAGCCTGCGAAAACCGTCAATCGAAAAAGTAGAGGAGAAGTGCAGCAAGGGAAAGCAAAAGAACACCTATGGGCAAACTTAACGAAGAGTCTTTCTGGTATTCGAGGATCTGGTATACCCTCTGTTTGGTCAATTTTGACAGGTTTTGTCACCACTTGAGCGTTAGTGATGTAGATGTGTGATGTGCTATTGCGGCAGCCAAAGTTCTTAAATGAGTAGTGCGTTGTTGAAATCTGTGATAAACAACACGATAAAAGATTTTCTCCATTTGGAGCTCCTTCATAAAAAGAGGAGTATTGCAGAAAAAAAATATGGTCCTTCCCACTACTTTTGGAAAGATTTTAATTTTTCAACTCTTTCCACGAGTACTGCCTTCCATGAATGGAAAATGAGGTGCTCTCTCCAGACATGGTCATAGTGATTACTCCACTTGATCGTGGCCATAATGAAAACACAAGAGGAACAGTTGAACAAGATTGGGGTTGCAGCGACAGCAATAGCTATTGGCGAAAAAAGGACAAAGAAGATGCAAAAACAGAAAGTGCGAGATTGTGTGTAACAGGCCTTGACAACTCCTATGGTTTGTGTCTTCTGTACATTTGCCATTCTCTTTTTGGTCTCTTGACCTTTTGCCTTTAAGAGTTTGACACCTCTGTAACTTGCCATGTGTTTTATACTCTTCTTTAGGCTCATTTCTATTGCAAGATATGTTTTGAAGTCTCTAAGGACTTCAAGTATTGGCTTTTGAGGGACGAAGTTTGGAATATTTTGTGAACATGTTGATAACTTGCATTCTTTATTGTCAACAGCTGAAAACCACAAGCCAGCAGTCATGTTATGGGCCCCTGTGTTCTTTTGCCTTTTCCTGCGGCACTTCTCCCCTTATTTTTTGCTCGCTTTTTTTTTGTGCTGTGCCCCAACTAGCTGAACACCTGGAAAAGGTTAGTGCAAACTCGATTGAATGCCAAAAAGAGGATTCGTCAATTCTTGTTCTCTGCCATTCTCTTTCGCATTTTGCAGTAATTAGTTCAACACTGCCTTAAAACCGCTCCACTCCGATGTTATAGCTCCACTATAACAATGTATGTTACTGGTGCAGGCTTGTTCCTAGTTGTCATGTAGGTCTAGATAAAAAAAGTGTATGTTTTGTGCCTTTTAATTGTTTTTGCAGCTTACCAGAGTGAAAGTCCTTTGTCCTGCGATAAAGATGTTACAAGCAATCTACCAGGTACACTGTACTTGAAGAGAACTTGTGAGAAAATGCAAGAATGTGCAATGTAGCTAGGGATGGGGGAAGGGGTCAGAATTGATGGGGGGAGGGACATAGTGTTGGGTCATTAAAAACTAGGTGGTCAGAAAAAGGGAAGGGTTATTCAGGTTGGACTTATGCAGTATTTAAAGGTAGCAAGTGGGGTGGCGGTTGCAGAATTAATGGGGGGAGGGTCATAACATTTCGAGTCTTTTTGAGCTAATCAGATTGCAGGGATAACCTGTGATTTCAAAATGGATTTAGATAAGTCTCTACTCCTTGATATCTTTTATTCCTTGTAAGCTTGATGCTGTTTGCTAGCATTATTTTTCTCCATTTCACATAAATTTTGAAGGCAATTTGCTTTAATTGGCCCGGTAATATTTCCATTTGATAGATCACCATAGCAGAACTCCAGAAAAAAATAGTGGTAATTTAATTGGGTGAAAGGTAAATGTATGCACTGTGCAAGTTAATGTTCCTTGTGGCCAGGTCTATAAAGTTAATGCTGTAGTAAGTGTTTATTTACCAGAATCAGTCATGACTGTTTATAATTTAAACAGTAAGGGACATTAGCATCTGTTCCAGCCCAAATTGGCCTGAGGGGGAGCGATGGCCCTTGTTCCTCCTCTGACTTCATCATGTATACTCAAACTCTTCACAGGGAAAAGGCCTTTCTAGTAATACTTAAAGCAGATATCTTCTACTGAGGATAACTGCTGTTTTCTATTTGGGCCGTTTAAACCCATGGATAGAATTGGTCCAAAGCACACCAAAGTTATACTACACATCTTCACTGAGTTCCAAGGACATTCTTCTGGACACAAAAGAGTTATTAAAATGAACCTATGGGTAGAATTAGTTGAAAGCACAACCAAAGCCATACTACACAACACCCTACTAACCACAGAGTTATTAGGATGAACCCATATACTTGGTACAAAGCACCACCAAAGTGATTCTACACATCTCCATTGAGTTCCAAGGACATGTTTCTGGAACCAAAGAGTTATTAGAATGAACCCATGGGTAGAATTGGTCCAAAGCACACCAAAGTTATACTACACATCTTCACTGAGTTCCAAGGACATTCTTCTGGAAACAAAAGAGTTTTTAAAATGAACCTATGGGGAGAATTAGTTGAAAGCACAACAAAGGCCATACTACACATCTTCACTGAGTTCCAAGGACATTTTTCTTGAAATAAAAGAGTTGTTAGAATGAACCCATGGGTATATTTGGTACAAAGCACCACCAAAGTGATTCTACACATCTCCATTGAGTTCCTAGAACATTTTTTTTGAAGTAAAAGTGTTATTAGACTGAACCTATGGGTGAAATGGGTCCAAAGCACCACCAAAAAGATTCTACACATCTCCACTGAGTTCCAAAGACATGTTTCTGGAAACCACAGAGTTATTAGAATGAACCCATGGATAGAATTGGTCCAAAGCACACCAAAGTTATACTACACATCTTCACTGAGTTCCAAGGACATTCTTCTGGAAAAAAAGAGTTATTAAAATGAACCTATGTGTAGAATTAGTTGAGGCACAACCAAAGCCATACTACACATCTTCACTGAGTTCCAAGGACATTTTTCTTGAAATAAAAGAGTTATTAGAATGAACCCATGGGTATATTTGGTACAAAGCACCACCCAAGTGATTCTACACATCTCCATTGAGTTCCTAGAACATTTGTTTTGAAGTGAAAGAGTTATTAGACTGAACCTATGGGTGAAATTGGTTTAAAGCACCACCAAAGTCATTCTACACATCTCAACTGAGTTCCAAGGACATGTTTCTGGAAACCACAGAGTTATTAGAATGAACCCATGGATAGAATTGGTCCAAAGCACAACAAAGTTATACTACACATCTTCACTTAGTTCCAAGGACATTCTTCTGGAAAAAAGAGTTATTAAAATGAACCTATAGGTAGAATTAGTTGAAAGCACAACCAAAGCCATACTACACATCTTCACTGAGTGTCAAGGACATTTTTCTGGAAATCAAAGAGTTATTAGAATGAACCTGTGGGTAAAATTGGTCCAAAGCGCCACAAAAGTCATTCTACACAAATTTACTAAGTTCCAAGGACATTTTTCTGCAAATAAAAGAGTTAGTAGAATGAACTCATAAGTAAAATTGGTTCAAAGCACCACTAATGTGAGTCTACACATCTCCACTGAGTTCCAAGGACATTTTTCTTGAAGTAAAAGAGTTATTTGAATGAACCCAAGGGCATATTCGATCCAAAGCACCGCCAAAGTTATTCTACATATCTCCACTGAGTTCCAAGAAGATTTGTTGGAAATGAAAGAGTTATTAGAGTAAACCCATGGGTAGAAATGGTCCAAAGCACCATCAAAGTCATACTAAACATCTCCACTGAGTTTCAAGGACATAAAAGAGTTATTAGAATGAACCCATGGGTAGAATGGGTCCCAAAAACCACCAAAGTGATTCTACACATCTACACTGAGTTCCAATTACATTTGTTTAAAGTAAAAGAGCTATTAGAGTGAACCGATGGGTAAAATTGGTCCACAGCAAAGCCAATGTTATACTACAGATCTCCATTGAGTTTCTATATCAGTTTCCTTCAAATAATAAAGTTATTAGAATGAACCCATGGCTATATTTGGTCCAAAGTACCACCCAAGTTATTTTACACATCTCCACTGAGTTCAAAGGACATTTTTTTTGAAGTAAAAGAGTTATGAGAATGAACCCAAGGGTATATTTGATCCAAAGCACCGCCACAGTCATTCTACACATCTCCACTGAGTTCCAAGGAGATTTTTGCAGAATAAAAGAGTTATTAGAGAGAACCCATGGGTCCAAAGGACCATCAATGTCATTCTACACATCTTCACTCAGGTCCAAGGACATTTTTTTGGAAATGAAAGAGTTATTAGAATATATCACTAAGTTCCAAGGGAATTTGTCTCGAAATAAAATTTCCACTGAGTTTAAAGTGATACTAAACATAAAATTGGTCAAATTGGTCCACAGCAAAGCTAATGTTATACTACACATCTCCATTGAGTTTCTATGTCAGTTTCATTTAAATAATAAAGTTATTAGAATGAACCCATGGCTATATTTGGTCCAAAGTACCACCCAAGTTATTTTACACATCTCCACTGAGTTTAAAGGACATTTTTTTGAAGTAAAAGAGTTATGAGAATGAACACAAGGGTATATTTGATCCAAAGCACCGCCAGAGTCATTCTACACATCTCCACTGAGTTCCAAGGAGATTTTTGCAGAAGAAAAGAGTTATTAGAGAGAACCCATGGGTCCAAAGGACCATCAATGTCATTCTACACATCTCCACTCAGGTCCAAGGACATTTGTTTGGAAATGAAAGAGTTATTGGAATATATCACTAAGTTCCAAGGGGATTTGTCTCGAAATAAAATTTCCACTGAGTTTCAAGTGATACTAAACATAAAATTGGTCAAATTGGTCCACAGCAAAGCCAATGTTATACTACACATCTCCATTGAGTTTCTATGTCAGTTTCCTACAAATAATAAAGTTATTAGAATGAACCCATGGCTATATTTGGTCCAAAGTACCACCCAAGTTATTTTACACATCTCCACTGAGTTCAAAGGACATTTTTTTTGAAGTAAAAGAGTTATGAGAATGAACCCAAGGGTATATTTGATCCAAAGCACCGCCACAGTCATTCTACACATCTCCACTGTCTTTCTTTCTGGATCTCGCTGACATAAAAGGTTCCTTCTAATAGCTCGTCCTGAGTGGATGCCATCTTCAGAGTGTCGAAACGAGCAGACAGATCAGGTTTAAGTACGCGCCAGTTTGTTTACAGTCGGTGAAGTTGTAAAGTTTGTCAACAGTCATTGGTCAGTTTCGATCCGTCTATTGTTTGTAGGTCTGAAGGCGGTCTCTTTGTCGGTGTTGTTTACCTCGTCGGTGTCGTTTGCGCACCTTACAACTTTTCCCGAGTTGAAAAGAAAAAAAATCAAGGCTGTTGATTTGACTTTTATAAGCTTTATTCAACAACTTTAATTTTTTTTATTTTTATTTTAATATTCAACAACTTTAATTAGTCGTTTACGCACCTTACAACTTTTCCCGAGTTGAAAAGGAAAGAAAGAAAATCGTTGTTGAAAAACTTAAGTTTGCCGTGTGTAGGCCGCTTTAAATAAACTCGTACGTTCCTAAGAATTGATACATTGAGAAAACTATACATCAAGAATATAACTTGGCAACAGATATCCAAACAAAAACTAAGAAACTAGCAGTGATTTCATATTTTTCATTTTGTAATTATTAGAAAAACGGGACTACCTTTCAGGAATTCCGTTTATTCCGGAAAATTTCCAGTGGAACAAACCAAAAAGTCGTGTTCCATTTACAACCCGACCGGAATTTCCGGAATTTTTTAGTAAATGGAAAACGCCCACTAATTCGCGCGGGGAAACTGGGGATTATACAATCGTTCCCAGAGCTTCGTTCCCCTCGACCAGCGGTTGGAAAACGAGAGCTCTGGTTTTTGTATAATTTGTTGCATAAAGTGCAGGTTATGCAATAAATAACATTTGCTGAGGTACATGTGAAACGATCGGTGATCTTAACAGATCGCTTAGGTCCCGATATTTTGCTAGTGTTGAGAATGAAAGGACAAGTTTTGCATCGTGAGCGCGCGCATTTGAAGGTTCCAGGTTGTTCATCAGTTTTGAGTGCGCTTCTAACTAAAAGGTTGCCTACGTTTTGTCGCGTTTGAATGAAATAAGTGGAGGTTGCGAAAAAATTCTACCAGTCTCAGGATCATTTTGGAGTAATTTAAAGTTATTTAGAATAATACTTTTGACCGCGTGAGTTGTTGCCCGCACGCCGTCTTTATTTGTTTGTTTTTGCTATATGATTGTTTAAGGGTAAGTGTTTTGTTATATATTTAGACTTTCCACTAAAATCATTATGGTCATGGATCTTTCGTATCATGTGGTGGCTTCTAAAGAAGCCGTTGTTTTATATATATAGGCCTAATGACCCGATCTTTGTAAGTGGGTCGAGAATGATTCCGCCTTCTCATAGCTTTTTCCGCACTGACAAGTGCTTTTAAATCCTGGGTGTTGAGCAAAAAAGAACCTCACATAGTTCTTCCAAGATAAATCTTGTACGTCCTTTTTGGCAAATGTTCCTCTTTCTGTTCTTGATTTTGTTTAAAACTTCGCCCTCCTGTCAATCTCCTTCAATAACAGATCGTTGAGACCTTTCTTTGTCTGCTTCGTCTGTTTCATCTGCCGGTTGCGGAAGGCTTCCACCATCTCTGTTGGCAAATTTTCGACGGGCTCCCAAGTACTAGTGTTGTGTTTTTCATCAAAGCCTTCCCAGGAAACGAGCATTTGTTTGCGTCTTTTTCTCGTTCTTTCTTTCTGGATCTCCCTGACATAAAAGGTTCCTTCTAATAGCTCGTCCTGAGTGGATGCCATCTTCAGAGTGTCGAAACGAGCAGACAGATCAGGTTTAAGTACGCGCCAGTTTGTTTACAGTCGGTGAAGTTGTAAAGTTTGTCAACAGTCATTGGTCAGTTTCGATCCGTCTATTGTTTATATCTATTGTTTATTGTGTTGTTTACCTCGTCGGTGTCGTTTGCGCACCTTACAACTTTTCCCGAGTTGAAAAGAAAAAAAATCAAGGCTGTTGATTTGACTTTTATAAGCTTTATTCAACAACTTTAATTTTTTTTATTTTTATTTTAATATTCAACAACTTTAATTAGTCGTTTACGCACCTTACAACTTTTCCCGAGTTGAAAAGGAAAGAAAGAAAATCGTTGTTGAAAAACTTAAGTTTGCCGTGTGTAGGCCGCTTTAAATAAACTCGTACGTTCCTAAGAATTGATACATTGAGAAAACTATACATCAAGAATATAACTTGGCAACAGATATCCAAACAAAAACTAAGAAACTAGCAGTGATTTCATATTTTTCATTTTGTAATTATTAGAAAAACGGGACTACCTTTCAGGAATTCCGTTTATTCCGGAAAATTTCCAGTGGAACAAACCAAAAAGTCGTGTTCCATTTACAACCCGACCGGAATTTCCGGAATTTTTTAGTAAATGGAAAACGCCCACTAATTCGCGCGGGGAAACTGGGGATTATACAATCGTTCCCAGAGCTTCGTTCCCCTCGACCAGCGGTTGGAAAACGAGAGCTCTGGTTTTTGTATAATTTGTTGCATAAAGTGCAGGTTATGCAATAAATAACATTTGCTGAGGTACATGTGAAACGATCGGTGATCTTAACAGATCGCTTAGGTCCCGATATTTTGCTAGTGTTGAGAATGAAAGGACAAGTTTTGCATCGTGAGCGCGCGCATTTGAAGGTTCCAGGTTGTTCATCAGTTTTGAGTGCGCTTCTAACTAAAAGGTTGCCTACGTTTTGTCGCGTTTGAATGAAATAAGTGGAGGTTGCGAAAAAATTCTACCAGTCTCAGGATCATTTTGGAGTAATTTAAAGTTATTTAGAATAATACTTTTGACCGCGTGAGTTGTTGCCCGCACGCCGTCTTTATTTGTTTGTTTTTGCTATATGATTGTTTAAGGGTAAGTGTTTTGTTATATATTTAGACTTTCCACTAAAATCATTATGGTCATGGATCTTTCGTATCATGTGGTGGCTTCTAAAGAAGCCGTTGTTTTATATATATAGGCCTAATGACCCGATCTTTGTAAGTGGGTCGAGAATGATTCCGCCTTCTCATAGCTTTTTCCGCACTGACAAGTGCTTTTAAATCCTGGGTGTTGAGCAAAAAAGAACCTCACATAGTTCTTCCAAGATAAATCTTGTACGTCCTTTTTGGCAAATGTTCCTCTTTCTGTTCTTGATTTTGTTTAAAACTTCGCCCTCCTGTCAATCTCCTTCAATAACAGATCGTTGAGACCTTTCTTTGTCTGCTTCGTCTGTTTCATCTGCCGGTTGCGGAAGGCTTCCACCATCTCTGTTGGCAAATTTTCGACGGGCTCCCAAGTACTAGTGTTGTGTTTTTCATCAAAGCCTTCCCAGGAAACGAGCATTTGTTTGCGTCTTTTTCTCGTTCTTTCTTTCTGGATCTCCCTGACATAAAAGGTTCCTTCTAATAGCTCGTCCTGAGTGGATGCCATCTTCAGAGTGTCGAAACGAGCAGACAGATCAGGTTTAAGTACGCGCCAGTTTGTTTACAGTCGGTGAAGTTGTAAAGTTTGTCAACAGTCATTGGTCAGTTTCGATCCGTCTATTGTTTATAGGTCTGAAGGCGGTCTCTTTGTCGGTGTTGTTTACCTCGTCGGTGTCGTTTGCGCACCTTACAACTTTTCCCGAGTTGAAAAGAAAAAAAATGAAGGCTGTTGATTTGACTTTTATAAGCTTTATTCAACAACTTTAATTCTTTTATTTTTATTTTACTATTCAACAACTTTAATTAGTCGTTTACGCACCTTACAACTTTTCCCGAGTTGAAAAGGAAAGAAAAAAAATCGTTGTTGAAAAACTTAAGTTTGCCGTGTGTAGGCCGCTTTAAATAAACTCGTACGTTCCTAAGAATTGATACATTGAGAAAACTATACATCAAGAATATAACTTGGCAACAGATATCCAAACAAAAACTAAGAAACTAGCAGTGATTTCATATTTTTCATTTTGTAATTATTAGAAAGACGGGACTACGTTTCAGGAATTCCGTTTATTCCGGAAAATTTCCAGTGGAACAAACCAAAAAGTCGTGTTCCATTTACAACCCGACCGGAATTTCCGGAATTTTTTTAGTAAATGGAAAACGCCCACTAATTCGCGCGAGGAAACTGGGGATTATACAATCGTTCCCAGAGCTTCGTTCCCCTCGACCAGCGGTTGGAAAATTTGTATAATTTGTTGCATAAAGTGCAGGTTATGCAATAAATAACATTTGCTGAGGTACATGTGAAACGATCGGTGATCTTAACAGATCGCTTAGGTCCCGATATTTTGCTAGTGTTGAGAATGAAAGGACAAGTTTTGCATCGTGAGCGCGCGCATTTGAAGGTTCCAGGTTGTTCATCAGTTTTGAGTGCGCTTCTAACTAAAAGGTTGCCTACGTTTTGTCGCGTTTGAATGAAATAAGTGGAGGTTGCGAAAAAATTCTACCAGTCTCAGGATCATTTTGGAGTAATTTAAAGTTATTTAGAATAATACTTTTGACCGCGTGAGTTGTTGCCCGCACGCCGTCTTTATTTGTTTGTTTTTGCTATATGATTGTTTAAGGGTAAGTGTTTTGTTATATATTTAGACTTTCCACTAAAATCATTATGGTCATGGATCTTTCGTATCATGTGGTGGCTTCTAAAGAAGCCGTTGTTTTATATATATAGGCCTAATGACCCGATCTTTGTAAGTGGGTCAAGAATGATTCCGCCTTCTCATAGCTTTTTCCGCACTGACAAGTGCTTTTAAATCCTGGGTGTTGAGCAAAAAAGAACCTCACATAGTTCTTCCAAGATAAATCTTGTACGTCCTTTTTGGCAAATGTTCCTCTTTCTGTTCTTGATTTTGTTGAAAACTTCGCCCTCCTGTCAATCTCCTTCAATAACAGATCGTTGAGACCTTTCTTTGTCTGCTTCGTCTGTTTCATCTGCCGGTTGCGGAAGGCTTCCACCATCTCTGTTGGCAAATTTTCGACGGGCTCCCAAGTGTTGTGTTTCTCATCAAAGCCTTCCCAGGAAACGAGCATTTGTTTGCGTCTTTTTCTCGTTCTTTCTTTCTGGATCTCCCTGACATAAAAGGTTCCTTCTAATAGCTCGTCCTGAGTGGATGCCATCTTCAGAGTGTCGAAACGAGCAGACAGATCAGGTTTAAGTACGCGCCAGTTTGTTTACAGTCGGTGAAGTTGTAAAGTTTGTCAACAGTCATTGGTCAGTTTCGATCCGTCTATTGTTTATAGGTCTGAAGGCGGTCTCTTTGTCGGTGTTGTTTACCTCGTCGGTGTCGTTTGCGCACCTTACAACTTTCCCGAGTTGAAAAGAAAAAAAATGAAGGCTGTTGATTTGACTTTTATAAGCTTTATTCAACAACTTTAATTCTTTTATTTTTATTTTACTATTCAACAACTTTAATTAGTCGTTTACGCACCTTACAACTTTTCCCGAGTTGAAAAGGAAAGAAAAAAAATCGTTGTTGAAAAACTTAAGTTTGCCGTGTGTAGGCCGCTTTAAATAAACTCGTACCTTCCTAAGAATTGATACATTGAGAAAACTATACATCAAGAATATAACTTGGCAACAGATATCCAAACAAAAACTAAGAAACT
>OZ026602.1:21754264-21781764 GCA_964020085.1 Micromussa lordhowensis | reverse complement strand
AGCGGGATCCGTGGGGTTCGGTGGTTATTTTCATGGAAAGTGGTTCCAAGGGCACTGGCCTCCCCTTATGCTTTTGGACCGAAAGCGGGGAATAAGCATTGAATGGCAAGAACTCTTCCCCATCGTTGTTGCCTGCACTATATGGCACCCACTTTTCAAGGGAAAACGTTTGCAGTTTTGGTGCGATAATGAGTCAGTGGTATCTATCATAAATTCGGGGCATTCAAAAGCTCCCCTTATCATGGAACTGGTCAGAAAGCTTGTTCTCCTATCCATGGAACATAATTTTCTCGTAAGGGCCCGTCATGTCCCCGGGGTTTCAAATGAGATTGCTGATGCCCTCTCCCGATTTCAGATGCAGCGTTTCTGGGCCCTCGCATCCGACGCCGACCAGATTCCTTGTATCATCCCGCCTTCACTAAAGACCCTTTGAGAGAGGAGGTGCTCACCTACGCTTCTTGGGGTCTTTCCAAGAACACAAATCGAGCCTACAGCTGTGGGGAAAAACGCTTTTTACAATTCTGCCTGATGAATCGCCTCCTAGGTCCAGACGGGGATGTCCTACCCGCCTCCGAGGGGACCCTTGTTTATTTTGCCTCTTATCTCGCTAGAACGGTCCGTCATAGCACAATTAAACTCTATTTAGCAGCTGTTCGCAACCTCCATATCACTGCCGGGTACAGTGACCCTCTGAAGGGAAAGCTTCTTCTCCACAAGGTTTTACGTGGTATTCTCCGCTACCAAGGCGAACAGCGTATTCGCCGTCAACTGGTTACCCCTCAGGTTCTCTCCGCAATTCGTCCTGTTCTGCAATCATGGCTTAGCCCCCAAGATTTCTCCATGATCTGGGCCGCCTTCAATTTAGCCTATTTTGTCTCCTGCGATGCAGTGAATTTACCTACAACAGTGTCCGCAAATCTAGACCGCCTTTAGATCTTTCTACCGATTGTATAGCCTTTCATCCAACCCTAGCATGCCCGCAGCGCATGACAGTGCAGCTAAAATCGTCAAAAACAGATGTTTACAGGCGAGGGCAATCTCTCACCATCGCTCGCACTTCGTCCACCCTTTGCGCTGTGTCGGCTATGCGAGAGTACTTTCTCTTAGCACAGCCACAACAGGGTCCCTTATTTTACTTCCAGACAGGTAATTTGCTGACTCGGGGAGCGGTTTCGCACCTTCTACGGGACAGTTCGAGGGTCGCAGGTCTTCCTTACCAGAGTCTCAAGGACAATAGCTTCCGCATAGGTGCTGCGTCGATTGCCGCTGCTGCCGGCTTGCCAGATTGGCTTATTAAAGTCATGAGTCGCTGGTCCTCAGATTGCTACCAGCTTTATATAAGAACTCCTCAATCTACATTAGAGTCAGTAGCTCCCAGGATGGCTAACGTTGTAGAACATTTCTCATTGAACTAGCTTTTCACCGGCTTTCATGGCTTGGGGGGATGCATTGCCTTGCATGCATCAGTGGCGGTTAAGTCTGCGCAGCGACTTCCCCCAAGCTCGTTGTTTTTTCATGGCCTTTGAACATCGCTTGCTAACCGATGCTCTTGTCCGATCCAGCACGTGCTGTCTGTCATTCAGCTCATAGTGCTGGCGAGATAAGTGAGGTTGTTTCGTCACGCTATCGCCGGAAGTCGCATGGGCTAACCAAACGCAAGGCAGTGTTCCCCTATTAACGCCATCACGAGTTGTTTGTATTTCATTAAAAAGCTCTGGTTCAATTGCAAGTCACGACGGTTAGCTTACATTCGCTAGGAACAACGACATTAAATGAGATTTTACTGTCACGCCAGTAAAATATAGTTAATAGAGCGTGACGTACGTACTCAATGAGCCTTTCATGGCGGCATCACTTTCTATAGAGCTACTGTATTCCAAAGGTCAGCAAACTGTAAGCTTTATTGTAGCTCAACCTAAAACATTGTAGCTTTGTTACCTTCAGAACGTTACAACGAACGATAGCATTGGTGCAAAGCATTAAAGCACTATTCATGTTTAAGGTGTTACACGTGCTAGGGTAAGCTGTTCACTAGTACAGCCTTTTCTAGTGGCTTACCAGCAGACGAACGTCTCCATATAAAAGCTCGGTCAACTGTTCAGAGTCCATTTGAGTTCGTCTGAGCAACGCAGCTAGTACTGATTGTAAATCTATCGTTTAATTTTCCCTCGCTCCCTCCCTTTGGAGACAAGGTTGGTCATGTATTCCCGTGTAATAAACAAAGGGTCACTCCTGTGTGGTGCGGTTAAGTCTGCGCAGCGACTTCCCCCAAGCTTATTGTTTTTTCATCGCCTTTGAACATCGCTTGCTAACCGATACTCTTGTCAGATCCAGCACGTGCTGTCTGTCATTCAGCTCGTAGTACTGGGAAGATAAGTGAGGTTGTTTTGTCACGCTATCGCCGAAAGTCGCATGGGCTAACCAAACGCAAGGCAGTGTTCCCCCATTAACGCCATCACGAGTTGTTTGTATTTCATTAAGTAGCTTTGGTTCAATTGCAAGTCGCGACGGTTAGCTTACATTCGCTAGGAACAACGACATTAACGATGTTTGAACGGTGAGAAAAAATGTTGTTTGTACGGTTAGAAAAAAATGTTTCAACGGTGTTGTTTAGACGGTCAAAAAAGGTGTTCCAACGGTGAAGAAAAAAGTGTAAGAAAAGGTAAAAGGTAAGAAAAAAAGTTGTTACGACGCTAAAAAAAAGATGTTTTAGCGGTGTCAAATCTGTACTTCCGATTCTCGGAAGTACAGATTTGATTCGATTTGCAAGAGCTTTTGCAGCGATCTTATATAGTCCGTATTTAAAAGAGTTATGGGGCGCCAGTTTTTTATGTAGTACAGTTCCGCATCTTTTTTCGGAATAAGCTTAATGACACCACGTTTTTGTGTTATGGAGAGGCAGCCAGATTCAAAGGCGTAGTTGAGAGCCGAAACTAACAAAGTGGAAATATCTTTCCAAAAAAATTTATAAAACTCGGTTGGTAGGCCATCTGTTCCAGGCGTTTTGTTTGAATCCATACTCTTTACAGTTTCAATTGTTGTAAAAGGTACTTTTGGCCGGTGAGAACAACAGCTAATTCCATGAAAAAAAATGTTTTAACCGTGTTTCAACGGTTTAAAAAAAAAGTTGTTTTGACGGTGAAAGGAAGAGGTTTGAACGGTAAGAAAAAGGGTCGGTTCGACTGCAAAAGAAAGATGTTTCAACGGTGTTTCAACAGTGAGAAAGAAGTTTGTTTTGACGGTCAAAAAAACGTGTTTAAACGGTGTTATTTCGACGGTCAAACAAGATGTTCCAAAGGTGTTCCAACGGTAAGGAGTAAAGGTAACAGGTAAGAAAAAAGTTGTTAGGGCGGTCAAAAAAAAGATGTTTTAGCGGTGTTCCAACGGTGAGGGAAAAACTGTTGGTGAAAAGGAAGGTATTTTGACTGTGTTCCAGCTATAAGGAAAAGGGTTGTTTCGATGGTCACAAAAAGATGTTTCAATGGCGTTTCAACAGAGAAAAAGAAAATCTTTAACGGTAAGGAAATAGAAATCTTCCAAGGTTGCTGTTATGTTCCAACGGGAAGGAAAAAATTGTTTTATAGCAAAGGTGTACCAAAGTTGAGAAAAAAGTTGTTACAAAGTTTTTCAACGATGAGAAAAAGGTTGTTTTCACGGTAAAAAAGGGAAAAGTTAGATGTCTCGACGGTAAAAAAACGTATGTTTCAATGGTGTTTTTCTCGACCTTGAAAAAGAAGATGTTTAACCAGTGAGAAAAAATTGTTTCATAGGTAAGAAAAAACACGTTTTAACGGTGTCCAAAAGGTAAGAAAAAGAGTTGCTATGACAGTGAAAGTGACAGTCGAACCAACCCTTTTTCTTACCTTTGAAACATCTTCTTTTCGCCGTCGAAACAACTTTTTTTCAAACCGTTGAAACACGGTTGAAAGAAATGTTTTTACCATGGAATTAACTGTTGTTCTCACCGTCCAAAAGTACTTTTTACAACAATTGAAATATCTTTATTTTATCGTTCTCACCGTTGAAACACCGTTGAAACATCTTTCTTTTGCAGTCGAACCAACCCTTTTTCTTACCGTTGAAGCATATTCTTTTCACCGTCGAAACAACCTTTTTTTCAAACCGTTGAAACACGGTTGAAACAATTTTTTTTACCATCGAATTAACTGTTGTTCTCACCGTCCAAAAGTACTTTTTACAACAACGTGTTTATTGCTTGCTATTAGCGAATACAAAAAAATAATGCACACAGATTTGAAATGAATACACCAAAATTACAACAACTACAAAATTAGGATGCAATCAATCGTCTTCATCTTCGCTTGGAGGATAATGAGTCCTTTTTAAAGTTTTTGAATCAATGTGTTTCACCGCGTGGCAGTCAGCGCACCAAATAAATCCGTCAGCCAAGTGTTTACGATCAACAGAATTTGATGTGCACATATCGGACAAATCCTATAACCATCTTGCCAGAAACATCTAGGGCATTTGACTACTGCTCTTTCGTAAACGTTCTCTCCGCTGCAATAGTAGCAAGGACCTTTTACTTTAAGCAAAATCTCTGAACTTGCGGTTTCTTCTTCGTCTGAATTTCCTTCAGGTTCCAGATCTGGGTTTTCCGATTCTTGATCACTAATTTCAGAGGCTGTCTCTGTGTCATATTCGTTATCACTGCTTTCGGAGACCATTTCTTCATCACCAGCCTCACTGTCTTTATCGTGATAGGTTTGTTCTTTTTCCAATAGTTCTGCCAAAATTCTCTTATTCTGTATCAAACGCTTATTGATTCCTAACTCTGCCAACCCATCTATAAATGTTTTGAGGGCGCGGGGTTTAACAACATCGTCGTTATGGGGGAGTAACACATATTCGACCAGCTCTGAAATGTTCGTCACTGGTATTATTCGCTGGTTTCGGAGTAACTGTTTGCGAGGTGTCCAAAACAAGATATCTTTGGAAGCCGCCATGCTGTGTAATAGATCGGAGGCCTTTTGTCGAGAAACGAGTTGGGAAAGACCTTCTAAAACATCTTTAATTCGAGGTTCTTCGTTATCGCTTTCGTCGTTTTCACTTGCGCTGGTGCCTTCATAATCACTCTCTTCCTCTTCATCCCAGTCGGCTTTTCTCTTCATATTGTCCAGCACTCGTGAACGTCAAGAACCGACTGATTATACCACAGACTAGGTCGCGAAGTTTTATAACATTAGGGGCGCTATGCTACTGAGTTAGAACTGGGATTAGCAAATCTTGTATAAATCCTCCACCTTCTTGAGCAAGGGTTTGCATCTTTGTCTTGTAAGGAACACTTGATTGAACGAGACTAACAAGGGCATCTATATGCTTTTTTAAGTTGCGCTTCACTTCCTTAGAGACCGGTATGTTTCCATGACACACATTAAAAAGAATTTGAACTAATGCGTGTATCTGTTCTGGGGTGGCTGTCTCTAGAAGAAACTGACGCTGATGTTCTGGGCAGCAAGTTAAGAGATGAAGGAAAGGTAGATTGTTCTTTACTACTCGAGACATGGTCGTAAAATGATTAAAGATGGCAGGTATCAGTATTTTATAATTTTGTCCAGGGAGTCCCAGTTAAATTTACGACCAAAGTTGAAAGTCGTCTTGGTCTTGATCCAACACAGCTGTTTTTGGTTTCTTGAACGGGGGTAACCCACGAAACTGCACTTTTCTTTTTGTAGCTTTTCTACCACTCCCAGCCTGAGGTACTAGTCCACGAATAGCTTCTTTACTACGCTTTGCCAGCGCTGTGTTAACATTATTTCCTTCCAGAACGTCTTGAGCCACTTGGACTCCGGTTTGTAACGCCTTTTTACCCAGTACTTTAGCACCTTGTTGTAAATGAGGCATCGCCCAACGGAAAAGACCTTTAAATATGGAACCTAAACCATATCCCTGCTGAAATCGAGCACCGTGAAAAGCCGGTAAATTACCCCCTTTTTGCTTAGCTTGGTTTAAATAGTATTCTTCGTACAACTTGTGATTTGGAGTATACAGTTTCCTCATCGCGTTTAAAGGTTTGCTGTTCTGCTCTGGCGAAAATAAAGTGTAAGCAACACGTTCCCAAAGTCAATGGCACTGATACTCCTTTGTCGTGCTTTATATGGTTTTCGATATGGTGATAGAACAATAGGCCTAGGAGGTGGAGGTGGTGGAAAACAATAGAATTGTGGTGGTGGCGGTGGTGGGAAAACAATAGAATTGAGGAGGAGGAGGAGGAGGAGGAGGAGGGAAAACAATAGAATTGAGGAGGAGGAGGAGGAGGAGGAGGAGGAGGAGGAGGAGGAGGAGGAGGAGGAGGAGGAGGGAAAACAATAGAATTGAGGAGGAGGAGGAGGAGGAGGAAAGAAAACAATAGAATTGAGGAGGAGGAGGAGGGAAAACAATAGAATTGAGGAGGAGGAGGAGGAGGAGGAGGAGGAGGAGAAGGACGGAAAACAATAGAATTGAGGAGGAGGAGGAGGAGGAGGAGGAGGAGGAGGAGGAGGAGGAGGAGGAGGAGGAGGGAAAACAATAGAATTGAGGAGGAGGAGGAGGAGGAGGAGGAGGAGGAGGAGGAGGAGATGGAAGAGGAGGAGGTGGAGGAGGAGGAGGAGGAGGAGGAGGAGGAGGGAAAACAATAGAATTGAGGAGAAGGAGGAGGAAGAGGAGGAGGAGGAGGGGGTGGAGGGACAATAATAGAACTCTGGTGGTTGAAGCCTATATAATTGTGGAACATTATCCATTTTGTCAGTTCGCGCTAGGCTTTGAGTGAGTTGACATGAGTTGGTCCTGTCCTGTTTGTCAAAAGGATTTTTCTAGAAAGGATAATTTGCAAAGATATATGAACAACAAACACAGTAATTCCAATTTTGCTCCAGTCATACCGATGTCTCAAGAAAAGTGTCAGCGGTTTCAGTTTGAACATCCGTTCACTTGCATGGTGGCCGGGATGACTGGATCAGGCAAGACGATCTGGGTCCAATCGCTGTTAAGACAGGCTTACAGAATGATTAATCTTCCTCCCGAAAGGATAGTGTGGTGTTACTCACAGTGGCAGCCCGCCTATATGGAAATGCTAGTCGCCATACCAAATATAGAATTTGTCAAGGGAATCCCAACGGCTTTAGAGCAAGATGATTATTTTAGTGTTAACAAACGGAATTTAATTGTCTTTGACGACCAAATGATTGAAGCCGGAAAAGATAATCGGATCGTGAACCTGTTTACAAAAGGATCGCATCACCGTAATCTGAGCGTTATTTACATAGTGCAAAATCTGTTCCATCAAGGCAAAGGCAACCGAAGCATCAGCTTAAACAGTCATTACTTGGTGTTGTTCAAAAATCCACGTGATAAACTACAAGTTTTGACCCTAGCAAGACAAATGTATCCCGGGCGTACCGTTTTCTTCCTGAAACAATATGAAGAAGCTGTAAGAAGACCCTATGGTTATCTTTTGATCGATTTGAAAACTACCACTCGAGATGACTGTAGGCTGAGAACAAACGTGCTCCCTGGAGAAGAAAACTTTAATCAAGTAGAGATAGAAGAAAATATCCCTCAGGAGTTACTAAGATATCTGAAACAGCAAACTCTGATGGTGCCTCCACCAATTTCGGAGATGCAACGCATTCAGAATAATATGGATAATCTCCTGTATCGTACAAACCTTGAAGAGGACCAAAAAGCGAAGCAGTACATGCAGTTGCAAAACAAGTTTTTAAACTATAAACACCAGGTTAAATCTTTAATACCTGAAGGAACAATATCCACCCAACCCCAAGAGTCAAATTCTACGAATGTACTGACAGGCGGCCTACCAACAGCTGTGCCAAAGCCTGATCAAGAACCACCAGAAATCATACCAGCGACTCCAGTTCAAGTATCAACCCAAGTGACAGCCCCACAAGCCTTATCTACCATGGCAACCTCTTCCTCTATTTCATCTCCCTCTCTCCCTCCCTCGCTCCATTTTGACTCCCCCTCCCACAGTCGAAACGCTGTCACCAGTTAGAAAGCGTAAACGGCCCCAGTCTGTCAAATTTGTAAATTACCTCGACTATGAACCAAAGAAAGCCTCTAGACGATCTCGACGTTTACACAGGACTTCGCCTTAAAAGTTTTTATACATTAAATATGCACTTGTTTCATCCACTTTGACCAGGTAAAATAAATACTTCAACCATGCGTCCTCCAGATAAACATTTAATTTTTTATGTATTTGTTCTTCAATCGCAAACCAAACTTTATCAACTATTAAATGCTTTTTAGCTTCTTCATAGTGACAGATCCATATTTCTTCCTCCTTCTTCATCATGCAATCGTGATGCATCTGACTTGGGTCGTCGATTTGGCATCCCTCACAACAACGCCTCACTTCTTCACACACAAAGTAGTTCATTTCTCGGGCAAATTCATCTAGTATAATGTCTACAATTTTGTTTCTTAGCAGCAGTGCTTGTATTTCAATTTCATCCACCAGTAGATTTCTTCTTTGATATTTACCGATCATGATTTCAAGCTGTTTATTCAACATCCTTTGATAGCGTATCTTTGAGGTTTCAACGTATTTATAATGAAAAAATCACATGACCTCTGGTACTAAAAATAATTCTATGACATCATTCTACCCATTTTAAGACTATGACGTAATACTTCCAATGACACCCCATCCCTATAATGTCACTATTCTATTTTTAGATTATGAAGTCATCATTTTTGATGACGTCAACCCCTTAAGGTATTGTGACGTCACTGTGTCCCTGTGTCCCCTCGGCAGTACCCCATCCCGATGATGTGACTATTTTATTTTTAGATTATGATGTCATCATTTTTGATGACGTCAACCCCTTAGGGTATTGTGACGTCACTGTGTCCCTGTGTCCCTGGCGTAGAACTCTCTGTTTCCTACTACTATGGTAAAACAAAAATGTCCCAAAGGCGTTTCAACAGAGAAAAAGAAATAAGATCTTTCAATAATGTTGTTACGTTTCAACGGTAAGGAAAAAAATGTTTTATAGCAAAGGTGTACCAAAGTTGAGAAAAAAGTTGTTACAAAGTTTTTCAACGATGAGAAAAAGGTTGTTTTCACGGTAAAAAAAGGGAAAAGTTAGTTGTCTCGACGTTAAAAAAGCGTATGTTTCAATGGTGTTTTTCTCGACCTTGAAAAAGAAGATGTTTAACCAAAGAGAAAAAATTGTTTCATAGGTAAGAAAAAACACGTTTTAACCGGTGTTCCAACGGTGTGGAAGAAAGTGTTGTTGACGGTGAAAAGTAAGGTATTTTGACTCTTTTCCAGCTATAAGGAACAGGGTTGTTTCGATGGTCAGAAAAATATGTTTAAAAGGCGTTTCAACAGAGAAAAAGAAAAGGTTTAACGGTAAGGAAATAAAAATCTTCCAAGGATACCGTTATGTTCCAACGGTGAAGAAAAAGTTGTTTTATAGCAAAGGTGTACCAAAATTGAGAAACAAGTTGTTACAACGTTGGAAAAAGGGTGTTTCAACGATGAGAAAAAGGTTGTTTTCACGGTAAAAAAGGGAAAAGTTAGTTGTCTCAACGGTAAAAAAACCGCATGTTTCAATGGTGTTTTTCTCGACCGTGAAAATGAAGATGTTTAACCAGTGAGAAGAAATTGTTTCATAGGTAAGAAAAAGCACGTTTTAACGGTCTCCCAAAGGTAAGAAAAAGAGTTTCTATGACAGTTAAAAACAGGTATATCAACCGTGAAAACAAAAGGTGTTTCAATACTAACAAAAAAAAAGCTTGTTTCGACGATAAAATAAAGATATTTCAATTGTTGTAAAAGGTACTTTTGGACGGTGAGAACAACAGGTAATTCAATTTTAAAAAAAAATTGTTTCTCGACGGTGTTCAAACGGTGACGAAAAAAGTGTAAGAAAAGATGAAAGGTAAGAAAAAGGTTGTTAGGGCGGTCAAACAAAAAATGTTTTAGCGGTGTTCCAACGGTGAGGGAAAAAGTGTTGTCGGCGGTGAAAAGGAAGGTATTTTGACTGTATTCCAGCTATAAGGAACAGGGTTGTTTCGATGGTCACAAAAAGATGTTTCAAAGGCTTTTCAACAGGGAAAAAGAAAATGTTTAACGGTAAGGAAATAAGATCTTTCAAGGATGTTGTTACGTTTCAACGGTAAGGAAAAAATTGTTTTATAGCAAAGGTGTACCAAAGTTGAGAAAAAAGTTGTTACAAAGTTTTTCAACGATGAGAAAAAGGTTGTTTGCACGGTAAAAAAAGGGAAAAGTTAGTTGTCTCGACGGTAAAAAACGTATGTTTCAATGGTGTTTTTCTCGACCTTGAAAAAGAAGATGTTTAACCAGTGGGAAAAAATTGTTTCATAGGTAAGAAAAAACACGTTTCAACGGTGTCTAAAAGGTAACAAAAAGAGTTGCTATTCATGGAAAAAGAATGATTATAATACAGGTACTCAGCTCAATATCAGTAATTTTTCGAGTCTTTATCCAATGTTATATTTTGATTTGACTTATCAAACAGAGCAGGTAAGCAGAGATCCAAAGCAACTTAACATAAGATTTCGCCTCTCTCAAGCAGCAGGGGCTGATTTTCGAGTGCATGCAATTGTTCTTTATGAAGAAGATGTTGTTGTTGATAAAGTGGAAGATCAATTAGTAATAGTTTAGTATACATTAGTTAATTAAGCGTCTTAGAAAAAAAAATATTTTTATATAATATATATGAAAATTAACGAAATGGTTAACGAAATAGTTAACGAAAAAGTTAACAAAATAGCAAACAAAATGGCAAACCAAACAGCAAACCAAAGATTAAACCAAAGAGTTGTCGAAATATCAAACGGGGGTGTAAACCAAAGAGTTGTCGAAATATCAAACGGGGGTTTAAACTTAAGATTAAACCAAAGTGTAAACGTAGGAGTAAAAGATAGAGATAACATAGAAATAGTTAATTTTCTTGATATTGACACTTCAAAGATAACTTTTAGAAAACCAAAGCCGAATAAGCACAATGGAACACAGATTGGAATATTATATAATGGAAAGACATTATTGCTGCGGAGCGAGCGTAGCGAGCGAGCAGCAACATAAACAGGATTTAAGGAGAATATATAAAAGGGAGTACGAATTCTCGAATTCATCACTTTTTACCAGAATTCATTGCGCCTTTTTACCAGAATTCATTGCGCCTTCTACCAGAATGCATTGCGCCACGGCTGCCCCTGACAACCAACAACACGAGGTTGTGATACCGTTGAGCTGGCGTCCTTTTTCGCGTGGATTGCAGTTGAGAAAGGTTAGTGGTTATGGTTGGCTTTAATTTACCTGTAAGGACTGTAAAGCGATGTGAGCGAGATCGTGCCTGGCTTTCACAACTCTTGCTGTTGTCGTTAATGCAGAATTATCTGGACGATTAATTGTCACTTCATAATTTAAAACTTCGTGCGTCAATTTCGTAGCAGTCTCGCCCCCTTGGTCAAATTCTTAATGAAGAGAAATCGCCGGTACTTAAGCTTGTAGAATAATTAAAACAAACGAGAACCGTAGAATACGCTAATTTATATCTGCTGCGATCAATTTGTTTCCATCCAAACATGAATTTTAGCTAAAACTTCAACATTTTCACATATCGCCACGGACGCGTCCTCATCAGAGTCTGTCACATTCGATTCTAGAGACATGTGCGTATCAGTTCAGAATTTATAAGTCAGCTTTCTACTCTTACAATTTCCACATCTTTCGTTTATTTGGATTTGGTAAAGAGGAGGTTGATGTGTATCAATTCATGTGCTTTTGTCACGATCACCATGCGTCATATGTATAATGTGTCGTTGTTGTTTTCTTGCAGACAATTTGGAAATCTGCGCCACGAACACGAGGATGTCATACAGTGTTTTCGCGTGGATTTCACTGAAATTTTGTTTTGATTTACCCGTGAAAAGGTGTGCTGGAGATCGTGATTGACTTTCACAACTCTTGCTTTTGTTTTTAATGCAGTACGCGAAAGTTTGAAAAAATCTAAACGCCAGGGTCTGGACGATTAATTGTAACATCTTATTTTAAACTAAGTATGTCATTTCTTAAATCAGATGAAGAGAAATCGTCGTTACTAAAACTTGTAGAATAATTAAAACAAACGGAAACTATAGAACACGCTTATTTCATATATGCTACGGTCAATTCCTTTTCATCCAAACATGAAATTAAACTTAAGTTTTAGCAGTTTCACATATCCGGCGATCGACTAGCCTGCGAACGCAGACGTATTTCTGGCTGTCACTGGTGCCGCCAGCGGAGACAAACGACAGCCGGAAATAGTTCGCAGGCTAGCGATCGACGCATTTTCAATACTGTCAACACTCTAGACTTAATGCGCACTTGTAAAAAATTTATAAGTGAAATTTCTGCTCCTACAATTTCCACATCTTTCAAATTTCATCTTCTCGATTTTCTGGTAAACTTGGGAGAGGTAGATGTCTATCATGTGTGTATGTGCTTTATGTCTCGATCCCTTGTCACGCCTCGCCATCGATTCGTCATGATGCATGAAGTTGATACATACAAGGACAGATTTTAAGTTACACACCACAAATTGACACGACTTTAAGAAATAAAGGTTATAATGTAAGACTTGGAACGCGCAGATAGATCAATGACTACATAAAATATGTCATTATCAACAGAATGTGCCGCAGCATTATTATCTTTTAGATACCCTAGTATGTTAAATATGAAGGATATACACCATTTGGTTTAAAAGAAAACTATGATAAAGATGGTAGTTACCTATGTACTGGCATGCAAATTAATTGTGATGGTAAATATCTAGAAAAAGCTAAAGAATTAGACCAATTTTTTATTAATTATATGCATTCTATTGAAAAAGAAATACCGAGAGAAGATGTAGCAGGATATGATGAACACGGACAAGGTGGTTCTTGGAAAAGAATTTGTAAAAAACCTTATAACATTATTGATAACGAAAGAGTATATCTAGATCACCCATCAAGGATGGATTTTACTCTATTATTTCGAAATGATCGAATAGCTACAAGATTTTTTACATGGAAAGGTAAAAAGCTTGGATATGAATCAGTAAAAATATGGCCACAAAGCAAAGTGAAATTTATTGCTGCCTGGTTTCATATTACAACCGGAACTTTTGGATCTGCTATAAAACCAAAATTAATGCAAGTAACATATCGAGAAGAAGAAGAAGAAGAAAATATTTTTAATAATTTTATCTTAGATGATGAAGAAGATCTAAATCCAGATGATTTTATGAGTAATATGAGTAATATGTGTAATATGAGTAATATGAGTAATATGAGTAATATGAGTAATATGTGTAATATGTCATAGACTGTGTCAAAGGCACAGAATAAATATTATTTATGAATTTTTAAAAAGTACATAAATAATATATAATGACTGAATTACATCAAATTTCACACTTTCTGAAGGGCAAAAACGAAAACTAACTAAGGCTTACAGAAACAGAGAAGAAATAAGTTTACGCTTAAGTAAAAATGCGTTAAGTGGTTCTAATGTCCTTATGGTACCAATGAATACTGTTAAGAGACTCGCTAAGGCCAAAACAGCTAATCGAGGAATGGTTATTACTATATCAAAGAATAATATAAGGCGACAAACTGGTAGTGGGATATTTAGCTCAATATTGCCAGTATTAAAGAATGTAGCACCAACAATCGGTAAAACACTAGGATTGTCTGCCCTAGCAGGGTTAGCTTCTGAAGGTGCTAGCCAAATAGTTAAGAAAATTAGTGGTGGACAAATGTATCAAGTACCAAATAAAAATCTATATATGTTGGCTCAAATGGGTGATCTACTGACTAAAGGACAAATAGGAGATTTAGCTAGAGCTCATAAATTAGGAGAAGACTTACTTTTCAAACTTACACAACGACAAGTAGGCAGTGGTATTGGCACGTTACTAGCTAGTATTGGTATTCCAATGATTATTGATGCATTAAAAGGAGGAAGTATAAAAGGAAGAGGAGGAGTTCGAATGGGGAAATCAGACGGAGGAGGAGGTCCTCGTATAGGAATGCCCATGGCTCCACCACCTTTTATTGGCACATGGGAAACGAGAGGAAGAGGAAGAGGAAAAAAAAAAAAAGGGTAAAAAAGCCTAGCCCCAACCAAAAGCCTAAATTCCATAAAGATATCCCAATGAGTAATTTTTAGATTGGTGTAAATACTTGAAGATTTTATGTTTTAAAAGTTTATTAGATAAACTATATAAAGAACATACATGATAAAAAGCGCTAGGCGCGTGGGCTAGGCCCCTCACAAATATATACAATACCTTAATCTGCGATAATTGTCCATTAACTAATAAGTCCATTAAAGAGTTCTTAAATAGTTCTTAGAATAGTTGTCCATTAAAGTGTCCTTCTACTAATTGTCCATTGAAAAATTAACCTAATATCTAATTCTAATATCTAACATCTAATTGACATGAATTATCGAAAAGTAACAAGGGGAGAACCATTAACAATATTACAAAAAGGGGATTCCCAGGCGGACTTGAAGGCCGATTCTGTTAATCGAAAATGATCAAGGTAGATTCTGTTGCGAATGTCGTGAGAAATATATCGGATAATAGCATCGGATCGCTCCGTTCCATTATGAAAAGTAGTTTTATTCCTAAATTTCCAAATTCCGTATAAAACGGATTTAACTATATAACGGGCAAGACGATTTTTCCTTTGATCAGAAGATTGCCATTTGAAAAAGAAAACAGTCAAACAATTCAGGGAAAAGGGAGCTGTGAAGAGAGACGACAGGGTAGGAGAAAAATACTCCCATACCCTTTTAACCCTGAAACAATTAAGAAAACAATGGTCAATTGTCTCTTTACGGTTACATTTAGCACAGCGATCCGATGCAATATAGCCCCAAGACCGCATGGAATCCCGAACCTTAATAGCACGCAAAACAATAAGCCACAAGAGATCGTTCTTAAAATTCTCTGAAAAGTCATCACGAACAAAAGACATGTGTCGTTCAAAATGGAAACCCGGGCCTAAAAGCGGGACCCAAGTTCGGGGAAGAACAGGGGGGGAAGATTTTTCTTTTAATAAAGAACGGTAGCAATTTTTAGCCGAAAATTGAAAGTCAATCCAGTCTCGGCGAGAAAGAATCTCGCGGAGGCTGGTGAGGGCTTTCAAACATTTAGAATAAAACGGCGTCAGGATCTGGGTACTAGGGGATGAATTATCGCGAAGAAAAGACCACTCGGCTCTAAACGTTGCAAGTCTAGAGCCGAGAAAATATTTCAACATAAAAAAGGCCTTTGAATCGGCATCGCAAGCGATATTAACAATAGAGGCAAGCTTAAGAGCCTTTGCCTTAACTGAGAAATCGACTATATTAAGACCACCCTTTATGGCTGGTTGAAAGCAAGATTGCCGGCTAACGGTTTCAATCCGGCAGCCCCACAAAAAAGGCCAAATTAATTCATTTATTCTAGTTAGGACCCACTTTGGAACCGTCAGGACGGTCGCAAGGTAAGTGAGCTTACTTAACCCTAAAGTATTAATAATTAATGATTTACCTATAAAAGACAGGGATCGGGATTTCCATAAATTCAAATGTTTTTCAAGTTTCTCGAGTTTTGGCTGCCAATTATCACGTTCCGTGACCAGACCAAAAACAATGCCGAGAATTTTCATTTTCGTTACCCAAGTAAGGCCCAAGGGCTGGTCAGTGCGCGATTTCCACGCACCGAGCCACATGGCCTCTGTCTTGGAAACATTTAATCGAGCACCCGAACCCTGCTCGTATAATTTAATTACGTTAAAGAGTTGTTCCAAGGATCGGATAGATTTCACAAAACTAGTTGTATCGTCCGCGTATTGACCTACTTTATAGTGTGTTCCTTTCGCTCCCGGGAGGAGAAAGCCTTCGATTTCAGGACATTGTTTAACAACACAAGCTAAAGCTTCGACACAAAGAATATATAACAAAGGCGAAAGGGAATCGCCCTGACGCACACCGCGATCTAAAGGCACAGGATCAGTCAGCCAACCGTTCACAATAATTTGCATATTGGCACCGTTATAAAGCGTGGAAATCCATTGAATAAAAGACGGGCCGAAACCAAAACGTTCTAATAATTTGATCAAGAAACCGCGGTTTACACGATCGAAGGCTTTCTCCTGATCTAAACTCAATAATATGCCGGTTTCGTTGGTGCGATCTATATAATCAAGAATATCTCTAAGAACATGAAGATTCGCTGAAATTTTTCGTCCGGGAACAGAACACGTTTGGTCGGGACTAACAATAAATTGTAAAACTTTCGCTAAACGAAGGGAGAGAGCCTTGGAACAAATCTTATAGTCAACGTTCAAAAGAGATATCGGTCTCCAATTCTTTAGATTTTTCGCATCACCTTTCTTAAAAACAACGCGGGTGTGGCTAACCTTCATTGAGTCGCACATTTCTAGATTATGAAAACAAACATTAAAGACTTGAATTAAATACGGGCCGAGCAGATCCCAGAACTTAACATAAAATTCGGCAGAAAGGCCGTCAGGGCCAGGTGTTTTGCCAAGATTCAGATCATTAACTGCGTTCGTAATTTCATTTAAAGTGAGCTCTCCTTCACACATTGCGGACTGATCCGGAGAAAGACTAGAATCTAAAGACGTTAGAAGATCGTTTTGTTTATCAAGATCAATAGGTTCTTGAGAAAATAATTTAGTATAGAAATCGACGTGTGCCTTCTCAATTTCGGACTGAGAAGAAACTTCCACGCCATTTGAATCATAAATAGCATTTATACGGCTCTTCTGAATTTTTTTCTGTTCAAGTTTAAAGAAATAGCGAGTTGGGCGTTCACCCTCCTCAAGCCATTTCGCCCGGCTACGTATTTTAACGCCTTCCATTTCGCGAATATAAAGAGACTTCAATTGACTTTCAATATCAACAATCAAAGACTGGACTGACTCATCGCCATTAACAAGGCGCTGACGTAAGCGAATTAAACGATTTGTTAAATTGATTCGGTCTTTACAAAGCGCTTTCCGCTTTTTGCGCGCGAAATCAATTGAAGCCTCTTTAATAGATTCTTTTAGAAATTCCCACCAGGCTTGAACGTTTTCGAACGCCGGGAGAAAATCAACATGATCAGCAAATATTCTCCGAATAAGATCACAATATATTTCATCGCCAAGGAGAGAATTATTCAATTTCCATACGCCCGGCCCGTGTTTAATACACTCGGGAACATCAAAAACAAAAGAAACAAAATCATGGTCGGAAAGTGGGCAAGGTGTGATATCACACTTAAAGGAAGACTGGAAAAAATCTTTAGAAATCAGAAATCTGTCAAGGCGACTACCAATTGACATGTCGGCATTAAACCAAGTAAATTCGCGCGAGTTGGAATGTAGCTTACGCCAAACATCAACAAGACGAAAATCAGCTTTTAAACCGTTGCATTCTTTATGAATAGAAACATTGCCACCAAATTTATCGAGCGCACTATCGTAGCAATTAAAATCGCCGCCAATAATTACAGCAGCGCTCGGAAAGAAAAATTCGTGAAGGGAAACGTAAAAAGTTTTTCGATCAGTCAAATTGGTAGGCGCGTAAATATTAACTAAATTAAAATTAACATCATCAATTTTAACTAATAGACTAATAACACGACCAAGTGAGTCTCTCTTCCACGAAAGTACATCCAAATCGCATTTAGGAGAAAACAGGACGGCAACACCGCCCTGTTTCCCGTTAGCCGGGGACCAAAAACTACGGCCTAGCCAGCGACGAGATAAGCTATTAATGCTAGACTCGAGACTAACGAGCGTCTCTTGAACAAAACAAATGTCACAAGCAGATTTCTCGATTAAATCGAAAAGCAAATTACTATTCAAGGGGTTTCCAATTCCCCGAGCATTAATCGTTAAAAGCTTAAAAACAAATCGTGGAAGAAAGACTCACTTTTTACGACCTTTTTTTCCGGCAGACTTGGGCGGCGCCGACTTTCTTTTCAAATTGACAGCAGTTTCCATAGAATCATCATCATCTGTTTGGCTTTCAGGAGCAGGCTTTGGGCGGCTCGTAACAAGGACTGGTGGAGTGGCTTTTCGCTGAAGACAAGAAAGGGCCTCTGGCAGAGGAGCAGGAGCGCGTCGACCACGAAGTCTGGACAATATAGGGGGATCAGAAGTGCTAGTCGTAGCAGACGTAGAAGCGGGATCAGGCGGTGGAACAGGATCAGAAGTGGACGTGTCAGTAGAAGTGTTATCCGAAACATCAGGAGCAGGATGAGCAAGCGAATCCAAAACAATAACAGCATCGGAGGGTTCAGGCGAATCGGGCGCAGGTAATGGAGGCCGCTGGACGGGGGTGACATCAGGAGTGCTCTGGTTTAGCAAAAAACCCTGTGAATTAAGAGCAGATGTTTCAGCAATCTCCACGGCAGGAGAGGACTGGACGCTGTCCACCACATGGGGGTCGTCCAAACTGGAGTCGTTTTCAATAATTTCCTCATTGTTTACATTTTCAGCAATTTCTTCATTTTCAGCAATTTCATCATTTTTTCCATTTTCGTCGATTTTATCATTTTTTTCGTTTTCGTCGGTTTTATCATTTTTGTCATTGTCAGCACTTTCATCCATTTTTTCAGTGGGCACATCATTCTCATCATTTTCATCATCGGACAGTTCTACATTCCTAAGCCACTGAAGGGAATCAACGTCGGAAGAATTGCTTTGTTGATCATCTTCAACGCTAACAGATGGAGACACGCTACCGGGCGCGCGACTAGTAGGTACGGCATACCAGGAGTAGGGGCACTGTCTGCCCAGATGATCATCCGATTTGCAAATTGAACAAAGCATAGGAGCTGGACAGGCTGGCGCCTCGTGGCCAAGCTGTTCGCAATTAAAACAAATTTTGTTATTACACTGGTTGCTGAAATGGCCAGGTTGATTACAACGGCGACACGTAGGAACTTGGCCCTCGTGTCTTAAAAACAGAAGCAATTTGCCGAACCGAAGAAAACTCGGGATTGGTTTAATTACCCGCACACGGTAATGACGGATGCCATTACAAATACCAGGCTGGAAAGGAAAACGGCCACGGCGGTAATGCAAGACTTCGCAATACGGTGCAAGGCGATTAATAATGGCTAGCTCTGAGAGCTCAAAAGGAGCGTCATAAATCGTCAGAAAAGTTAGAGGCCGATCAATATCTTGAATTGCATAACTGTCGCCTTGGACGGACAAAGAATTTAAACGTAAAAATTTTTCTTTTGCTGCAGGACTCTTGAAAGTAATAACAACTTCACCATTCATACGTCGTTGCATGCATGCGATCTCTCGGGGCGTAATATCTCCCGCTTTCAAAGCATCAAAAACTGAACGAGCTGACGTAGATCTCGCGGGCGTGAAAAAGGCGGACCTAGGCCGATCTGGGACATCATTAGCGTGATTATTATTCAAAGCTTGGCGTCTGGGCGGTTCCCGCAACCCAGCCGTTCTTGCTGCATATGATTCACCATTAACTGAACTTCTAGGCATTTCTTGACCAATTTCATGCACAGACGAACCATTCTCAGACACTAAATCCACATCATCACCACGGGCAGCATTATTCACATCAGGATTTAAAACATTAGCTTCGGCGCTCTCAACAACATCGGCATCAGCGACAACAACATCGGCGTTAGGAACAACAACAGCACCGGAATCGGTGGTCCCAGCATCTAGAACACGATATACTGGCGAAGACATAGGTAGAAAATCTGGCGAAAAACGACCAGGGCTTCCGCCAGACAATAGCAATTTTCGAAGCAAAGATCGAAAAGGATCCCTATCAAGAATGTTTAAAGTAGAGATCAGACTGTACCACATCAGCATAAGTTAGCGCTTTTTATTTATAATCTAGAACCTCATTATATGAGTGGTAGTCATTGGGTTACAACCTATGTTCGTAATGGTACAATAAATTACTTTGACTCTTTTGGTATGCCACCTTTTCAAGAGTTGGTAAACCATGCAAAAGAGAAAAACTTAAATTTATTACACCAAAACCGACAAATACAGAATCTCTATACTACAACCTGTGGCTATTTTTGCTTGTATTTCTTGAATGAAATGCATAAAGGAGTAGATTATTTCGATTTATTGCAAGTTTTTAGCTTTGACACCGAAGAGAATGAAAAATTCATAGAAAACTATTTTAGTAATTTACATTAGGTAGTTCTCATTTGTTGGATTTGTTTGATTTGTCGGATTTTTTTTAAATCTCGTTTCAAACTATTTCTCAGATTTCTCACTCTTTTAGTTTCTCCAGAACAACATAAAAAGGCAATTTTTCTATAAAGAAGTTTGTAATGTTTATACATCGCTTCTATTCTACGTATTTCATTGTCAATTTCAATTTCTTCCATTATATAATAATATATTAAAATAATAAAAAAAAAATAATTATAATATAGATGAAAAGCTATTGTGTAAAACAACGAAAACAGACAGAGTGCGTTCCTGGTTCAGAAAGGATTGTACAGACAAGAAATGGTCGTACCATGATGCGATGTAAATGCGCAGAATGCGGGATAACAAAAACTAAATTTGTTAAGTCAGGTCCGGTAGGAAGAGGTAGAAAAGGAAAAGGGCTATTACTGGGTAAAAACAGTCCATTTAAGGGAATTCCCCTCATAGGAGCTATATTATAATATTAATTAAAATCCATAGAATTAATATATGTTATCTTATTGTGTTCGACAAAGAAAAAGGACAGAATGTGTACCAAATTCTGAAACATTTGTAATTACAAAAAACGGTAGAAATGCAATGCGATGTATTTGTGCTGAATGTGGAATTACAAAATTTCGTTTTATATCTAAAGGACAAGTTTTACAGTTGCAGCAGGGAAGCGGTTTTGATGAACTTATTGTCAAAGGGTTGGCTGCTGGTGCAAAAGGATTGTATAACCTTGGAAAAATTGGTGCTAGCAAAGCAATAAAATCAGATTATGTAAAAGATAGGGTTAAAGGCATTGGTAAAAGGTATTTGAATAGAGCAGTTGACTCTCTGGCTGACGATCTCGCTAAAAAAATCAGCGGAAGGGGTAGGGGAAGGGGAGTCGATATTCATAAAGCAATAGGTAAGTTACCTAAACCGAAAACTGGTTGGACTTTACCAGGGCACAAATATACTGGTCCTTACAATGATTTAGAAAACCAAGTAAAATGGGATCGAAACACAGGTCAAATCTATGAAATCTATGATAAGCCAACAGGTAAGACAGATGCTATAGCCATGCAACATGATGTTGATTACTCAGTATGTGCTGATAAGGGAGTAAATGTAAAATCATGTAAAAATGTGGCTGACAAGAAAATGGTCCGAGCTCTAGATGCAATTCCCTGGAATGAGAGACAGTGGGGTCATTGGCTGGCTAGAAACACTATTAATACAAAGCAAAAACTTGGTTTAGGAGTAAAAAAAAAAAAAAAAATTTAGATACATGGGAAGGGCTAGCTAATGAGTTACACAAACCTATAAAACGAAATTTTACCAAGAGAAGAGTCATAGCACATAAGGTAGATGACATTTGGTGTTCTGACTTAGTTGACATGCAAAAGCTAAGCAAATGGAACCGAGGTTATAAATATCTTTTAATGGTCTTAGACCTTTTCAGTAAATATGGTTGGATAGTACCTCTAAAGACAAAAACTGGTTTAGAAGTTTCTAAAGCGTTTGAAGGCTTATTAGATAAAAATAAACCTAAAATGTTATGGGTAGACAAAGGAAAAGAATATTATAACAAAAATGTGTTAGATCTCTTAGCTAAGGATAAGATAACTATCTATTCCACTGAAAACGAAGAAAAATCATCAGTTTGTGAGAGATGGAATAGAACTATCAAAGATAAAATGTATAAGAGATTCACTATGCAAAACAATACAGTCTACGTTGACATCCTTCCGAAAATACTCGCCTCTTATAACAACAGCCGACATAGATCAATAGGAATGACGCCTATCCAAGCTAGAAAACCTGAAAACTATGGAAAAGTTTATTTTAATTTATATGGTGATTTAGCGAGAGAAAACAATAGAACAAAAACAAACAAAAATCCCGGGCCAGCCCGGCTCATGTAATCATCACATCGTTTGATACCAACAACATGTCAATCTTGTTGAAATCAAACGCCTTCTGTTCCGTTGCGGCTTTCACTCGTAATAGTAATAAGATGTTACTTTGGCATATTATTACCTTTACTCAGTCTCGTTTTCCTTCCTTCAAATCGCTCAATTTGCACAATGGCGGTGGCTTATTTTCCAATCAAGTAAGTGGGAGGTTCACCTTCTTCGAATAAAAAAAGATTGTTTTTGCTCTGAGGATTGAAAAATCTATCATTTATGACGCTTGATAAGAATTCGTCTTTTCCTTTGAAGTTTAGTGCGACTCGGACAGGTTCGTGGGAAAAAAAATTTCTACGTAAACTTGTAGAATTAGCCTGCGAACAAGCTCTCCATTTGGGGGGTCTCACGCGAGATTTATTTTGGGAGATTTATTTTGGGCGCGAGCGGCCGCCAGAGGATTGGGGCGAGGGTGTGCTAGGGAGAGCTTGCTGACTGAAGAATTTTTATTTCTACTTTGCCTGGGCGAAGCGAAATCCCATTGGCTGAAAATGACATGCATCAATCAATTTTCGCGGCGAATGTAGAAATGTGCTGAGGTGGAAACGTGTAAACTTGAAGAAAGTCGGGCGAAGAAGAAATGCTCTTTTTCCCTCGGTAAAGGATTTCTGTCGATTCTGCGGTTGTTCGCAGTGTGAAAATATAGGGTTGACATTGAAACCGTGCGAAGGAAAATCGGACCGAGTTTGTAGAAGAAAGATCAAAGCGCTGTCTTCCCACATCGGCGTTTTCGCCTGAGCGAAGTCCCGTGAACAAAAAGGTTCCGGAAAAAAAAAAAAACTGCTGTAATCTGCGGGTCAAAAACGGAAAAGGAGGAGAGGTCGAAGAGTTTGGAGACAAGCGAAAGAGGTGATGAATAATTTTTTCCTCCTTCAACTGCGGCGAAAACAAGATGATCGCGCTGCCCTTTCAAGTGAATTTTGAATACAGATCGCGGATAAGGAAACAAAAATGGTAATGTACAGTATTAGTTTGAAGATGAATTCAGCTTCTAGCACGATAGGCAAAGCCACGGCCGATAAAATAACTGCAAAACTTGTAGGGAAAAAATCAAGCTTTCGCTTTTGCGTGAATAATTAATTCGAACATGCAGTCCTGCGCAAATTACGTCTGAAATTTTGAACATTTTTGTGCTCCTAGATAAGTTTTTCGCCTCATCTTGAATGAAATTTATTTATTTCGGAATTTTAGGTGTCAAAAGTGAATAGTATTTTGGCACGCTGGATTTCTGCATATTTAATTCACGGAGACCCCGCGAATTTGTTTGTTTGGCGTATTCGCTCCCCTCAAATATTTTTTTGAGTCTTGTTTTAGCTTCTACAGAACTCCTTAGGATAGAACTAAGTTGGTACTAAATTTACACAGTTGAAAAACGATTTATCTCAAAATAATTGCCATGTTTTTGTTGTACAACTTTCATCTTTCTCTCGCTGTGCTGAATTTTCTGTCGGGCGACGAAAGGATTTACCGATTTCTTCTTTTTGAGTTGGTTTTACTTGTGTTTTTTCTCCTATATTTTCTGGTGTTTCTTGAATGTTATCTGTTATAGTAAAAGAACGAGAATTCTGTGGTACAATGTATTCGGTTTCGTTGTGTCCTCAGAAGTAAAGAAATTAACTCGTTTTTGCGTATTCAATTTTGTCGCCGTTTGCCACGCAGCAAAGAAAAAAAATAATTTCTCGTTTCTTATAAATTATAAGCATCAAGTTGAGTTCTTTTTGCCGATATTGCTTAATAATATTTTGGCTTGAAATAAACGAAATCGTTAAACCTGATCTTGTGTCTGTGGTTACTGCGCATATGGTTTATTTTTGAGCTTTCGCTCGCTCTGAAATATTTCAAAAAAACGCTAGGAAATGTACCCTGCGAGCAGTTGGATTCTCCTACGCCAAACGAGAGAGAAAGATGAGAAACTAACTGCTTGCAGGGTAGGAAACCTGTGGTGGGTCACGGAAAGTTTGATGCAGGAGTCATTGGATTAACGGACAAATTACCAAAACACAAGCTTTCGCGCTGTTTAGCAGCTCTTTCGCCACCACAAAAGATTGGAAGATTAAACTTTTCCCATATCCCGTGGGAAGTACAGCAAGAGCGTCATGATTTAAAAGCAAACTTTTCACTGCTGTAACTTGCCGTTCTTTCAGTTGGAACTGAACGTTTGCTGTGGCCTAAAATTTCCTCACAACCTCTGGTTTGATTGACAAGCTCCTGACAGATTTTAAACTTCCGGTGAAATTTAATCCACCACGCTATTTCCGGGGTGGAAATGAAAATTCCTCAGTCATGGCGGCAAGCTCTCCCTACGCTCCCGCCCCAATTCTCTCGCGGCCATTCTTCAGTCCCACCCCAATCCTCGCGCCCAAAATAAATCTCGCGTGAGACCCAAATAGAGAGCTTGCTCGCAGGCCATTGTAGAATAGAACTTATTACAGACGGTATACACACAATGAATAATCTGACCACAATAAGACAGACGTAATCTAGCTTAACAGGGATGTATTCGTAGCGCACAGAGCACTGACGATGGAAAATCACGTACAAAAGTAGTGGAATACATCACTTACGAAGCTGTTAATTCCTTCGCCTCCATCATTCCATCCCTGGCGAGGGGGGGTCTTCCTTATATGGACTGTGTACGGGTGGGTGGGTGTGGCGCCAAAAGGTATGGTTTCGAGCCGTTTTGCTCCAAGATGGGGTATAAATTTTAGTTATTTTGGTCTACAAGAAATAGCCCAACAAAATCAAACACTATATTAGAAAAAAAATTAGTTTTCCTGGCGGGGGCAACTCCCCCCCGCTATGTACGGCCCTGAATTGTGCATGAATTAACAGTCATAGAGGCGACAAAAGCCCCTGTTTTTCTTGTGAAGACCACTTGCATTTTTAATTCGATAAAAACAAGACATGGTTTTTGCGCTGTATTTCAGGACTTTTCTTCCTAGTCAAGACTGTCATATTGAAAACCAACTTTTTAAAAAGAACGTTTAGCGCAAGAGTTAAAATAATCACTTTATCCAGTTTGAGTTGACGTCTCTGTTGACAGATGATTCAGAGATTTGTCCCTTCACCCTGTATGGCCCTCATGAAAAAACACCCTTCTTCCCTTGAAGTTTGATTAGGTGCCCACCATTTAACTTTTGAGGGGGGATGGGGGTGGGTGATTTTGAAAAAAAATGTCCTGCAAGCGCTTGTTGGAAGAAAACAATTGCGTGCAGCGCAAATTAAATAGAAAAAAATCTTGCACTGCTGCAAGCAAGAAAAAATGTTGCAAAGCTATTTTATCATTCCTGGGGTGGCAAAACTGCAACCGACCCATTCCGGATAATCTGCAAGCCCGCGAGCCACTCCGGTTAACCTATTAAAATAACACATTGATTGGCCTAAACAACACACCGGTTGGCCTACAGTTAGCTTAGGTAGCTTGCGGTTTGTTTTTATAATGGGATAAGAGATTTCTTGCTTGCTCGCTTCTCATGAAATAAAATCACAGCATAGTTTATTTTTGGTGTCATGTAGCTTTATTGATATAAAAATTAAATATGCATAAATGGGTGCTGAAGTGTAGGCCCTGAAAAGCGAAGTTAGTTCTTTAACCAATCCGAATGTATTTTTCAGTTGTTGGTCAGTTGCGCACGCGCGAAATCATGAAAAATATTAAACTTTGCAGATCTCCGATTAAGCTCCCTTTCTTAGTGTTTCAGAATTGAACCTTGAATTTTGGTCCTTTTAAAAGTACTTTATTGATACTTTCACAGGGTTGATTTTTTTTGGCACCTCTGACAAGGTGGCAATGTGTAGTGTACGTGGAGGGAGGGTTCATTAACGAGAGGGAGATGGAGTGAATGGCAGTGCGCTGGCATTCTTTGAGAGAGCATTTAACGGCGAAACAAAAATCATTTCAACTTATATTCCCCGCCGAAAGGAAAAATAATAGCAGAAGAGGAACCCGGTCTTGAACCCGACAGGGTTCATGCACGCCACTTACACTTGCGACTTACACCCTAATCCGATGCGCCACTTAAACCCACACGCATTCAGCTCCTTATTTTTAAAGCCTTAACTTTTCATGCCGTTATTGGATATTTTTCTATTGAGCTATTTTGTTTCTGTAGAATAGTTTTCTTTATTAATAAAAGATACCTTACACGATTTTTATCTGCTTTGAAATAGAATCCAACGATTTACAAGTCTTTATTGACGATTCTTTACGGTTAAGCACGGTTTTGTAGCAGGGCAGTAAAAATAATCTTAGCTCATTGTTTATATTATCAGATCGCCAAAATCGTAAAAAACCATCTTAAACCGTCCAAAACCAACCTTAAATCGTAGGAAATATGTCGTAAACCGTCACAAAAACGTACAAGCATCGTTTTAACATAGTACAAGCCTGAGTGCCTATAGAGAACGGTACCGCTTTTATCAACTTCAGTCTTTCGCCATTATTTCGTATCATGTCAGTGATACGGTTATTCATAGACTCTATAGTTTTATTGATCAGCTCGTGAGAAATACGATAGATTGCTCTGTACTTAGTATCTCGCTTAATGTGAAATTCGAAGTTGTCTTTAGAATTTGGATTGAATTTCAAGCTTAGTGTTTCGTCCGGTCTTCTTTTTTTGCCAATGGTAGTTTGTACTCAGCTTTTCGAGCACTAATATGGATCCATATGAATCCCAGTATATGCTTTGGAAAGTTGGGGTTAGAATAACGCTCTTATTTATTCATTGTTACCAAAATACACTTAACCTGTAGTACCTAAACTTACATTATCAGCATTACCCTTAAGCTCTGACGCGCGTGAATGTATTGCCAATAAATGTGTTGACATATTAGTTCCTAATTACTGGCTCCCTTTGTCTTGTCACGCTGAAACTCTGCATACTATCTTGGACAAAATAGATGGAACATCTGGACCACCCCTCCCCCCATTTCAATGATGCCAAAATGGCGCTTTTGTTTCCTCCTTTCCGCCTTCATTATTGCTTTGGGGGGAGGGGGGGGGGTAATTGTTCCTTTTTATTCTGTTCAAGATTGTCCGAGGACGACACTGTCGTTACAAGAAGCTATGTTTGCTATGATAAAAGAACGTTAGCGGAACAAAAATTGAATGACTTGCTATGTATGGTGCGGGATTTTGCTCCGGTTCCTAAAAATAAATGCTTGTCCTCTGTGTGATCTGGAAGCGTAAACAACATAAGCCTTCATTTCGGACATTTGGTCAGGTAAACAATAAGTCCGTCCTCAAGAGTTGGATCTTGTTCAGGTTTAAGTCTTTCATATCGAAGCAATGCGAATATATGAATTAAGCTCAAGACAGCGAAAACCAAG
>OZ026602.1:21741764-21751764 GCA_964020085.1 Micromussa lordhowensis | reverse complement strand
AGGTAAAGTCTGCATACGAGCCTAGTGGGTCATCAGGCCGGAGCTTATCCCGGTTTCAAGTAGCATGAAGCGACTAGGAATATTTCTATTTCCCCCTGGATGGGATGCTAGTCCATCGCAGGGTTACCCCCAGCATTAAATTCGCCGGTACCCATTTATACACCTGGGTGGAGAGAGGCACCGTGGGAGTAAAGTGTCTTGCCCAAGAACACAACACAATGTCCCCGGCCAGGGCTCGAACCCGGAGCGCTCGCTCCGGAGTCGAGCGCACTAACCATGAGGCCACCGCGCCTCCCTATGAGGTACATGTACACCACATGTAATGGTTTTCAGGCTAGATTCTACATTACCAATCTTAACATATTGTTTACGATTAGCTATGTAGCCTGAAAACCATGCATGGGGGAGTCCTCGGATTCCATATTTATACAATTTTTCTAAGAGAATATGGTAGTTAATTGTATCGAAGGCCTCGAAAAAGTCCAAAAAATAAAGATACCATATGTTACTTTTTGATCATCAACTGCTGACTTTAGTTTCTCAACAGTTTCTAGAATTGCATATTCAGTAGAATATCCCTTTCTAAAACCAAACTGGAAGTTATAAAGTAGACATTATTTTTCCACATAGGACACAAGTTGATCATACACTAATCTTTCCAGTACTTTACTAAAGGGAGAAATAACTGCTATTGGCCTATAATTTCCTAACTCAGATATACTACCACTTTATAACATTGACTCATTGTATATTTCAGTGAAGGGTGCAGAGAGTTGTCCACTTGCAAGGACAAGGCGTAAGACATGCCACATAGTCCTGTAGCCATTGAGGCTATCAGGACCAGTGCATATTTCTTGTAAAATAAGATCGCTGACGCGTTGCTTGAGCTCATCATCTAAAGTTTCACGTCTCTTAAGTCCATAATCTTTCAGCCTTCTCTTGAGAGTTCAATTCGCTGATTTATGATAATATTATGTTGCTTTTCCAACATCAGAGTAATATGCCTATACGTAAGACCTCTGTAAAAGTAATATTGAATTACATCTCGCTCAGACCCACGAGGTAAGTCGTCATTTAAAATTGTTTCGGCCTCGTCTTCGCTTGAGCTGCTTCCTTCTTCCATGGACACCATTTTGTTTTATTTTGTTTTCTTACTACTCGGTCTCAGGCCTTCACACGCAAATGCGCACGCATAGATTATTTCCCTTTCATTTGCGGCGTGCGTTAGCTTTTTGTTTGCAGTGAGTTTTTTCTCTTGATTTGGGGTGTGCGTTTTGCTTTGATTTGCAGTGTGCGGTTAACTTTTTTTTCGGTGTGTAGCGTTTCACTTTATTGTGTAGGAGTACATTCGATTTTTCACTGGCCGTGCTGTTTTAATTTTATTCGTAGTGTATTTGATTTAGTTTGCAGTAATATATTTTTGTAATTTGTGTTTTTTTAGGTTTGTAGCACTGTCCCTAATGGGCCACCGTAAAATATGCTCACATTTCGCAACAAGTTCAGGGTTTGTGCATCTCGTTAAGCAGTATCCAAGCTCACCGCATGAAACCGTCGATATTGCGACAAATGCAATCTTGATTCCGGATGGAAAAAACAACAGGAGCTGCCATTGGCTACAATGTACGTGTAGCCAATAACAACTTGCGTTACAATTTGCGACTACCATGACGACAAAAAAAAAAAAAAATTCGTCCCAATTTGGATTGCTTCGCATCCGCGTAAAAACATGCTAGGGGCATACCTTGCTTAGGTAATAATTTTCATTTTAAGTTCCTGTTTACACTGAGAAAGGACAACCAGGAACTGAACACAGTAATGCAGACGTCTGAGTGCGTTTTACAGTGTCAATGAATGCATTTCAGAATGATCGACTATATCACTGAAAAACACTGCTATAATTATTTTCGGGATACTTTGATGTGCAGAAAGACTGTAAAATAACATACTGTTTTTCTACTAGATAGGTTGCTTACAATTTGATAAATCAACTATAAAAAGAAACCGGGGAATCCCCTTGTTCTTAAGTCATCAAGGTGCGCTCTGATTTGATGACAGATCGTTTGTTATGACTCCAAAAACCAGGATCACGAACAAAGAGTTATTACGTTTCAGATATGGAGTCGAACAAGGAAGCTTTTCTTTCTGATCTAGTTGTGCCACATTTTTCATTTAACGAGGAAGAGGGCCTTTCTTTAAATGAAATGGAAACGACAAGTAACAATGAATCGAATGCGGATAATGTTTTCAACGACGACACGGATGAAAGTGGTTTGGTACCCGTAAACACGATATGGCTTGATCACGAAGAAACAACTTCAAAGCGAAAACAAAAAGACCGAAATCAACTCCCTAGCAAATCAATCGCAAAGTTGAGCGATGAGAAGCTTGAAAAGATGTCTATTGAAACCTTGAACAAGAAATTCCGCCAACTCCCCGACACACTGGTGCGAAAGTTAAGGAAGCGACGACGAGTTCTCAAGAATCGTAAATACGCTCTGAAGTGTCGTAAGAAAGATTCAGAAAAGACAGATAATGTCACGGAAGAAAATGTGGCTCTTGAGCTAAAAATATTGAAGGCAAAAGAAGAATTGAGGAAAGTCACCAGCGAAAGGGATGAATATAAACTGAAATACGAGAGATTAAACGAAACTTTGGTTGCTTGCCGCGGTTCAAAAGGAAAGTAATGGCGTCCTTGACTGACTCGTTTCGAATTTCAATTCTCTTAGCGACGAGTATCGAATTTAAACTTAACAATGGAAGATTCCTTGTCACGCAGTGGCCAATACCTTGATGTCTTCCTCATATTGTTAGACTAATAATACTAGTATACGATATTGTTGGACTTATATATACGAAGATTTTTATTTAAAACCGAACATTATCTGCGTTTAGACTTGCCAAACGTCGAACGATAATAATTTGAGACAGCGAGGAATTGAATTAGATCATGACCTAGTTGTTATTACCGCGTCACAAGCTCATCACAAGGAAATTTTTACACGAAGCGGGGGCTGGTGGGAAGGAGGTCTTTCAAGGTTTCTTGGAAATAAGATAATTGGGTTTTATCAACTGGGTTGATAATGTGAATTGGCCACCGTAAAGAGATTCGGAAGCTGAAGTTTCGAACGTTAGCGAATCGATTCGCTCCGACGAAGGGCTAACGCTCGAAACGTCAGCTTCCGAATCTCTTTACGGTGGCCAATTCACATTATCAACCCAGTTGATAAAACCAAATTATCTTGTAATACTCCCACCGACGCAGCACCACAGTTTCTTTGGAAACTTGCCCTCTTTATACGTTTCTGGGAAATAGCTTGTCACTAGTTGCACTTCGTTACCCGGTCATTTTGGTCAGCTCTAATACTGGAGACTTCTGGCCCCTAGCCAACAATCCGAGTTCTCGCTCTCGCATAGCATCTAGCATCTGTTTTCTATACTAGATATCTTTCCTTGGCTTCGTTTAATCTGCTAAACAGGACAAACAGCAGTATGGATACCGACCAAGGTTCTCGATTCAGTGGAGCAGGACCAAAACGCTGTTCTAGCTGTTTCAGCATGACGTATCGACGTAGTGAATGAAACCCTAGCTACTATCGTACGTTTCACAGCCATCAATTCTTCAGCTCTCAGTTTAAGGACGTTCGCGCTAATTGTTTCTGCGCAACTTTTCTGTGCATCTCACGTAAGCGTTTCCCGCGCGAGTTCGCGAGGTCCGCGCGAGGAAAAGTGTCACACAATGGTTTGTAGACAAATATGACGTCCGCGACGAAAAGTCAAAAAAGAAGTAGAAGTGGGAGATTCATAAAAGGAGGTGAACTAAACCGACGAAAAGGTTCGAGTTGTAAGTCAGCAATGTTCTGAAGGCGAAAAGGAGCCGGCCAATTGAGTGTGTGCGGCTGTCACGCAATAAAAAATAAAATAAAAACTATGCAACGGACAAAGTCAAAACAATGTGATATTGTAGACGATAAATAAAGAAGACAGTTCTCCAAGTTTAAGCTGTGTGCGTTGTCCCAAAGCTGAGATATTCGTCGAAATGTTCCGCACAAAATTACAGAGCGTAGTATGGAGCCGCCATGTTGGAGGACCTCTTTAGTCCTCCAACATGGCGGCCAGTAAATAGTGTAAACATCTGGAACTTACCTTGGTTCTCTAGTCAACTGATTATCTAAACCGAACCAAAAAATATTTACAAAAACACTTTTCCTGATACTTAAACTCCTAAAATGGACGAAAATCACGAGATAAGTGTATATTTTTCGACAAAAGCGAGCTTCGCATTATGTCACGCACCGCCATAACTTCGAAATTCAAAATGTTATGGTTTCCAAACGAAGGATGCTATTGAGCTGGAAAGTTGTAAACAGCGCTAAATTTGGAACCTCTTAAGCCTGATGAGGATAAAACATTTAGTGGCTCTTTAGTTTTGGATTTGAGAATTTGATGACGTCACCCGCACACACTCTATACGATATCTGTCAAATTCCACTTTGTGCTGGATCAATGGAATGTGATAACACAAAAGTCTCCTTAATGTTCTTCAAAGACTTAGCGGCAATCCACAAATGTCAAAAAGCTGTCAACACATAGTTGACCCTCGCCAAGTAAAAAATAATCAGCACAAAATCGAATTCGGCCCTCTTGTTTTCGATCCTTCGCGCCGTTGACTTCCACGTCATGACCAGCAAGTAGATTCCAGTCCTGCTCCGTCATGTCGCGCAACAGGTCGCGCAACAGCGTGACTTTGGAATTCGACGACAGTTCAATCGCAATTTACGCTCTTAAATGGTCGGTGACCCCTACTTTTCTTTCCAGAAGCACGTTTTATTGACAATTATCTCTACATTGTCCAAAAATGTTTTATCAGAGTAGAATACGCAGCTTTAACGTCTTTATTTGTTAAATAATATAGATAAATCTTGGCTATAATAAGAAAAACACTGACAATGATTATATTCTCACTCTCTCTCTGAAAGAATAAACTGGTAAATGTCGGCTGCCGTAAATCCTCGAATTAGCACATGGGGCCGCTTATTTCAAATTCAATTATTGGAAGACAGGGAGAGGGCTCCAATTCAAGGGGTCGCTTATTAATTTTTCCCTTCACCAAGAGCTAGAGAGGAAATCTTGGCGACAATACATGCCATGCGAGACTGACACAGCCCATAAAGTACAAAGAAAGCATTTTTTTTCCAGTATTTGTCCCTGTGTTAATGACATTGCGTATGTCAGCTTTGAAGGGTTTAGAGCTTTTCTGAAAGTTTTTATGGGTAAATGTACCAATCACGGACAATTACGGACAATTGAGAAACGGACTGAAAGAACAGACTTTCAAAATGAGGAATCTATGCAGAGGGGTCGAGGGATGTGGATAAGAAGAAACTAGTGTCCGCCTGTATTGTAAAGAAGTAAATTGCCAATGATTATAGAAATTAATACGACCAATACTAATCTTCTTTGCTGAAGCCGTGCTCTTCCATAACACGGGGGAGGGCGCTAAAGAGGGCGAAGAATCTTGGTGGCTTTATTTATTATTTTCACATTCGCCGCAATTTTTTTAACTTGAGTTTGACATCAATACCGCTGGCTGAGCATGGGACTACAGCAGGCTTGAGACCCGCGAGGGCGTGCTAGAAGATATGAAGAAAGAAAAAATAGGCAGATAATATGTTAATTAAGCACGAAGATGATTCCTTTCTCACAATACACTTTTTTTTTACAAGAATATTGTTTTTACGAACGAGGCTAAAAAGTCTTTTTTTCTTCCAATTTTAGGCTGATCGATATTGTGACTTTTTTTTTAAATTATAGCGTATGACATTTCTGTTTTCAAATGTGTTTGGTGTCTGGATGGTGTTAAAGTAATTGCAAAAATGTGCTAGTGCTGTTTTTGACGCGTTTTGGCTGCTCTTTAGAGAAAGGAAGAATTTTATTGTAGTTAAAAACTTTCAACACAAAAAATTATATTCTTTTGAAAATCTCAGCGTCTGGTTTATTCTTAAAATTTAATTGGCTGGAGGTTTGAAATGATTCCGTTCTGAAATAGCCCAAAACGGTTTAATATCCTAGTAAGGTTGTAGCGTTACAATGCTGTTTTCATATTAACTTATCACTGTAGTATTGCTAAGAAATTGACTCTTGTTATACACACATCATACTGTGTTTTGAGATCGGTTGATAACAGTGGCCATACTGCGCTTTAATTGGCTGGCTTTTTGTAACGGTTCCGTTTAAAACTGAGCTCAAACTTTTTTATAACCTATAAGGTTGTGTAGTAGCTCTAAAATGCTGTTATTGGAAAAACTTTTTACTGTAGAATTATTAAGAAATTTTCTCTTGTTATACAGTCATTGTAATGTGTTTTAAGATCGGTCGATAGTTGTGGCGAAACTACGCTTTAATTGGCTTGACTTTTGTACCGGTTCCGCCTAGAAATAGTTCAAAACTTTCTGTTATTCTAGTAGGACTAACCGTTAGCTTTAAGATGATATTAATGGTTTAACTTTTCACTGTGGCATTGCCAAGAAATATACTGTTGTGATACACACATCATACTGTGTTTTGAGATGGGTCTTTGTTAGAGATCGGTTGATAATAGTGGCCATACTGCGCTTTAATTGGCTGGAGGTTTGAAACGATTCCGTTCTGAAATAGCCCAAAACGGTTTTTATATCCTAATAAGGTTGTATCATAGCGTTACAATGCTGTTTTTTTATTAACTTATCACTGTAGTATTGCTAAGAAATTGACTCTTGTTATACACATATTTCCAGACCCTAGTTGCGTGGACACCCCTTTCCACAGCAGTTATCCAAATGATACTGGGGCATTTATTAGCTGACTTCTTGGCCTCTTAAAACATCTGTTCAAAATTAGAAAAAGCCCAATATTTTTTGTGGGGACACAGTTGTGGGGACATTTTACACAACGAACTTTGCCTTCTTGTGGGGACTGTGTTCCGGACAGTACTTATGGGTACACAGAGCTTCACACCCGACTTGTGGGGATTGCTTGTTGAGACAGTACTTATGGGTACACATGGCAAAACACCTTACTTGTAGGAACTAGTTGGACAGTGCGTATAGGGACACGTCAATACACCCAACTCGTGCTTTGGACAATTAATTGCTCAATTAGAAAGACCTATTTGATAAGAGTTTCGTAGATTTTTACCTCTCTCAGGGGATTTAGCTCAGTCTCACAAGTTTCCCTTAATCTGACATGCACCAAACTGATCCAAACTGCATCAAAATAGAGGATTAAGACTGAAAAACACAAGAGCTCTTATTGACCTCTCTATTTCATGGCGTATCATTTCATCTCGTTCATCCTACAACAGCTCAAGTAAAAGATGTAATCTCTGTCTTATAACGAACTTGTATCTTCTTGCCGCCACAGAAACAAAGCGTTGCTACGCAACAACTGAACATTTGAACATTTAAACTCTCTGCAACAGTAGTTATGTAATTTTTAGAGTATATAAAATCCCCTTGAGATTGAGATTATTTCTGTTAAACAGTTTTCTTAATTTATGGTTCTGTGGGAAGCACTTCTCTCCCTATATTGGTTTGCACATTTTTACTCATATGTTTTGATGTGTGTGACTTCTATCCCTCGATCACTGAGAAACTGCTCGCCAAAGCACTCGACTTCGCCAATACCTACAGACCTATCAGCGCCGATGAAAGGGAAATCATTTTTCTCTCCAAGCAATCTCTGTTATTTTCCAATGATTGCCCCTGGGAGAAAAAAATTTCTTCCACCAGATTTTGTCGCGAATGCCTCCGTTTGTAATGATAATCCACGACAAATCTCTCAGTGTATATTTGAATCACGCTTTTAATTACGAACAGAATCCCTAAGTCACAGTTCACAGTACGTCCATGTGTAGAGTCCCGAATGAAACTCTACGATTACAATAGATCGTTTTCACTGTCACGCAATAAAAAAATAAATCGAAAACCATTCAGTGGATTAAGTCAAGAAATTGTGATCGTATTGGAAATACATAAAGAAGACACTTCTCCGAGTTTTAGGTCTGTGCGTTTACCCAAACCGCAGATATTGCAGAAATTTACAGAGCTTAGTACGAACGCCATGTTGGTGCACATCAGATGTGCACCAACATGGCGGCCGGAAAATAGTGTAAACATCTGGAACTTACTTTGGCTATCTAGGCGACTGATCATCTGTACTTAACAAACAAGCAATTACATAAGCGCTTTTCCTAATGCTCTAACTTCTAAAAAGCTACAAATCATGAGATAGGTATATATTTTTCGGCAGATGCGATCACAGATTTGTGTCACGCACCGACATAACTCTGAAATTCAAAATGCTCTGATTTCCAAACGAAGCACGCTATTGACCTGTAAAAATGTAAACAGATATAAATATACGGTCTCTTATGCTCGACGAGGATAAAAACTTTGGTGGCTCTTTAGTTTCGGATTTTAGAAAGCGATGACGTCACGTGAAAACACGATATTCTAGGACGAGCTTGTCAATCAATCATGCCTTAACAGAGACAACGCGCTATTTCCGACAATTTGACGTAACAATGGGATCTTTCGACGGTGCTGAGACATGCGAACTGGTGGGTTGCTATTTGTTGTCCTGCCTAACCAAGCAGTATGGCAACAGCATCGGCCTATACAGGGACGATGGCTTGGCAGCGTTTAATTCAAAGCCGCAATTTCTGCAAAATTTTCCGGGAAAACGGCTTAAAAATCACAGTCGAAGCCAATATCACTAAAGTGAATTTCTTAGATGTCACCCTTGACCTCCAATCTGGCAAGCAATCTAATCATCCGCCATCCATCCTAAAAAATATCCCGGAATCCATCAACAAGCGCCTCTCAGAAATTTCTTCCGACAAGGAATCCTTTGAAAAAGCTAAAGGTACCTACCAAGATGCCCTCAACAAGAGCGGCTACAATTATAATCTCTCCTACAGAAAAAGCTCCTCCAGAAACCAAACATCGCAAGAATAGGCCAAGAAACATCGCCTGCTTTAATCTTCCCTACAGCCAAATGTCAAAACCAAAGTTGAAAAGTGCTTCCTCACCTTAATTGACAAACATTTTCCCAAATCAAATCCTCTGCACAGAATTTTCAACCGCAACTCACTCAAACTTAGCTATAGCTGTATGAACAACGTAAAAGCCATCATCTCTAACCACAACTACAACTTCATGCACATGGCATGAGATTTTTGGGTGTTAAATTTTGGTTTTTGGATTTATTTGGATTTTGTTTGAAGCCATAGGGATTTTGGGTGTTTTGATTTTTCCCCCAATTCAACTCTCCCTGTCACTTTAAATCCAGAGTACTCCCCCCGCCCCAGTGTGATAGTGCACAATATTATTAGTACTTAACTAGAAAGAGACGAGAAGATGCTTGTAGAGTAATTTTAACTTCAAATACCCGTTTAAATAACATTCTCATTCTCATTACCCATTTCCACAACATGAAGCTCAGTATTTGTAATTTGTTTCACGTTCACGTTTAAACGAGCTTTTAGCTCCTAGGTGATTCGTGGGTAAATAAAGTATTATTATTATTAAGTAAAAGTTACTTTTTTTACTACTTCTACTAATACTACTACTGTTAAAAAATTAATCTTTTACAAATGCCTGACACAGGAGTTTACCAAATACCATGGTACATATGGCTCTTAAACCCATACATTGATTTTTGGGTAATTTTGGGCTACCATGTATTCATTTTATTTTAGCTTATTTTTGTTCACTTAATTTCCAGCTGACTTTAAATAAAAATGTTGTTGTTGTTGTTGTAAACCTCTCGTTAGTCCAAAAGTGAACAAGTGGACAAATATCTTACAAATGTTGACATTTTCAACTTACGTCTGTTGATCTTGTGAAGTTATATACTTGTGACAGGGTTGTTAACACCATCTACCCACCATCAAAAAAGTAAACAAATTACACCCTTGAAAATGCTTTGCAAAAGGTTAGAAAAGTGTCTCGTCTTGTTGATG
>OZ026602.1:21738083-21741564 GCA_964020085.1 Micromussa lordhowensis | reverse complement strand
ATAAAAAGACGGGATCATGTTCTTTTGTTCCAGTTGGTTCTCTATATAGCACATGAAAACACTGGCCAGTAGTGGGCCAAGTGGCGAGCCCATGGCTACACCATCTGTTTGCTCAAAAAGTTCACCGTTGAATTGGAACAGCTGGTTTGAAGTAGCGATTTCCAGTAACTTTGTTAGTTGTTTTACGTCGTTATATATTCTCGTTTCTACTTTTATCATCCTGACTTGATAATGGCGTAGAGTAACGCCGAAACGTCGTCTGCTTTTTAGAATTTTTAAATGTTTTTAAAGAATCTTTTAGCGTTTAACTTTTCGATAAAATGTTTTTCCAAATCGCTTCTGTTACGGAAAGAAGAAGCCTGAAAAAAGTCACGGCTTCAACGGGATTCGAACCCGTGACCTCCGCGATACCGGTGCGATGCTCTACCAACTGAGCTATGAAGCCACACATTGGAGGCGAGGTCAATTTATTGAGCTCATATCTTCCCGTGAGGAATGAACTGATGTAATGTATATACGAAATAATTCATATATATGAACTGCGGTTGTAGATGAAAGTAAAGAATGATCATCGCACCGTATATTCATGGCAGTATATCTTTCTCTTTTGTTGTCGGCCTTTCGTTGTCGGCGTTCGAAACAAGTCGATGCTAAATAAGCTCTTTGCTATTAACTTTAACTTCATTAACCTCTATTTCTAACGGAAACGTACATTGAAAGAATCCTTGAAACCCGGGGTTTAACTTTTGTTCGTGACGGGCGGAGTAAAAACTCGACTCAGTCGGTGCGAATATACCGATTTTCGCCCAGAACGAGAATGATTTCACCCAGAATTAGAAGTAACTAAATAAAAAGACTTTAACTTTTCACTTGTCCATAGAACGTCCGGGCATTTTAGACAGATTTTCATTCACAAGTTCACGTTTAGATTCTCAAGGAAAACATTCGGTTCCCATTGTGACGTCACGAGTTTAACTCGACCCATTCTTTTTTTATGCTCGGTAATGGGACACGAAAAGGCCGCTTTCTCGTACTTCATAAAAATTCATAGAAAATTCATAGAAAATTAACAAAAATAGCTACGGCGATAATTTCTTCACAGAAATGTTCAGGGAAATTTATGTTAGTGAAAAAAATTTGGGGTTAGTTGCACTTTAATTCAAAAGTATGCAAAAGTAGCCGAGCTTTAGGGTATGTCCATTGACGATCTGGTGCAGGGGATTGAAGATCTTGTGCAGGGGGTGTCTTTTTGGGAAGTATATGTCGATGATGTTTTGGAAATTCCTTCCCAGGTTAGTTTATATATATAACAATGTATTTCTACTCAGCACCGTTTCATATGGACTTTAATACAGGCCTGTCTCATAAACCAACAAGAGTTGTTTCAAAGTGAAGAATGATCCTCGCAGTGAATTTTCCAATTTAAGCAACTGGAAAGAAGAAGCCTGAAAAAAATCAGGGCTTCAACGGGATTCGAACCCGTGACCTCCGCGATACCGGTGCGATGCTCTGCCAACTGAGCTATGAAGCCACACATTGGGAGCGAGGTCAATTTGTTGAGTCCATATCTTCCCGTGAGGAGTGAAATATGAAATAATTCATATATTTGAACTGCGGTCATAGATGAAAGTGAAGAATGATCCTCGCAGTGAGGATCATTCTTCACTTTCATCTATGACCGCAGTTCAAATATATGAATTATTTCATATATACTTACATCATTTAAATAAGCAATTACAATAACCATTTCAGAACCTAACAAGCAAAAAGGAAATCACAGCTTTACCTTCATCATCTTCTTTTGTTTCATTTCCATTTGCATCACCATTTTGCTCCCTTTTACTGTCCCTCTCAAATCTGACGGCCTTTGACCTTTTCCAAGAGATTTTCTTCGTGGTTGCATGGGGATCTTCATACTCTTTATCACTGCGACAATCATAGGGTCGTTTCCTTGCCACAGCTTAAATTGGGACAAATGGGATTAACTTGTGTAGGAGTTTTATACCTGAGTAAGTTAAGCGATAAGTTCTGGCAGGGGTGCGTTAGTTTGACTGACGTGAAGACTTAAATTTGGCAATTTATCATCCAAAGCCAATTTAAGGTTTTTGGATACAGTTTTACCTGAACCATCTCTAGCATTTTCAATTGGTGTTTTACCAACCTTGATCTGATCGATGTGAAAAGCAGTTTTTGAAAAAGAAAATTGAAGTTTGGATGAATTTGTTTTCAGTTATCGTTTTATTCCATGGAAACGATCATTTGAAAATATGAAAATCGGTAAAGCCTGATTTTTGTACGAAACAGATCTGTTATAGAAAAGTTAATGCTAATTTCTGAAATTACGATGTATGGCAAGGAAAATATGATAGACTGAAAACAATTGTGTATGTTTGAATTCGAATAAATCGCGAAAACCTTTCCACCCCTGCTTTTTGTTTAATAAACTTAACTCGACTGAAAGAAGAACACTCTTTTCATAAAGCTATAAAGACACCTTTAAACATTAAGTTCTTTTGTTTAATAAACTTAACTCGACTGAAAGAAGAACACTCTTTTCATAAAGTTATAAAGACACCTTTAAACATTAAGTTCTTTTGTTTTTGCGTTATGAATCATTCATGGTTTTCTGAAGATCTCGTAAGCGACTACCATCTATTGTTTTACCATTTACGATTTTAAGATTTTCGAAAAAGCGCTTAAATGGAAAAGTGATCTAAATTTATTATAAAAGTTATGATAACAAAACGTCTCGTTCTCGAAACACCAACAAACCAACAAAACTTTCATGGCTTTAAAACATTACTTCAAGCCACGTTTTAGTGCCTTTTGGAGCAATTTTATTAAAACAGTGTTGTTCTTATACTCCATTTAATTAAATAAACAAAAATCATGGTTGGAATTTTTGCTGCGATATATTTGAAATCAAACATACATTAATTTCTTATTCCTGCATATTGCCCCTTCCATACATCATAATCTCAGAAATTGCCACCAGCTATTTCCATGGACATATCGATTCGATTACCTTAAAAAACAAATTCAATCAAACTTTTTTTCCCGAAAACTGATAGAATTTTCACATCGATCAGATTAAAGAAAGTTTGGAAAAAGGGCAGTGCCTGCATCTAAAAAGAGGCTATTTAATGAACAGTAAGGTACTTCCTTTTTTTCCACGTTTTCCTTTGGCTTTTAAAAATAGTACAAATACCAAAAGTAAAGAAATGGTCGCTTTTTACATGTCATTTTTCATATTTGTATATAGTAGCTCCACATCAACCTATGGCTGCCTTATTTTTAACCTACTTTTCAAATAAAGTACGTATGTATGTATCTCAGCATATATCACTACTTTAACACCAGTACCAACATCACGTAAACTAATCTCATTGAGGTCCATCTCTGTAAGAAAGCGCGCGCTAAAAGTCGTATTTCTATAACTTCATCATCATCATCATTTTATTTCTTTGTAAAGATTTACATT